>JARHVA010000326.1:5232500-5235000 GCA_037957365.1 Torreya grandis
TCAACATTATACATATTCTTGATATTGATATTATGATTATGATCATTAGATAAATAGATTAACTATAGACCTTTAAATGGTTAGCTAAAACTAATGTATTTAGTGAAAGATAACTCTTTGTAGGTTTCATCGTGATAGAATCTATTCCTTGAATTTGTGTAATTGATTAAAAAAATTACCCTATTTCAGTAAAATCTAGTGGGGTTGTTATAATACTATACAAATGATGTTAGGATTTGATGATTTGTGTTTATGGATGTTGTGGGTGGATTAGACACCTATTTATATAAAGATGGATATGTTTGTATATGTTTTATTTTATTATGAGGGATGCATGGCTGTGGTTTAATTATTATGTATAATAGTTTTTTTCATGTGAGGGATAAATGATTTATATTAATATTATCATGTGCCATGGTATTATATTGATTATCATGATGTTCATATTACAATGCCAAAATGATACTGGTGCACATGAGTTGTGTCAGATGGTTATATGAGAGATATGTGATATGGTTAGTTGAGAATGAGAGTAATGAGCAAAAAATAGATAGGGTAGGGTGTCAATGAGTAGGATGGATGCATAACATGGGCTGGAAGGATTAAAAATGGGGTAGGGGAGGTAAATAGGAGGATAGGGTGTAAAATAAATCATTTTCACACTAACCTTTACTAAATTTTACTTCTGGTTTACAAGAAAAATATGGATAGAATCTCCATGATCAACATCAAAGCGAGCCGATTTGGGAGTACCAATATCCAAATGACTCAGGGACCTAATAAGTGATTTCATTTTTGTTATTTGGTATTTTAATTGAGTATTTAAGATAATTTAATAGGGTGGGTGGGTTTAGGAAATGAATCCATGTCTATTGAGATGCAGGTTCTTTAATGGTCAGTGTAAGTTCATCCTGAGTACCTGTGAGTTCATTCATAAGAACATGAGATAGAGTGGGGAGGCATGGGAATGGTTGAAATAAAAGTTATGTCAAGTGTCATGGGCATGTAATGGGTAGTTAAAGGTTCGCAAATATGGCATACATAACTATTAGGTTAGTCAAGATGACCCTGTGTTTGTAGAGACATGAGATTGGGAAGGCAATAGTGGAAATCAAATAATTAACTAGGGTTTGGGTGGTTTATATGGTTAACAAACTTGATTCTATATATATGTGGGTTTGTATATGGGGGATGTGAGTTTGTATGAGGAACCTACAAAATCAGGGATAGGTAGGGAGAATGATATCATGGCATTGTAGTCGTGATAACCATGAGATGTTAGCCATGAATTCAAGATCAGAAGTGGTTTAAGCAAGTAATGTCATGGCTATGCATATATGATATCATGCATGATAGATGTGAGTTATTACAAATGGGGCCATGAGTTTTTAAAAAAAGGAGATAAAATTTACAATGAAAATGGTCAAGTGGGGGGTTAGAGATGTGTAAACATTAGTGATAAAATGAGTGATAAATAGGCTAACTTGATGATGTGTGAATGTGATGTAGGAAGATTTACCATTGATCATGTCATAGGGATGATGGTCAGAAGTGATATTAGTGACCCACACACTAGATGATATGATTTTTGGCATCTTTGAGATGTTTTGGTTATACTACGTGGCCACGATGCCATTGATTAGGATGGATAGGGTAGGGTAAGTGCACAAAGTTGGGGGACAAAAAGTGGCCTACCCATGGACATGATTTTCCTAAAATTTCAAAAATTTGAACTTTTATAGATAATTTGAGATATCTACACTCCAAATTTGTGTTAAGCATGAGATATATCTTTTACTTAATCAAATTCCTTTACTTTAATCACTTAGTTATACATTCAAGATATGCAATAAAATTGAAAGCAATAACATGCACTACATAATAGAGAGACACACACTAGATTTTATGTAGAAACCCAAAGTGAGAAAAACCATGGAAAACAATCTCAAGTATATAAATGAGCACCAACTCAAGTTACAATGTTCACAAGCACCAACTTGTAAGAGTACCAAACCCTTTGTTGAGCACCAACCCACATGAGCAGCAACTCCTTTTGTGTATAAAACACCACTATCTCTCAATGTTGCTTTCTCAACAAATGATAACACACTATTATATCTCTTCTCTTTTCTTTACTTTCCTCTGCTCTTCTTAGCTAGAGAAAGTCATTCTCTTCCATATATCTAAATGGCTTCCCAATCCTCCTTTTATAGCTTTCCAAATGACCTTTGGCATTCACCCTTTGAGACCTTTCAATTGACATAGAAAATGGTGCAAAACTTACATGACCCTTCAAATCCTTTCTTTGTCTTTCCTTGGTGACTCTTCAACTTCTCCATGGGCCCTATTTTGACTTTATGCAACCAAAAATATATTTGTTAATATTAAATAAATAGTAACACACATTAGACAAGATATGAACATTAAAAACACCATTAAATGCTATGGGGCCTTTATCACAAAAAATTCTAGATCTTTGACATCAATGACAATATTTCCA
>JARHVA010000326.1:5840000-6033132 GCA_037957365.1 Torreya grandis
GACTAAAGGTGCTAGCAACCCCTATCAACTCATACTATCACTGATGACTGATAAAAAACCAACAAATGTAATATCTACTCCCCTTATCAGATGAGAGGTGAGAAGCTATGCATTGAGAGAAATAAAATAAAATAAACATAGCCTACTCTATGTCATGAAAAGAAAATAATATAAAGCCAAAACTAAAACTAAAAGTAAGAACACAAGCTAAAACTTCTATTCAAGCATGAACCCAAACTCCAAGTGAATAGCTAATTAGAGAATGGAATAGTCTTCCAACCTCTAGTCACTGATCACTCAAAATATGCTATTAGGTCCATTGGGTCTTTAGACCTTGGCCATGAGGGACATCTCCTGATTAGATCAAGTGTTAGAATAACTACCACTAGAATGATCTACATAATTTTCTTTATCTTTCTTTTAGCATGGAAAATGGGGTCATTAAGAAGGACATATATCTGTAAGATATCTAATACCACCAAATTTGAAATATCTAGGTTATTTCTTATGTATATGATAACTATAAGACCCTAAATCATATAATAACTATGAGAAGATTTTTTGTGGTGATCCCTATGTTTAGAAGACCTTGGAGAGTGTCGATGAGAATGTTGTGGAGACTATCTAGAACAATGTGGAGAGTGCATGGAAGAATGACTCGAAGAGTGTTTTAGAGAGTGTTTTTGAAACTATCGTTATACATGATGATTATCTCTATGATGGGACCTATTCTTTGTATAGTGAGCCTTTTTATTTGGTGTACTCTTCTTCTTTGTAAACTATCTCTCATGCTGAGTTAATAACTCATAAATAGAGTCAAATGTGGCACCATTAAACTTATCACTAAGCTAAAACATTTCAAAAAAATTGGTGTATGTAGATTTAAACACATTTTATGTTATAAAAATCAACATGTCATCATCAATTTTGCCCCTTGTATTAGAATAGTCTATTTTAGATTTTTCGTGTGTAAAAGATATTTAGAGACATCTTCATCATCTATGAGTTTATTATTCAAAAGTTTCATAAGAAGGTCAATTTTTTTGTATGTAGGTTTCTTGCCATATAAATAATTTAATGTTTTCCATGATTTCCACACTCCAGACTTAACAAATTCAATATGTATAATCACCTGTGTAGTACAAGATGATTTTAGTAGAGTAAGAGCACATTTATCATGCTTTTATAACTCAAGCAATTTTATGGCTTCAATTAGTTGTGTGATTTATTTTTTAGTTATATCCCACAAATCATTAAAAATAACCATGTTTTCCATCTATAAGCTCCATTATTTATAGTTTTTAGGAGTAAGTCATCCATTTCTAGAGATAAGACTTACAATTTTTACCATGATTATGGAAAAATATAGTGACGAGATGAATGCTACTTGGGGCTTTGCCTTGACCCTCATAAGTAGATTAAAAATACAATATAAATGTTTCTAAGGACCTATCTAAACACAAGTCACAAAATAAAATGAGCTTGTTACACCCTTATATCATTATTATAATTTTTGCCTTTCAAAATGAATTTTACCCTTATAACACCTATTACAAAATGATGTCAAAAGAATAATTTTGACCATAAAATAATGTCAACATTTTTTGAACCTTGTATCTCCACTTTTACAACAAACTAATAAAATTAATTTAACAAACTTGTTTTTGAACAATCTAAGTGTGAAATTCGTAATAGATTCTAGTTTTCAAGTGAAAGATAATAAATTAAAAAATTGGTAAAACTTGTACCAAATATTTTACTACATTTTATAAAATATTTATCCATGAAAATCATATAATATATGAATAGAAGCATAAAAAAAGGGTTATCATTGATTAGAAACACATGTCATATTTGTAAAGATTTGAACAAAATTTACTCTAATTCTGAAAACAACTAAGTCCTGGATATCTCTCTTCACTACTTTTATGGAGCTCATGTAGAACAGAACAACAAAATCCATTGCCAAGTTCTAGACATGAGAAATAGGAGTGAACATCATTAGTGAATTCCAAACCAACATTAAATGCCATTGTTAAAATCTTCTTGACCCCTTGTTTTTAGTTACTTTTTCTTTGCTTCTTATGAAACCCCTATGGGTCAAGCAAAGTATTTTGAAGGAGGAAAAATGCTAGAGGTTGAGGATAAATAGACCATTATCTATATTTATCATCTACCATCATAAAATTGCATGAAAAATACCTCCACATCTCAAAAATCATAAAAATAATGAAATACCATGGTTTTGTAATGCCCTATCCTATAGCTTACTAAAACAATGTTGGAAATTCCTAAGCTGATATATATAGCTTGAAAAATTATTGTGTTGTCCTTAAAATTTTGTTGCTCTAGCTATCTCTCACACTTCTGGTGATAGTATTCAAAGTTATTCTCTAGTTTTCTTCAATCCTCCATGTATACAAATCTCCATGTCATGGCTCAAACACCACTGATATGAACTAGGAATGGGAGGAACAATTTAGGAAAATATTTGCAATGTAAAACTTATTTTATTTTTGTACATGGTAGGCTTTAAAAATATTACAAAGAATAATATGGTTAGATAAAACCAACTCATGGGTATAACCAACCCAAATAATAAATAATAAACTAGAACTAAATAAAAGCAAACTTAAAAAAATTTAGATTAAAGTAATCCAACACAACCTCTATCTATTGCATATCTTCAAGTCCTACGTACTATTTAATAATAACCACATTGTTGATGGTAGTTTATCAACAAGAATGAAATACATGAAAATCTACTAAGCAATCAAATGACAGAAATAAACCAAAGGAGAAGAAGAAGAATAAATAAAAACTCACTAAGATCATAAATGATATATATTATTCAAACTAATGTTATACTTTCTCCTTATTTAAACACTTGCCTAAATAGGCTCTTTATATTCTCATTTAAATCTTCCTTTTGTTTGACTCTTTGACTCCTTCTTAGCACATATATTTATTTTCTTTTATAAATAATGATAAACTATTCAAAATCTCATTTTATATTACCCTTCTTAACACTAATTTATTCTTATGTTTGGGTACTCAATTGGATCAAATATCATCATAGCATCCTCATCTAATTGGAGAATATAGGTTCTCAACAAATTCATAGTTTCATCTATGTTGTTTTGAATCAGAATCAAGAAACATGGGTTTATTGGATACCCCTAGCATAATGGTGGTAGACCACTTATTTAAATACATCATACAAAATGTCTCTAGTTATGGAAATTTATGGGTATAAAACCACATAAAACACCTCATAATTGATATACAACCAAGGTTTAAATATATTGAGGAACACCTTCAACACCAACATAAGGTACTAGGTAGTCTAAAACAAATGAGTAGATAAAAACTGTAATGAAAGTCACATTGAAGTGGGTGATTGGTTATTTTATTAATTCACCTTAAAACATACAAAAAAATTACTTGAATCAATTAAAAAATGATAAAATACTTTCTCATAAGTATTATGACCCTTATCAGGTCTTATATAAAATTGGTAGTGTTGCATCCAAGCTAGAGCTACGTCAGTATACACATATACATCTAGTATTTTATGTCTCTAGATTAAAGAAGGTAATTAGAATAATTTTTTTGAGATAGGAATCCAAATAGGGTTAGTTTGACCATTAGTGACTACACATCAAAATGGTTGAATGAGACTAACACCCAAATCCTATTCATTAGGCTTGAGCAAGACTAAAAAGGTGAATCAAATAGAAGACATAATGCAAAATTTTTATATCTTCCTTAAAAGACTCCCTTTGATTACTATTTTAAATAGGTATATGATTATATTATATAGATATAGGTCTTTGGAAATGTTGAATCTATATGTGGGCAATATTTCCCCTTATCTACACTTGATTTGGCTTGAGATTTTTGAATCTTCATAGATATTTTGGTAGAGTAAGTTTAGGTTCAAGAAGTTTATCTATAATGGAGGGGGAACTTAAATTTATATATTTATTTTACCTTCCATATTTATCTCCAAATGGAGAGATAGGAATGAGTCTTCATCGTAATCAATGTTAGAGGTTGGAAATTTAAGAGAGTCCATTTAAGGAAATTTGGAGTGTGGAATAAATTTAGAAGAAAAGTGCAATCATGACCCCTTTTGGAATGTGTAAGAGGATGTAAGAATGAGGAGTGTGTAAGAAGGTTTAAGGGAGTGTAATAACTTTCTTGCACTCATCTCCTTTATAATTTAATTTTACCTTGTGATGTCATCACTATGAGGAAATAAAAGGATTTTTTATTTTGGATAATTTAACTTTCTAAAAAGACATGGAATTTTGCATTAGAGAATGTTTAGGCTAATTAATCAAGTGATTAATTGACAATTAGAAGAATATTGTATTTGAAATGTTCATTTTACAATTAAATGTTCACTTAACTACCTTAAAATAACACATACAAAGGGTTGGGTTCATTTGGGTTCACTTACTAAAATTGTTGTGATGTTATAGTGCATTGCCTCAATTAGGATTTTTTTTCCCAATCTTTAGATTAAATCAGTAGTTGTATAGGTAAATTAGATCAATTGACTATTTTTTATTTAACTTCCATGTGGTTTATGTAAATTCATTATGATTGGAACTTAGACATGGAAGTGGTAGAAATGAAACATCTACATTTTACTTCTATTTGAGAAGGCATTGTGAGACACAAGACATAATAACATCTTTTCAAATAATGAAAAATTAATTAAGAATATTTTTTCAAAGACTAAAGGATGACGTGTTGAAAAATCTAAATTTATAAACCATTAGGTTTAGATTGATGCCATCTAGGTCCTTTGGTAAGTCCTAGATGCCCCCTCGAGGGAACAAACAGAAAAATATTAAAATGGATGGGCCCTTGAAATGAGGAAATAACACGGTCCATAGGAGAATAAGTCAAAAAAGAAGAATGTAGAATAAAATGGGATGAGAATGTTCAATAAATCCAAAAATGAGCCTCTAAGGAGGAACATAATGGAAATGGGGGGTGTGGGGGAGTAAAACATTTCAAATTACAAGCTATATATTCACTCCTAGGGGTTAAAAACTATATATTGTTATCATCCCATTTTGAATAATTGAGCTCTGGTTTTACATAAGAGGTAGCAATAAATAATGGCTCAATGACCATGATAGAGTAATCTTAGTGAGGAGGTTAGAGAGCATAAGAAACCATGGGATCATGGGAAGCCAATGAGTATGCTTATTGTTGGCCAAATTTACATTTAAGTACATTTATTTCTAGGTATAGGTAGGAATTAGTGATATTGTTAATTTCATGGCAATTGAAATTGGTGGTTTCACCTATGAAAATGGTGGAAACATCACTGGAAATGGTAAAAACTCCAATGGAAATGATAGGAACATTAGTGAAAAGAGCATTTCACCAAAATGGTGAAATTGTGATAGAAAATAGTGGAATCACCATTTTGGGTGGGAAATACTCACATGAAAAAAATGTTGAAATGATGAAAAATGCCCTACAAATTAGTGAAAAATACCTATAAAATAAAAAAACACCAATAAATTACTAGATTAGAAAATAAAAAAAATATTAAGCTTAGTTGAATTGGTCAAGGCACATATTTGATTGATAGGGGTAGTCAAAAAGATGTTTTACATGAAGATTAGATTAGACTTAATAAGTATAGAAATTAGCTATCTAATTTATTTTGATAGAGTTAGTGATCCATGCGGACTTATTTATGCATGCAAGAGCATCTTGAGGTATTGGTCATGCATGAGTGGTGATTACATTTTTCATAGATGAGACATATATGAATGGGGGAGATGTGCACAATTTTGAGGTAGTATATTTATTATATGTTACCTACCTACCGGTCATTAGAGCAGATAGAGATTACCTAAGTGCACTCATAGAGAGGTGTAATTTAGAGATATCCACATTCTACTTACCCATAGGCAATGCCACATTCACTTTAGAGGATGTTTGGAATATTTTGAGATTACCGATGAGAGGGTGAGCACTATATTAGAATAGACCCTTAGGAAGATATGATTTGCTAGATGATTTAATCAGCTATACAGATGTGTCATTGTTTTATGGGTTAATTAACATTGATTTGTTAGACACATTGATAGATATTCAAGTAGATGACTTACCATGAAATGTGTCCTCACCACTAAATCATATTGATAGAGAGTTTTTAGTGCTTATAGTCATTTATAATGGCATATTATTACTTGACAAGAGTGGTTGATACTTCCATATGGGCTTGAAAAAAGTGGGATGATCAAAAACATGATTGAACAAACCACTAATTTTTATTTGGGGATGGTTGTGTTGGCTTAACTATATAGATACCTTCATACAGTGGAATACTAAGAAGGTCACAACATTGGTGCTTTTACATTACTCTAAGTTTGGGCCTAGGAACACACTGCCAATGAGTGACTAGTAAGCCTAAGATGGGTACACATTTTATAGGATCCTATGGCCTTTATATGGGTTTAGATAGGGGATGGACATAGAGGGCATAAAGGATATATTTATCAATATCAAAATGTTATAGATGACATGGGTGATAAAATTTTTATCTAGTAGCCCTATCTAGAACTATAGATTTAGTTGAAACTCTATGGTTGGTATATGATGTTTATAACCATGCGATGTTTCATCACTAGCTGATAGGCACACATTATTGAGGGGTATAGGCTAAACCAGGTTTAGTGCCAATTTAATATGTAGTAGGATATCATAGATGGTCTACACTTCTTTGTGCATGTGTCCAAAGAGATCCTAGGCTAGGGATATGGATGGGCACTATAGAGGTGGATCAAAGGGTGAGGCTAGTGGTATAAAGTAAAATAGGCTAGACCCTAGGCTAGATATCAAGATCAAAGTGACACTACATAGAGTAAATCATGACATATAGATGGGGTGAGGGACCCAAGTTAGTTAGGTAATCTAGGTATAAATATAATAGGTATAGATATATAAATACCCTTATGATGTCATCAAGATGAGGAAATAAAATTATTTTTTATTTTGGATAATATAACTTTCCAAAAAGACATGGAATTTTGCATTAGAGAATGCTTAGGTTAATTAATCAAGTGATTAATTGACAATTAGAAGAATCGTGTATTTACAATGTTCATTTTCAAAATAATTATTCATTTAATCACCCTAAAATAACACATATAAAGGGTCAAGTTCATTTGGGTATACTTGATAAAATTATTGTGATGTTATAGTGCATTGCCTCAATTAAGAATGCTTTGTTGACATTTTTGGATTAAATCAATAGTTGCAAGGTGAGTTGGATCAATTGACTATTATTGATTGAATTTCCATGTGATTTATGAAAACTCATTATGATTGGAGCTTAGACATGGAAGCGATGAAAATAAAGAGTCTATATTTTTCTCATGTTTGAGAAGGCATTATGAGACACAAGACACAGTAACATCTTTTCAAATAATGAAAAATTCATTAAGAATACAATTTTAAAATATTAAAGGATGATGTGTCAATAATATCTAAATTTATGGGCCAACATGTTTATATTGATGCCCTAGAGGGCATTTAATAATCCCTATATGCCCCCTCAAGGACATAATAAGAAAAATATTAAAAAAATGAGCCTTTGAAATGAGGAACCAACACGGTCCATAGGAGAAGAGGTCAAAAAAGAAGAATGTAGAATAAAATAGGAAAAAAAGTTCAACAAATCCAAAAAATACCCTTTGAGGAAGGACATAATAAAAATGGGGAGTTGGGGGGAGTAAAAAAATTCAAATTGTAAGCTATATATTCACCTCTGGGGGTAAAAACTATATGTTTTTACACTCCCCTTTTGAATAATTGAGGTCTAGTTTTGTGCAAGAGGTAGAAGTAAGTAATGGTTCAATGACCATGATAGAGGAATCTTGATGAGAAGGTTTGAGAGCATAGGAAATCATGGGAGAATGGGAAGCCAATGAGTATGCTTCTTATTGGTCAAATTTACATTTATGTGAATTTATGGCTAGGCATAGGTAAGAATTAGTGATTTCACTGATTTCATGGTAATTTAAATTGGTGGTTTCACCTATGAAAATGGTGGAAACACCATGGAAATGGTAAAATTACCAATGTAAATGGTAGAAACATCAGTGAAAAGAGCAGTTTCACCAAAATGGTGAAAACATGATAGAAAATAGTGGAATCAACATTTTGGGTGGGAAACGCTTAAACAAAAAAAAATTGAAATGATGAAAAATTCCCTATAAATTGGATAAAAATACCTACAAAACAACAAAAATACCAAGAAGGTACTAGATTGGAAAATATTTGGCCTAGTTGAATTGGTCAAGGCATAAATTTGATTGATAGGAGTAGTTGGAATGATGTTTTACATGAATAATAGATTATATTTATTGTGTATATGTTTTAGATAGTTAAATCAATTTTGATATATTTAGTGATTCATGCTGACTTATCTATGAGTTTAGGAGTGACTTGAGGTATTGGTCATGTATGAGTGGTGATTGCATTGTTTATATATGAGACATATATGGATGGAAGATATGCACACATTTTTGAGATCATAAATCTATTATACATTGCCTACCTACTAGTCATTAGAGAAAATAGAGCTTACCTAAGTGCACTCATAAAGAGGTGGCATTTAAAGATGTCCACATTCCACTTACCCATAGACAAGACCGTATTCACTTTAGAGGATGTTTGGAAGATTTTGAGATTAATGATGAGAGGGTGAGCACTATATTGGACTATCCCCTCAAGGAGATAGGATTTGCTAGAGGATTTAATTGACCATATAAATGTGCTATTATTTTATGAGACAATCAACATTGATTTTTTAGAGACATTGGTAGATATTCAACTAGATGACTTACCATGAAAGGTGCCCTTGTGAATAGATCATATTGATAGAGAGGTTGTAGTGATTATGGTCATTTTAAATGGCTTCTTATTCCTAATAAGAGTGGATGATACTTACATATGCGATTGGGTGGGATGATATTAACCAAACCACTATTTTTTATTGGGGGATGGTTGTGCTAGCCTAGCTATATAGAGACCTTCATATAGTGACATACTAAGGAGCTAAAAACATTAGTGCTTCTAAATTTCTTCAAATTTGGGCCTAGGAACACATTGACCTTGAGTAACCAATAGGCCTAAGATGGGTGTACCATCCAAAGTATCTTATGGCCTTTAGATGGGTTTAGATAGGGGATGACCATAGAGAGCATAAAGGAGATATTTATGAATATCACAAAGCTATATATGACATAGGTGATGAAAAAATTATCTAGTAGCCCTATCTATAGTTGTAAATTTAGTGGCAA
This sequence comes from Torreya grandis, assembly GCA_037957365.1. Taxonomy (NCBI): domain Eukaryota; kingdom Viridiplantae; phylum Streptophyta; class Pinopsida; order Cupressales; family Taxaceae; genus Torreya; species Torreya grandis. Next base: position 5,849,342 of record JARHVA010000326.1, read on the forward strand.
CTTGATGGTTGGTATATGAGGTTTATAACCATGATATGCTTCATTTTTAGCTGATAGGCACACATTATTGAGGAGTATAGGTTAAACTAGGTTTAGTTCTAGTTTGGTATGTAGTAGGATGTCTCAAGGTGGTATGCACTTCTTTATGTAGGTGTTTAAAGAGATAAACATAGTGGTGAAGCCTATAAATAGATATGTGGTTATATTGAGATATGTAGGGGTGCCATAAGTTATTTGGGATTATAGAGGAGACCTTATAGATGCAAGAGTGATGGAAATATATATGACATGGTGGGTTTAGTTTCAATGAGAGAGGTTGATAGTACCCTAGGGTGCCCCTAAGTAGTTGGTTCCACCACTAGTAGTATAGGTATAGGGATAAGAACATGTACATGCACTAATGGTGGTAGAATCAAAAGGTGAGGCCATAGTACAAAGGAAAATATGATAGACCTTAGGATAGATATCAAGATCAAAGGGACACTACATAGAGTATATCATGACACATAGATGAGGATGAAGGACTTAGGTCAAGAGGGTATTTTAGGTATAACTATAATAGTTATAGATATAGACATGATCAAGGAGGATATTACTAAGGAGGTGGCTGAGATAGATGGTTTAAAATCTAGGGTCACCTAACTAAAATAATGGGTGACATAAAAAGATAAACATATTATAGTAATTCAATCAGATATTGCCTCACTAAAGATAGAGGTGGCTCATATGATAGTTATTTAGGATTAGAGAGATAGAGTTAGGGTATATGTGTAGAGGATCCATAGGGAGAAAGATAAAGCATGTGATGTACTTACATATCTAGGTGTTTCTCATATTGTACTTGAGAACCTTCATGCTAAGGATGAGGAAACTTATTATCATAGTTTGTATGAGGGAGTCATATCAACAGAGGAGAGGGCAGCAAATTTTGAGGTTTATGAGGTATAAAGAATAACTTATAGATCTACAAGGTGAAGGACACACCACACTTAGAACTCAAGTTAGTTTGTACATTAATGACCACCTCCCCTAGCACAAGAGCCCATGGGGCCACCATAGCATACATAAAGGACAAGAAAGAGTACATGTCATGAGGATACATAAAATCAAAGTTGATTGACATGTGATGATAACTCTTTGTATTTTATGTAATGAATTATATACATTTGTGATGTATATGGAATTGTTATTGCGAGATATATGACATTCATTTTGTATCTTACCTATGTACACATACTCTATATATTATGTTCTTTTTGATTTAGTATTTTGTGACTACCTCATGATGAGAGAGTAGATATGATAGGATAGAAAATGTGAGTATATTTATATTGTTGTTTTCTATTCATATAGATTTTATTGTATCATATTTATTTTCCATGATTCTGTTGTTTTGAAATTGTAGATATGGATGAGTAGAAAATGTGATTGATTGTCATTTCTTGTACTACAAAAGTGATATGATATGGCTTGGCATAAAATAATGATATTATATTATGTTATAAAATGTTTGAGTTTTTATATACAATCATTTATGGATATGTATCATGAGTATCATATATATTATCCATTTTGTTCAGTTGATTGTGTTATGCATATAGAAAAGGATATTTATTACAAAGACATTTCTTGTTAGACATCCAATTATTTATTTTTGATTTTGAATTTGACATTATGCACCATAATTATAAAAAAATCATGATAACATTGGATGTCATACATATAAGAGATTTATTTAAATGCAAATTTAAACAACTTAGGATCAAGATAATGAATTAATCCAAGTGTAAAACATAATGCAATAAACCAAAATAAATTGATGAAAGTAAAATAAAATAGAACACACCAATAAAAAATCAAATAAGCACACATAAACACATAATAAAAAATGAACAATCAAGTAGTTAATTAACCATTTATGCATGTGTAAAAATAAGGCATTACTTGTGGGTGTTGGCTTAAATGAAATAAAAAATTTAGATAAGGATTGTGATAATTTTGGTATGAGGGGGGAATAGATTAATTAAGAATGGGTAGTCGAGCTGATCCAAAATTACCCATACATCCAAGTGCAACGTACATAGTCTATTTTGGACTTAAAGCCAATTGTAGTTATCCCAGGAAATGGGATAAGAAGAAGTATAATGTATAATTGATATAAGAAAAGGGGAGGGACTAAAAAATGGGAATATAATGAAGAAATGATGATGGTGACTGGAAATGATCATGTTTGAATAAGAGGTTCCCACTTGGGAAATGTTTGAAATTCAAAGTGAGGGGTACCTATGCAAGTCTCTAAATAGTTTCATCTAGAACAAGACTAAGGCCTTTTCATGAATAGGATGACAAACTATTTAAGGACATTTCTATTTGTTTTGGCTTTTTCAAGGGTTTAACATTTTGTGGTTTTATAGCTTTTTTAGATATTTTAATCCTTTTTAAATGTTTAATATTTTTTGGTTAAGATATTTACATGAATACTTGTTAAGTAGAATACACAAAGGAGATAGAAACAAATTTAAAAGGTAACCATATAGAAAAGGAAAAATCAACCTTGGGTAGGGTTTCAAATGGATAACTTGAAAAATAGTGAGAATATAACTTAAAATACTTGTAAATTATAAGAGAAACATTTAAAATGCTCATAAAATGATGAGAGATTTTATTTAAAATACTCACATAACAATGAGAGTATTTCTTAAAATGGTTGTAAAACAATGAGATCATGGATTAAAATTCTCACCAATGATGATAAAGTGGTATAAAGGGTTGGCTGAGCTGACTCATAAAGTGAGTGTTTCCTACATAATTTGAATGGACCTCAATCCATTTTATTTCAACCTACAGTTAAAGATACCACTAATAAACATGTTGGGATAGGAAAATAATAAAGTGAGGATAATGGTATAAGCCTTGGTAAAAGCTGAAAGATGCAATTTCAGGGACCACTACACAAGAAAACCATGCTAAAGTGCTCCAAAATACTACCTTCAAGGATGTGTTAATGATGACCAAAACATGAATTTCCTATTGAATCTTTCTCTAAATCTGACATTTGAATATTTATATTGTACCTATACACCAAAATCAAGATCAAGATGGTAATATGATAGGGGGAAGAGAAATTGAATTAATTAGAAAATGAATTAATGACAAGTGATAAGTCATGCCCCCAAGAAAGGTCCCTCATAGATAATGTTAAATCAAATCAAGTGTAAAATCACTTGAGATGACTAATATTCATGGACTCATCTAGATCTTGCCCATATAGTGTAGCCAAATTATATGCTCCAAACCCATAATTTTCCATAAAAATAAATGTTCCTAGATAATTAGTCTCAAATTTACCCCTTTTTCACACTTTGCATTAGTATATTTTTTATTCTATTTTAACATAAGATCACCAAGTTCAAACTATTTAGGTTTGATGTGCTTATTATAGCTATAATGTAACCTATTTCACTATAATTAGAGATTATTCAAGTCAACTACTGATTTTTCATCAAGTATTTCTAGTTATTCAAGCTGAATGACCTTATATTCCTCATCATTGATGATATCCAGAAATGAAATGTGCAAGGAAACTCAATCTTAATAGGGAGAATAGCTTCAGTGGCATAAACTATAAAATATGGTATGGATCTTGTATAGGTTCAAGTATTGGTATGGTAGGCCTATAAGGTGGTAAAAAATTCAAGTTCCAATCATGATAAACAACATTAAAAATATTTTTTAAGGATTTTGACAATGGTATTACTATATGCCTCAACTTGGCCATTACCTTCAGGAAAATAAGGAGTGGGAAACCATTGTTTGATATGGTATCAAGCATAAAGTTCTTTTACATCCTTATTTTTTAATGACTTCCCATTATCAAAAATGATATTAGAGGGAATGACATGGAAATAGATGAGATGATTCAAAATGAATTTGGAAATTTGTTTACCAACTACATAAACAATAGGAATTTATTCGACCCAATTAGTAAAATACTTGGTTGTGGTGAGAATGTGCTTGTGGCCATATAAAGAAGTAGGATTAATTCTCCATATGAGATTTATTTCCCATTTTGAAAATGATCAAGGAGTAGTGATCAACTGAATTGCTTATGCTGGAACATGAATGAAGGTAGCATGTTTTTGACAAAGCACAACATTTTTGATATATATGAATACATCTACTTCCATAGTGGGCTAATAATACATAATTCATAAGATTTTATTATCAAGGACCATTCCAATAGTGTGGGACCTAAAAATATCTATATAACTATTTAATCACTAATAAAAATTCTATCAAAGTTAAACAATGAAGCAAAGTTTCATCATAAACTTTACAATAGAGTGTAGCACTAAGTAAGGTATAATGGGAAGCATTGTGAAAAAATGGTTTTTTTATTATGGGAAATATTTTTAGGAATAATGTTACCATTGTTTTCAGGCTTAAGATAATTGTATCTAAAGTCAATCATGAGATTAAGTGTTTTATAAGAGGAAAATGACGACAATGCATGGGATAAAGATATCCCTTCATTAATTTTAGGATGATACTAGTTCAATCCAATGATTGAGTATTTTAACCTTGTTTTACTCATAGATTAGTATTTATTACCACTATAGGCTCAATATATGTGTGGTTACACTTAGAATCCATTACTAGGCAAAGGTAACCCTTTATTTATAGTGAAACTGCACCAAACTTTATAGTTTTTATAAATCAAGGTAGAGTCTTATTTCCAAAATAAACATAAAATGGAGAGTAGGGTAAGGTATAAAAAATGTATTTATGGTTCAAAGAATGTTGATTCTTAAATAAATGAAATGTGCCAAGTCACAGTTATACCATTGTGTGCATGGTTTAGCATTTGCACAAACTTTAACTACTTAATGAGAAAGCTTCAAAGGGAAAACAATATGAATATGTTACTTGAAAATCCTCCATAGAATATAAACACTCAAAATATTTTTAGTGATTGAACACAGATTCTAAAATAATTTATAACTAAAAATACATAAAGCATAATTTTTTCACAACATATTGAAAAGAACATGAAGGGGGTTAGACTAGCATATGCATAATATAAACACCATATTCATATTTGCAACATAAGCTCAAAATTACTCCTATTACATAAACATTCACTTAAATCTTAGAAACAATGGACTACACTTCATGAGAATATAACTAGATTAAAACAAATAAAAGCATTCTATTGATTTGAACATAGTTCCTTTACATAAATTTTTGAACTTTACAAAGGATTACAATTTACAATATATAGAGGATGGGGCTCACTTCCAAGTAGCATGAGATTCCCATCCTTGGCCACAATGGCCTCTCAAAGTTTTTTTAACTTCCAAGATTAAAAAAAGTTATTAAAAGATCCTTATCTCTCTTAAAAATGCATTGGGGGCCCATTTAATTGGTTTATTGATGATTTGGAGAATGTCCACTTCCTAACTTTTAGGTTTTACTTCCTTGGTTGCTAGTACAGTTTCCACTAGGTCAAAAGCTTAATCTAGAATGACCAAATTCATTAGTTTATCTTGTAATGTCACCTATTATTTGGTCAAAAATATTTGATACACCTAGAGTGGGGATTCTAGGGACACTTTACTTCTGAGACCTAGCTAATGCTTGCAATGGACTGAGTTGAGAGTTCCATCACTTTTTTGGCTCCAACTTTGTTAGATTTCACTACTTTCCTCCTCATGGCTTGGTTGAAGTGACTTAAGTGAAATCCAAACTCACCTCTATCTATTAGTGTGCCATCCAGGTGGAATAACATAGTGATGTTGACCTCCCTGAAGTAGGCTAACATATTTTCCCTATTTTCTTCTAGAATTTCCATGATTATTTGTGCCAAGGTTATCCACTCTTTAGTTAAAGTCCTCATGATCATAATATACATTTGATAAAGGCTTAGGTTTGATATTAGCATGATTTTTAGATCAGGGAACATGCCCTTATGTATCACCACACCAATATTTCTACACTTGCTCTCCACAAGAGTAATTCTTTATATATACACCTATTCCCTTAAGAAATGTGTCCTACTATCAGTTAGTGTTTTGACCACCTCAATTAGAGTTTAGAAAATCTAAATGAAGGCATCCTTGACTCATTAGTTGTAGAAATAAGGATCTCTTCACCTATGCTTAAAGTACCTGGACTTGATCTTGCATGTCTTCTATGAGTTTCTCTAACATATTATGTATGGTCCAGAGCATAGAGCGTAGATCCTCAGCCACTCTCTATTATCCTATGGATGTTCTCATTTTGGTGAATGAGAAGAGGTTTTCTAAGTCTATTAGATCACAAGGTCTCCTCCTTTGGTGAATTTTTGTGTGAGGATCTTCCTCTTATCCTTTGAAGTCCTATAACACTCCTATTATAGTTTGGTATCTACTTATACATTCATATTAAGATCCTGTAACACCAAAGCTACTTCTAGAGTAGAAGGGGATGTTGATAGGGTGGTAGAGATGGAGGTGATTGGTAGAAGCATAGATAGAGGAGGAATGGATGAGGTAAAGGGAGTGAAGGATGAGATATATAAAGGAAAAGGAGGCATGGGGGTGAAAGGAGGCATGATGAAAGGGGAAGCCCATGGGAACATCTAGGCCTACTACTAACTCTGGATCAAATTGACCTATGGGGAAATGATGTGAGGGAGAGAGGCTTCAATAGGAAGGAGAAAATTAGCTGATTAAAACCAAAACCTTGGGCACCTAAGACAATGGAAAAGGGAGAATTTAGAATGGTATGGGGATAAAAAAGGGGATGGATATATAGAGATACCTTTTACTTCTTTTTAGGCCTATTTCTTGGATCAACTTACACTAATGTGATGGAAGGATATGTAGTGGAAGAGGAAATAGGGCCTAAGGAACTTACTAGGTGACTATAGGTGATGCATATATGATTGAGGCCAATAGAGAAATGCATACTGACACATTTATTATTAGGGGTGGAGTTAAGCCTATTGAAATGGGTGCACCTATAGGTGGATGGACCTTTAGAAGAACTAGTGGAGGCATAAAAGGTTAGGAAATTGAAGCACTTGAAGGTTTGAGATGATCCATAGGGATTCCTCTTGATGAAATAGATTGAGTGGAGATAAACTAGTATGTAAAGATGATGTGCATAGCCAAAGCTAGAGGCACTTGTGTAAATTATGGAGTGGGTGAAATAGGAAATAAGGGAGGCATCATCTAAGTGAGTTATTGAGGGAAATGGAAACTAAGGGGTTATCCACTAGGTTATTGAGCATAGGGTTAAGGATAAGAATATATTGGAAGAGAGGGTTTAAGAGGAGATGGGGATAGGACCCCTTTTATTATCCTCCTTGAAATTTTATGAGGAGTCACCTAAACATCTCCTTTGGCCTAAGCTAATGTAGGGGAAGTAAGGCTAGCATGGGCTAATAACCCATGCAGAACCTGATTTCCTTTCTTCTTCTTTTTGGCATTTAGTCTAGTGAGTAACTCCTTGTCATCCATAGGGTTAAGGTTAATCTTGTCCTCATAAATGGAATGGTGTCTATAGATGATGTTGAGCCAAGTTTAATATTTTACCACATAGGCCCTAAAAATATCATGTGGGTCCTAAACTCTATGTTCTACACTACCTAGGGCATAGGAATCTCTACATGTAGCCATTTTATATAATGGGGGTAGAATCCAATACACATGATTCTTGATGGTGATGGGTAAGGTTGGGCAAGCCTTCTACTAGCATTCAATTTAGTTACTGAAGATGCCCTTAACTGATTAGTAGGAAATATCTTACTCTATTAGCTAGTCTAGGATTTGATAGGGTAGGCAGAGGGGAGCTCTAAGGATGTAACCAACTTAGATGATGGTGTCTAATATGTAACTAGGGATATAATATACTAATATATATGGGTTGATGGAGATGCCAACATGTGGCACACATCCCCCTTAATTAGTTATATGGGTCTAATATATTAGGATAATGGAGTGATTTGTGGAATTAATGCATTGGGTAATGGATAGCCTAAAATGGTATTAGGAGGTTATCCATCCATTTTTAGTTATATATAGGTCTATATAAAGGAGATGATTATCATTTTAAAGGAAGGAAGTAAGCATTTAAATTTCTATTATAAAAGGATATTGGATGTTTTCCCCTTGAAGAGAAATTGTGGAGTTATTCCTTCTTAAAGGAGTATTGTATGGTGTTTCCCTACCTTAATGGTAATTTATTTCTAAATATATTAAATATTTGGGAATTTTGGTCCACCAATATCTATTATGTTATGTTGATCTACATCATATTCTGTATTATTTTCAAATATTAAAAATGTGGATCATAACAAGTGGTATTAGAGCTTCAATTTGGGAAATTTATGTGTGATCAAACCCTAATTTTATAGAATCAATGATATATTTCAATCTATTTCAAATTTCTACATAATTTTTTTATTGGAGATGAATAATATTTTAAAGAAGTCACAGTAAAGAAATCAAGCCTTTATGATTAGTTTTGAAGGAGTTATTGATATTTTAGGGTTTGTCTTAATTTTATTATATCAAATGAAATATAAATAATTTGTATATGAAATTTTTAATGTTACTATACAAACAAACAAAAGAAACATAGTCAACATTTTAGAATTTTTTGAATTGTTTTGAGTGATTTATTGTGATTTTATTATTTTTCATATATTCACTCTACAAGCCAAAATTTGTGGAATTTTTTCACCAAATTTTTACTAAAGTTCCAATATCATAAAGGGAATAAACATTAAAAATTTAGGAACTTTTTTGTCATTTTTGAATGAGTTATTAACATTTTAGGGTATTTTATTAACCCTAGTTTTTTTGTGGATCATGAAGTTAAAAGTATTTTCAAGGGAGGATGATAAAGAATGGTGCCTCATTTTTAAGGAGAATAATACTCAACCAATTTTGTGGTAAACATGGTTGTCTATTTCTTTGTCTGGTCCTACACAACATTGGTTTAAACAGTTAAGCTTCACATAAAGGTATAATCATGGGAAGAAATGAAAAGATCTTCTTAGATTGATGGGATATTAAAAAAAGGATGAAGAAGAGGAAGAAAATAATGATTTTAATGAATAATAGAATGGATATAAATAAGAAGACAAATCAATGAAATAAAATAATGATAATGAGGAAGAACATGCAATTGATGATGATGAATAAGAAATCGAGTATAATGATAATGAGTAGAGTACAAATGGTGCAAAAGGTGAGGTAGAGGATATCAAATAATAATAATAACTAGATGACAAGGGTTAAAGTAACTTGATTCCAAAACAAATCCAAGTAATTTTTTTAATTTCATGGATGCATTGAAAATAAAAAGGTTATTGTGTTCATAAACCCTGCCTGCAAGTATAACTTCATCAACATGAATGCCAAGCATCTACATGCTCAAGAAAATAATATCAAGGAGGTTCAAGTAGATGGTAATAATATTCTAGTGTTTGAATATTTGAAGCTCATTATAAAAAAATATGTTTTGAATTTAGGTTTGTATGCTTTGGATATGGATGATATGGATATGGTTCTTAGATATCCATGGTTAGAGACTTTGGGAACAATCAATATTAATGTTCAAAAGAATTTCATGAAGTTTTGATATAGGAAAAAGAAGGCCACTTTATAGAATTTTATAGTTATAAAGGCATAAAGAACAATCAAGATAGATCATGAAGATGAGATTAAATTAGGTGAATAAGAGCATGTGAAAGATTAAGATGAAGAAATAGATGAAGAAATAATATAACCAAATAAAAATTCTTCATCTACTCAAGAGACAAAGTAACTACCAAAGAAAAAGGTGGAAGAGGTAGAAGAAAAGGTTGATAAGATCAAAGTATCAAAAAAAGTTGAGGTATATAGACACCCACATCATCATGAGAAGAAAAAATAATGAAGCTATGTGAGGGAGTGTCATAATGATGGGAATTTTGTCTATATAGAAAATTAGAGTTACAATAACTATGGCTATGCATGGAAACTAAAGAATGACTATTATGGTTAGGTATGGAATCAATATAGAAAATTGGCCTATGGAACATGGAATAAAGGGGGAAAGCACTATGATTATGCATGGAATAATAACTAGTATGGTCATGAATGGAATCAAAGTAGCATAGAGGAATATAGTCTTGGAATCAAAGTAGGAATAGATATTCATGGATACCAAGGTAATATAGTTATGATCATGAATGGAATTAGAGTAGCACATTGGCATTTGGAAACAAGGTTGGAAAGCTATCACCTACCAAGATCACATATAGGTGGTTGGATGATCAAGCTTAGAGACAAGTGTGCAATGATTTGAAGCATGCTCATTATTTGGTTTCTTCTTATGTTTCAGGAATGAAAAATGTCAATGAGAGAAGGAATGATATGTACCTATGGATATGATATATTAATGTATATGGTTTGATGAAGATTATGAGATGTGGCACACATCACCCTTATTTAGTTATATGGGTCTAATATATTAAGATAATGGAGTGACTTATGGAATTAGTGCATTAGGTAATGGTAGGCCTATAATGGGACTAGGAGGTTACCCATCCATTGTTAGTTAGATATAGGTCTATATAAATGAGATGATTATCATCGTAAAAGAATGAATTAAGCATTGAGACTTATATTTTAAGAGGATATTGGAGGTTGTCCCCTCGTAGAGACATTACGGAGTTATTCCTTCTTAAAAGAGTATTGTATGGTGTTTCCCTACCTTAAGGGTATTATATATATGCATATATTAAATATTTGAGCATCTTGGCCCACTAATATATATGGTCTTATGTTGATCTACATCATATTCTAAATTATTTCCAAATATTATAAGTGTGGATCATAACAGTGTCATCCTTGTAATACTAGTATTTACTAATAGAGGTGAGAAATTCACTTATTTTCTTAGATAACTAAGGCATGGCTACCTTATTAATGGACATATATACCACTAGGTATAAAGACTTACAAATATATTGGATGTGGTTTAGGTAATGGTGGACATATATTTTATTAAAAAACTACATGGACCACTATACTTGCACAAACCCATGGTGGAAAGGCATAGGGATTAAATACGATGGTTTCACAAATAATATCCATAAAATAGCTCATCATATAAAAATTACCTCCAATCTGAGCATATGATACCACTTTATAAGGTTTAATTTGATCATGCCTTTGAGTTTCAAGACTTGATCTCCTTTTAGGATTATATGTAGTATGGGAACCCATAAGAAGTTTACATGGATGCAGTCAATTTCCCATAAAAACCAATCTAGTAGTATCATCCTTATGTAGATCCCTTCCTTAAAGATGTGGACCATGAAGGAGTCTATGTCTATATTGTTAACCCATTTGACATCTAGGTTCGCTTCCTAATCCTTTAAGACATCATAAATTTGATATGCATTATTCCATGTATCAACTATAACAATGCCATAGGAGACTATGTATTTAGGGAGGTTATAATAAGCTTTGAAATCACTCCCCTAAATATCTATGATCTTGTGATGGCATCTGATACAACACACCAAATAATGAATGCCATCCTATACTTTCTTGGTAGTGAGTAAAAACTTATTGAAGAGGTATGCATAAGGGAAAACTTCCAACTTGGTAGCCACTCTACCTAACCTACACTTAGCATATGCGATGACGGTATATTAGAATTTGGCCTCATCCTCATCATCACTACAGCCAGGCTTGGGCACCATCTCAATTTATTTGAATATCTAATTATAGTGTTTTAAATTGGTTATTCCCTCTATAAAAGTGGTGTCTTTGTATTCAAGATCAAATTTTAGGTTAGGAGATGAAGTGACCATAGAAGAAAGGGAGATATCTCTATGATAATGAATTTTGAGAAGGGAAGATGTGGAGGGATTGAGAATGAATTGAAAGTGAGGAGTAAAATATGGTAATATGGGATTAATAATGGTAAATGAGTTTTTTATTTGGCATTTATATGCATCTGTAACAATCTCTTACATTGATGGCACTTGACAACTTACTCATTATGAGTTCAAATACACGTTGGTGGCTCGATATTTCCATTTATTTCCCAATATGGAGCTATCCAATTTATTCCATATATGCTTTACATGTTCTATTTGGTTATTTTAATGTGACATTTTAATTTATCCAATTAGGGCCTATTTTCCCATTTAGTTAATTCTAGGAGTGTGATAAACACATAACTATGTTTCCCCTATGGCATCTTAGGTATATTTGACCTTTTTCCATGCATCCATTGCTAATTGGTTTGGATCTATAATGTAGCACCATTTGATAAGATTTTTAAATATATTTGTACTTTGTTTTGCTTGCTTGGGGATTTTTAATCATCTTCTACCAATTTGTATGAAATTTTGACAAGGCATGGTATGGTAGGTTAGGATCTATTAAACTCTAACATGTATAATAGGTTTGAGAGACTAAAAAATTTAATGGGATCCATGTGTCACTCCATTTGGTTGAGATATACTAGGCTATTACATATTTAACAAGTCTAAAACATTGATAACTCTAATGGGGTCTATATGGCACTCCATTCAATCAGGATCTCCCATGCTCTAACATCCCTGACAAGTCGAGGAGATCAACAAATTTAATGGGATCCATATGGGACTCCTTTATTTAGTTGGTTTCTTATAGGATCTAACATCTCTGACATGTCTAGGAGATTGACAACTCTGACAATAGGTCCACATAGTACTTCCTCATTCAGTTAGGTTCTCTTTGGCTCTAATATCTCTGAAAGTTTGAGAGATTTACATATATAACATTATGTCTATATGGTGATTCTTAATTTGGTAATTCCTCCTATATAAGTTCATGAAAATGAGACTAAGAATGGGAAGCCATATAATCAATCAAGATGCTCAGATGTCTACCAATGGGGCTTTGTAAGGTACCATGTAGGACTCTAAGAGATTGAGGTTCTAAGAATCGAGACTCTAATAACTTCAATACAAGTCCAAATCTATAGAAAAATAGTTCTCACAAAAACTATTCTAAGTATGAAATTTCTATGTTTTTCTAAAATGCATTAAGGATTCAACTGCATTTAACCTTAAAAGCTTACAGGGAAAGCCAAATTATCATTATAACTATGTTGACGCTTAGTAAAACCAAGGAAAAATATAAGTTAAAGTGGTTTTTAAGAAATATGATGACTAGAAGGATATTAAAAGTCCAATAACTTTAAATTGAGCATTTTTTAAAGGGTTCCCCCTTTTCTTCAAAAAAGGGGGTGTGTTGGTCACAACAAATGGTGACTTTGTGGGGAAAAACATTATCCCAACATTTAGAACCTAGACTATGATCATCCAATATTAAACATAGATATAATCAAACCAAACTCTATATGATACACTTTATAAATTAAAAACAATCAATTCTATTACAACAAGTAATATACTGGGATCTAATTCCTTCCAAGATCACTTGTGCATTAGTGATGAAATGGGATACTTCAATAAACTCAAGTTTGTCTAGAATATCAAAATGTTTCTACATGAGTATGAACTTTACGTACTTTTTTTTGGGGTGGGAAGCTTGAACATTGATCTAATGTGGTTTACGTGTCTATAAACCTGACAAAGATGTTTTTGGTCTCATTTTTGGCCTTGTTCCATTGCCTGCTACGCTGATGGAGGTTGCCAAAATCACCATTTTTAAAGAATAAACTTAAAATATATTATTTGAAGCTCATACTTCATTTGATATAATATTTTATGGTTGATCTATGAGGGTTAGATACCAACATATCCAAGGTGTATGGTAACTTTAGTTGTCTTCCAATATCAAGATGACCTTTTGCTCATTCAACAATTTATAATATCCTTATTTTTTTTCATTGAGGTGCTTTTGATGACCTTGGTTAGAATTATAATGTTTATTTAATTAATTTTATCAGTGATAAATAAATGTATTTTAATTCTCTTAGTGCCTCTTGGAGAATTTCATTGCTTCTCTCTCTATTCAATACTGGAGGTTCACCTTCTATTTCTCAATCATGTTACTAGTTTTCATTTGCTCAATGATCCATTGGAGTAGTCATTACTATCTCTAAGCTCAATTTTTTTAATTAATTATGGGGTCATGGGATTTTTATTCTAGGATGGGAGACCTAGGAGAAAAAAACTAATGTAAGTTTAGAAAAACAAACACTAGGTACAAAACACAAGAAACAAAGAACAACAACAAAATGATAGAAGTAAACACATAATAGAAGAAAGATTATCTAAACCTAATCCAATATATACATTAAAACTTATATGGATGTTAATACAAAATTTCAATAGAAGGTAAAACCAAGAAGTAATGCTTTAAGAATTGACCATTCATAAGTAGTGGTAGGTTAGTGCCCTCAAGATCCTCGAGGTAGAAAGTATTTTACCTCAGTAACTCAGCTATCTGGTATGGGCTGATCCAAAGTGGATTAATTATGGAATTTTGACCTTATTTTCATGGGAGTTATCAAAAAATATCACCAAATATTAAATCCTAAAGGACTTGATCTTATCTTTCTTGTCAAACCATCTCTTGATAGTGTTGTGATGTTTACTGAATTTTAATAGAGATTCATCCCATGTTTATTCAAATTAAACAATGTCCAATATCCTTGAATTTAATTTATCATTATGATCCATGAATTTATTTTTGGAATAAAATGACTAAGATGGGGGGGGGGGTGAATTAGTCTTCAAAACCTTACTTATCAATTTCAATTTAAGCAATCATAAATAATTCAAACAAGCACATAAATCTAGAAAGCATAAGTAACTATCCACATAAGCATGAAACACAAGAACACATCACCTATGTGGGGAAAATTCAATGGGAACAAAACCCAATGAATATAAAAATGTAATATAGTCCTATAAGACAAACACAAAAATTAGTGAAGCACCAACTTCACATGGAGCACTAACCCCAACTAGCTAAGCACCAACCCAGCTAGGCTTTAGCAAGTACCAACTTGTATAGAGAAACCAAATCCTTAGATGAATCAATAATAAATTATCCATATGATATCTTTGATAAACTTTAGGACACATTTTTCTCAACTAACTAATGATGACCACCTCTTCAGCTCTTCACACTCTTATTCCTCTCAAACTACCTTCTAGGTCTCTTCAAGACTAATTATGTCATATGGCATTCATCCTCATATGTATGAACTATATAAAATATTCATAAAAATTTATATACTCTATTTATATGGTCTACAAGACCTTATTTTTCTTACCAATTTACTATTTCATTTTCATATTCTTTTTCATCATAAAATAGGCCTAAAATTACCTTGTATTTATACAAGCCTTTTGCTCATATCCTTCTTGGTCATACATACATAATTTAACACTTATATTATCATTTAAATAGATATTATAACATGTTTCATACATGAATAAATCATTAAAATAGGTCATCCATAACTTGAAATATCAAAACCTCTTTTAGGCCTTAAAGAGACCTAATTCAATTAGGCCTTCATTAGCACACATTACCCTTTGATCTTCTTGGAACACTTTAAAACACCATAAATATAAGGAAAAATTCATATGTCACTAAAATATACAAATAATAATATCATATTATTTCCATGACACTTTTAACCTCCAATCACTATTTGAAGCATACCATTAGTATTGTTCACAATTAGGCCTATGAACCTACAAAAAGTTTGTCTTGAACTACTAAAGATTGAACACAAATTAGATAAAAAAACATAGAAATAAATAAAATATATAGAAATTAAATGAACTCAATTGCATCACCATATTTTTATAGACTTAAAAACTTAGGTACAAATGACTCAAACTCTTCTCTACAAATAGC
This sequence comes from Torreya grandis, assembly GCA_037957365.1. NCBI lineage: Eukaryota > Viridiplantae > Streptophyta > Pinopsida > Cupressales > Taxaceae > Torreya > Torreya grandis. Next base: position 5,865,217 of record JARHVA010000326.1, read on the forward strand.
CCACTTAGAACTACCAGAACACTCCAAAACCCAGTCATGAACAACTTGATCTTCAAAACCTGAAATAAAACCTCATAGAATTAATTATAATTTAAAAATATAATTTTACATATATATAAAACTTTAAAATACATAAATCACAAGTTATAATGTCAAATATTTATCTTGCAGACCAATCTTCTGACCCTGATGCACATAGTCAAACCAGAACCATACAAGCCATTTTGGCTTCAATATTTCAACCATTTTAATTAAATTAAAATATTTATAAGAGAATTATCACTAATTTAAAATAACAAACAATAAAACCATATAAATAATATATTTCAACTCATGACATAAATCCTCAAACCCATCACTACAACTTGCTTACCCAGAACTGCCAGTTTACCTTAATGTATAGTACTAATGAATCAGACCTTCAACACTTATGTATAAATATTAAATGAATTATGATTCATGTATATTATCTTATGATATTATTATATCATTATTATATATACATATAATAAGGTCAAATGGAAATTTTAGTCTTGCATACCAATCTCATAACCTCATTGTACATAGACCTCATTGAACCAGACAAGTCAACTTGTGAGAAAATTTTTCACTATAAAAAATAAACTCAAAAAATTATAAAAACATGATAATTTATTAAAATTCAAAAATAACATCTCTGTTCACTTGGTTTCCTCCTCATTTCAAGATAACACATCCCTAATTGTCTTGGATTTCTCACTATTTGCACCATTAGGCCTATTAGTGACTGGTTAAATTGGATGACAAATTTATCACATTTTATCACTATAAAAAATCCAAAAACCACCAAGTAAATAAACTGAGTCTCACTCTTCAACCTTCATCAATTTTCAAACTTTGACTTGGTCAACTTTGACTATTACAATAAATATCTAAGAAATGTGCACTTTCCTATAGGATCTACTCATACACCTAACAACTCAATCACACTTAGAGGTGCCTAGGAGAGTTGGATACAATATAAAATAAACTTTTTGAGCATAACAATCCATTATAGGAACTTTTGAATCATATCTTCAACATCAAGTCATTATTAGGGTTGTAAGAGGGTTTAAACACACTTCCACTATTAATGATTATTCATTTAACATAGCCTTTTAATATAAAAAATAATTCCTATAATTTTTATTTATGAGCCTTCCCCATATACCATGAATAGATTAGGTTTACTCACAGAGGTTACACATGTTGATTAGAACCTAAAAGTCCTTCGGTTTGCATACCTTCATTATGTGTCCTTGAGAGACCTCAAAACCGCTTTTCATGCTTATTATTATAAACCATGACCTAAAAATTTGTGATAAAAATTTAAATAATATATAATACCTTATAAAAAACTCACATGTACATAACTTCCTTGGAAATATAACCTCATACCCCATTAGGTCCTACTTTCTCTCTTTGCTCTCTTAGACCTTGACCTACAAACCACATTAGGCCTTGAAACTGACCTTCATGATTATTTCCATGTGATATCCACATAAATAAAATACTAAATAAACATATATAATTTTTAATTAGTTCCATACATCTTTAATATGCCTTGACAATTGATCTTGATACCTCATTAGGCCAAGTAGGGTCTAGGAGTTATCTAGGTGTAGACTTGGTCTGAAGGTCTTACCCTTGTAGTATCACCTTGAGAATCTCATTATTGATAAAATTCCTCACATTAAATCTTAATAAACCTTATACATCCATTAATTCTCATGTTCACTCATCTCACCAAGCCACTAATCTCATACCTTCTCACAAGGTCTCTTCATGTTATGACTAGTGCCATAACTAGGTTTCTTAAGCACTTAAAACTTGAAAACTGACCTTAAAACTCTTATGAAATTATATAAAGTTATATTTCATGACAATATAATTCCAAAAAACATCTCATAAGATTTTGGTTACTTAATTCATAAAACTTCACTATGCACATCTTCTCATAGGGTCTAGACTAGGCTTCTCAAGACACCTTGTACTCAAGAACTAGTACTCAAACATGTTTGTTTTAATTTTATAAAAAAATCCACTCATCAAATATCACTCTCAAATCACTAATAAAAATTGGCATAAACCAATATAAGAATCATTAGGTTGCCTTAAAATTCTCTCTCAATAGATAGACATTAAGTTGCCTTCAAATTCTCTCAAAGATCACTCACCATGCATCTTCACTAGATACATCCTGACATCAATGACATCATCCTTTATATAAATTATATCAACCTTGACATAAATGAGAATAATTCTCAACAAACTTCCCCTTTTTCATTGATGGAAAAACTTTCTTTAATCTGATCACTCTCATCTCTCCCAATCTAGTCAATCTTCCTTCTTGAACTTTCTCCCCCTTTGACATTAATGACAAAAGGTCTTCCAAAAATTGCCATCTAGAATCACATATTCTTGAAATAAAATATCAACACATAGAATATGGATCATTAAATAAACATTATTTTCCCTTACTCCATGTATACCTCAGTTCTCAAGATCACTCAGCTTGTTATTATCATGACTGATATGACATAAATCTTTGATCATACACTAGGCCACCATATTATTGTCATCAACTGAAGAATTAGGGACTCCCCCTTTGTATTCATAACTTGAGATATTATATTCTTGTCAAAAACTAATCTTGGATCTTATAAAAAAATTTAATATCTCCCCCTCAAACCAATCATCTATCATGTTTTTGCTAACTGAAGAGTGTCTCCATGAAGCCTAATGGAGTCACCCTTTTCCATAGGGCACTAAAACAACACTAACTCAGGATATTCCTAGATCTTCATTCTCTCACAAGATTGAATATACTTAAATATCCTTTTAGGATTGATTAGCACCTTAGGCTTGAATTCTTCATTAACTATTTGATCAATAATATGAGTTGATAACAAACATTATTGACTTGATTTCACATCTAAATTATGCTCTATCATAACAAATATTCCACTTGAGCTTGTAGACTGATCATGACTCACCTTCACTATATTTTATTTCCACTCAATCAATTTCCTTCTCCCTTACACTCTATGGGATCAAAACCTCTTGTTTTGACTTGATTGCCTTCTACCTTAATTAGGACAAAATCTTGTAATGTGTCCCACATAATGATAACTATAGCAAACAACCTCATTCATACCTCTTGACTGATGATTCCTTTCATAATCCCATGTATATTCATTTTTAGAGGGTCTTCTACAATCTCTTAATTTATGACCAAACTAATTTCATGTAAAACAATAACCATTGAAATAATTAACATACCTCATAGTATTAGGCTATCTAATTGGTATTTTCATGTTGACCTTCTTGTCTTCATTAGCCTTCTCCTTGACTTGAGATACCTCATTTTAGTCTTCTTTGAAAATAAGACCTATATTATCACTTGTAGACTTATAAATAATTAGAATGTTATCTAGAACATCAATACTCTTTTCAAAATTAATGAAGGTCTTCAACTTTCTAGATGCTTGATCCAACTCAGCTTTCAAGGATTCCATTTTAGTTCCATACCTGGTGCATTCCTCCTCTTTAGCCTTTAGGAGTATAGTGACTATCTCTATATTTTTTTCAATTCAATTGATTATCTCATCATAATCATTGGATATGTTACTTAGTCTCTCCTCAAATAAACCAATCTGATCCTCATAGTCCTTAACTAATGTTTTTAGTTTGTGATTTTTTCCCTTTAGAACTTCAACTCCTTTAGAGTACTCACTAATTATGCCTCAATATTTACAATAGCCTCTTCTTCATATGATTATTCATGTTCCATAATTTCTTTTCCTTTTGAGTAATCCTCATTTTCTATCTCTATAGCCATGAATAGATTTTCATTATTGTCACATTCATGTTCATTACTATCATCATCACTATCATATGTGCTTGTGTCACTTACACTAGATGAGTCCTTATATTTTTTTGTATAAAAACTTCTCTTGTTATTAAATGACCCTTTCCTACCTTCATACTTCCTAAAATATTTTTTGTTTTTTTAGGCTTATAGACCTTTTTATCATCTCCATGATGTTCATCATGTTCTTCATCATGCTCAGTCTTATCCTTATTAGAAAAATTTGATGTAGATTGACCAATCTTACCATAGTTGAAACATTTAAAGGTATCTTACCCTTTTAATTACCATATCCAAACCTTAATATCCTTGAAAACATTGCTATCAATTGATCATCATCAATATCTAAACATTCCTCATCCTTGACCTTCTTGGATTTTTAATTCTTCTTAGTTTTTAATACTTCTTCCTTATTAGGAAGTCTTCCTTCATTTTTTCTCATCTTATAGGCAGTCAAAATGCCATGAAGCCCATCCATTTCAATCTTATCCAAATATATCATCTATTCTATTTAAAACACCTTAGAATCAAACCTAAGAGTTAGTGATCTCAATATCTTTTGAAAAAATGTAGATTCTTTCACTTCTTCACCTAATCCTCTAATGATGTTAACCACTTAATCAACCCTCAATAAGTAGAATGCAATGGTTTTATCTTAATTCATATTTAGAATTTCAAATTGTCTCCAGTGGATCTACAAATTGGCCATTTTTACCTTGGTGTCTCCTTCATATATGGTCTTCAATTTGTCTCATATCTCTATTTTGAGTCTAAATATGGAGTTTGAACTTTGATTAGGAATAGGAGATGTGCTATAAATCACATATTTTGTTATGATTTGATTTTTGAATTTTTATTTTTTACTTATGATCATTGCCGTTTATTTAAAATGATTTTGGATTTTAACTATTTATGTATTTTGTAGATAACCAAACATGAATGACAAAAGTGACACACATAAATCAGCTTTAGGTTTTGGTTATAGGAAACCAGATATTTAGAGATATGATTGACTAAACAACTTGGATTTCCTATAAGCTAGTATGTGATCTCAAATCTCAACTGTATATGTGCTTAATATGAGAAGGGAAATAAAGGGAATAGATGGATATCAAAATATATAGATGTATATAATGATACAATGAGATTTATTATTATTAACTAATCATATGGTAAAGATGGGATATTATGGGGATGTGTGTTGAATAACTAAGTCACAATAATAAATATATTTTTTCTAATTGAAGATAACAAGTAATCATAAATGCATAAAGAGAGAAAAATTAATCCATGAAAAATGATTACAAGACATAAGTATAAGTTGGTAAAAATTATAAGGATAATCTATAAGATATCATAAAAAAAGTTGTAGATAAATGAGACCAAATGAAAATGGAAATTAACATATCCAATGTCTAAATAATCATAAATCAAGGCCAAATCATGTAATAATTTAATAAATAATGTGATAAGACACCATGATGTGTTCATAAATAATGATAAATCTCACTACAAATATCATCCATAACATCTAATACATACTTATGTAACTAAATTATGAAATTAATCAGAGTCTCATCAATCTTCATATAAAGTTTTGAGAGGACTTCATTTCAATATCATGTCTATATAAAAGGTAGGTATGGTAGAAGAATGATGATGCTCATGAGTCACCTCTTATGTGGGATACTCAATGATAACAATGCAACTAGTGTCCTAAAATCTGTGAGGAGATGTGGGTGGCAGGAAAGGAGAAGATTTTGCCTATATATGAATTAGAGAGGGAAGTTGATCTAGTGAAGGCATAAGTCATGGAAGATCTCAAAGATGTTATTGAAGTAATCAAAATTTATTAGTATGGTGTGTAGTGTACTGATTCCAAAGGAAATATCCTTCCCCATATTTAGGAATATAATCTTAAAGTAGCTTAGAAGTGGTATAGTTTTGTCTTTAGAATGTGTTATGGTTATACATAATGTATCAAAGCATTACCTAAGCTATCGATAATGAGTATAAGAATGGTTACATGTATCATGAAATAAAAAAGTGTTTATTAGTAGATGATGAAGGTATACTAGTTGAAGTAGTAGAGGAAGATGCCTACTACTATTAATGTGTACAATAATCCTTGGTTCAATGACCAATAAATCTTGGGATATCATAATAGGGCTCATATTCCCAATATGTTGGTAAAGTATCAAGTTTAGGTAATGGTATAATGCCATCACTAAAGAGGGAAGAAGCTAGAGTGGGATCTGGACTAGGTTGAGTCATATGCATGGTCAGTTTCATAGTGAGTCAAAGTAGAGTGTCTGCCATCTAAGGAGGAAGAAAACTAGAAGGATCATGGAATCTATCAAAATGATATGGTCCTATCATGGCATAGTCCATAAGTATACTCTTGAAAGGTTAAATAGTGATTAGAGATATACCAAGTGTGTACTTTATCTCTAACCTATAAACATTAGAGGAAAAATTAATAACAAGTACTATAGCAAGAGAAAGAACTATAGAAATAGATCTAAGAGACTACAGTAAGGAATAATGATATCTAAGAACTTATACATTTTTAGCTTGAACAAATATAGCTATAAATGGGTCATTTATAGATTATTTTTCATCATAATTAGGTGTATGTAACTCAATAATACATGCATCAACTATATTATTAGTTGAAGAAGCATGGTAAATATAATTTGTAGTTTTAGTTAGGTAATCGGTATTTCATTCCAAGGTTTTTGAAGGGAGCAATGTAAGAGAGGAGGTATTTGAGAAATGATGTTAGGAGAGAGGTTAGAATTTTTGATATTTAAACTTATCTCATCTAGTTCATCATCACCTAAGTCTAGAAGGTTAGGAGGAATATTTCCTATTAATTTAGGATGACCATTATAACCTCAATTAGAGTCTATGAGATATAAGTGATTCATGGTAAAAGTTAGTCCCAAGGAGATAGTTCATATCAATATTTATAATTTGATAAGAATTTTCATGATAATGAACCCAACTTGAATGAATCTAAATTTTTTTTTTGGGATCATATTTATTATCATGATTTTTGAAAATTTAAAAATTAGTGAAAATTAAATTAATTTTGGGCTAATCTTGGGTTGGGTCTAAAATATTCAATTTTGAAAAATGTAAAATTAATTAATTAATTTTTATAAACTAATTAATTTAATTTAAAATCAAAATTATGAGCAAAAACACTTATTTCTCAAACTGTGCAAATGCCCTTTGAAGTTCTTATGCCATGTTAAAAGCTTTTAACTTTTCTTGCAACTATGCAAAAGTGTCATCAACTCTTTTCAAGTTGTGCAAGTGTTTTATATTTTTCCCCAAGTTGTTATAAATTACCTAAACACTTTTTCAAGTCATGCAATTTTATATTTCCACTTTTGCATGTAGCATAATTATTAAAAAAAAAAAAAAAAAAATTTACTTGAAATAAATTTTAATTATTTTAATTAAAATATGCACAATCACTTTTAAATTCCCATTACTTTGAAATTGACATAGATATTTCCCCAGTCATGTAAATGAGTCTTGGAACTTCCCTAAATCATGCAATTAAAATCTTCCCTTCTACTTTCATGCATGCAAAGTTTATTTCTCCCATCATCGTGAAAATTTCCTTTTATTCTCCCTAGATCATGGAATTGCCATAAATATTTCCCCAAGTCATGTCAAAAGTAAAATTCTTCTTCCCCAAATCTTTTGAAATCATGTAGAGAATAAATAAATATTATTTCATTCATTTTGTGCAAAGTAAAATTGTACATCACCATTGGAAGAAGATATGAAGTGGAAAATAAAAAGAAAAGAAGCAAATTTAATTTATTTTTGCCTACAAAATAAAACTATACAATGATGTTATATAGAAGAGATAGAGTTTTAGTCTATTTTTATTCTTTCTTCCCACCAAGACAAAGTCATATGGCCATAAGGTCAAGGAGAGCAAACAGGTTATCAAAAAAGAGAATAAATTCATTTTTTTGTTTTCCCCCACCAAAACAAGACTATACAATGTCATAATAATTGGAGGGAAGTGAAAAAAAATAAGATAAACAAATTAATTTGGTTTTTTCCTATATAGGGAATCATACAATGCAAATGAGAGGATGAGAAATTAAAAAATCAAACAAAAAGTATCTGATCAAATTTATTTTATTTCTACCTACTAAAATGAAGATTCATACAACCGTATGATCAAAGGAGATAGGGATTTAATTTAATTTATTTTTTCTTCTCTAGAAAGAGAAACTATATGGCCATGTGACATTAGAGAGAGAATGCAAAATATAAACTAGAGGAATAAATTATTTTTTTTCTTTTCCCTACAAATAGAAAATTGTATGATGACACCATAGTAGATGGGAGAATAAAATCAAACTAAATAACAAATTTAATTTGTTTTTTCTTGCCAAAATGAGGCCATATGATGAAAGGTTAGGATAAGTTTAAAATTTGGAAAAGAAAAGAACATAATTTCCATTTTCTTGTTTTCATTCACTGGGAGAGGCCATACGACCATGTTAACAACAAAGAAAGAGAAATGAAAGAGAAAAGAAACAATTAATTTTTATTTTTCTTACCCATTAAAATCATACACTACTCCATGGTAAGTGAAATTCTACTTTCAAGTGAGAAATTATTCATTAAAATAAAATTTCTCCTTGCCATGTGGATGAGGAAAGAAAATTGACCAGGTGGTGAAACTTGTCAAATGAAATTAAAGAAGCACTTAAGTAAATTTAAATGGGTGAAGATGTGATTAAAATTTTTAGGTGTAATTAAATAACTTATTTTGTTTTGTCAAATTTTGAAAATAAATTGTCATTGTGTGAATACATCCCAACTGTCAATTTTCTTGAAAACTAATGTATTAGTCCTCTACTCTGAAAAAACCAACTCCAAAAAAAGATAAAGTAATTATGAAGTACCAGTTTAGGGAGTAATTTATCTTTCACCATTGGAATATAATGTGGAGAACATTTCAAATACCGATCTAGGTCATATTGATCTAGATGAATTTTGGGAGAGAGTGAATGTAGTACCAAAAACTAACTTTGGTCAAAGTATTTTTAATAGCGGATTGACACAAGATGCATTATTTTCAATTTTAGTGCAATATCTTGAATTGGTTTTGGTCATGATAGAGCACTATTATTCAAAAATAAGTGCAGTGAGAGATCTACAAGGTGAATTAGTGTCAATATTATCTCTAAATTACATAGACAATATGTTACATCTTCTAGATTGATTTTTTTGTGCATTTAATGAATCATCTCAAATTTTTGGGATGATAATAACATATCATATGATAAAAAAGTTGATAATTATGGTTGATCAAATCAATGAACTCTTATACATGACTCCCAAGCAATCTTACAAGATCTGACTTTAAGAATGAGATATATGATATAATAACATTATTGCATAAAATCATAGGGAACCCAATAGCTAAAAAAATTTAGACATGGATGTACAAGTTTATTTAGATTATTCATAGGAATAGGGAATATTTTAATTGGGGATAACTAATTATTGATGAAATTCATAAACATATAGTGGAAGTAAGGGTCACATCAAAATTTTATATGAATTTATATCTTGTCTACACTGTTGTAAGTCAAAGATATTTTGATAGATTGCATATGATAGGTGACTTTGGGAAAAATAAAAGTATATAATTATTATCCCCAACTTGCATTTAAATAAATCACTCGGCACTTTATGAGGGTAAATTATTATTTTCTTATTTTTGTCATTTAGTTATTTGAGAAATAACTTATCAACATAAGGATATCAATGGAAGATACCACAAAAATAGCTAGATGGAGAACTTGGTTTATATAATTCATAATTTTTAGCTATTTAAGGATCAGTGGCTATGAAATTTATTTATACATGCTTCCATGGTATGTTAGTGATGAGTGGGCATTAATGGAGCTAGTGAGACAACTTGTTGAAACACACAAAATTTTGATAGGTAGACATGGAAAATGGGTCAAATTTTTAATTTTTATTAGTAGGTACACTTGTCCATCCTTAATGAAATTTAAAATAATGGATAAATATGTCTCATTACAATCTCAAAAAAATTGAAAGTAGGTTTGCATTGGATATAAGGGGTTTAATTGAACACAATCTTGGACTTTCATTTCAACATCTCTCACACTTTGAATTTTATTAGATAGACTGTGATGATAAAAAATGGTCAAAATCTGGGACTATTCATGGTTTACCATGAAATAGATAATTAAACTTAGCATTAAAAAAATATTAAATAATTGGTAGATGATGAAGTTATGTTGGATCCCATTTTTCAAAAGGAGGGCATTACAACAAAGACACTACCCATAATTCATTGGGATAAGAAAGAATTTACTTATCTCATAAGTAGAGCAAAGGTAGTGCTTGTAAGGAATCTCAAGTGGTTAAGGAGTAAAGGGATTGATGTTAGGAATATTGATTTCCCTACACCTCCTAGGGAAGACAAATTTGCTAGTATATATAAACAATAATATGTTGAAACAAAGAAAACAAATGAAGTAGGTCCAAGTAGAGAAATCCTAATGATCGAGGAAGCGCAAGAACCAAAAACTATCCAAAAGTATATTCTACCATGAAAGGTTATAAATATAAAGATAAAAATGAATAGTGAAAATATCTCCTCTTATCCTAATCCCTCAATTTCCCAAGAATTTCTTGTTGATAGCTTCTCATAGTCCTAAGATCTTGTACACAATACAACTTAGTAATTCCTTACTTCTAATGACATATTTATCCCTATATCTTTTATTTCCCCACTATAAGAATTTATTCCTATTTATTATTCTCCCTAAAATCTTAAAATTTCTATTATTTGCTCTCTAGGAATCCCAATTGATGCATTTAGCAAACAAAAATAAGGAGAAGTGTCTTTTCAAGGTTTCGAAATTGAAAGAACACCTTATTCCACCCTAAAAAATTGAGCCCCACAAATATCAAATTTTATCTCATCTATTTATTTAAGAACAATAATGTTATATTGGTCATCCATGGTGGTAAAGAAAAGAAGAAAATTTGTTGAACCTAAGGAGATTGATTTTGGTACTCTGATAATTCCAATTTCTTTTTTATAAAGATCAAGAAAATTAAGAACCATCTCACGTATGGTAATGGATGAAAGAGGAGAAAAATATGCGAAGGTGGCAATTATTATAATTGAGAAAGAAAGATTAGAGATCAAAGTTGAGGACTATCTGAATCAAGAGTTTTTTTAGGGAAATCTACTAGATAAGGGATGAAGGAAGATATGCAACTGGAAATTGGCACTATTTTTGAGAAAATGGATAAAGATAAATCAAAAAAATATGAATTGAAATAAAAATTAGATCATTTGAATTCAATAATACAAAGGTTGATTAGACCAATTTAGGCAACATTTATTTCATCAAGTCTTCATGTTGAAACATTGGAAAAAATAAAATAAATAGGCCAAATGGGTAATGTAGTAAAATATAGGATCAAGAAGATCACTAATTAGGGAGTTTAAAAAATTATCACTACAATGATAATGGTTTATGACGTCTAGTCATAATGCGAACAAGTAAAAAATGAAAAGTAGGTATATAGAGGAAATATAAAACTAGGAAGAGTTCATCCTAAATTGATTGAATTCTCAAAATTTCCCTCTCATAATCTTATTGATAAAGGAGTCATCAAGAAATAATAAGTTATTTATCAAATTGAGTTCCTTTGGGCCACAAAATTCAAAACCTAATCACTTCAATAATGTGTCAAAATTTTCAATAATGTAAGGTCACTTGGGAGTGACATAATGATAAAAATTGATGCAGAAGTCAAAAAGTTGAAATTTCCTTTTATCTTTGATAGGGATCAAAATGGAAATCTTATTTTAGTAAAAGTCATGGTTGAAAATTCAAAAAGTGCATTCAGGAAGTTTTAAATCCCATATCTTCATTTGATCATTAAATACTTCATCAACTAGCCAAATATTAAGTCAATGCATATAGTCTTGACTTGAAAATAAACAAACTTCAAAACAAGTTTTAGGAAATAAGAGCGTTGAACTATTTAATAGATATTGCATACAAATATACAGATGGTCCTGATGAAGACTTGATAAGATTACCTCTCTGGATATTTGATGACTTTTTTTAAAATAAGGAGTTATCAATAATGCAACAAAAATATTGAAGTCATTCTCAACATTCAAAAGCTTTCTTCTCACACTTTGTTTTGCAACTAGCTTATATTGTCACATTGTATTTCCCCTACAAATTTATGTTGTTACTTTTATGAATTATGTTTCTTGTAATTTTACCAAGTTGATTCTTCAAATTATGTAAATTGATGATATAACTTTTCAAGCAGTATAAAAATACCAAAACACTTTTTCAATTAGTGTATAATTCTCCATAAACTTTTACACCCTTTCAAGATGTAATTTGTTGTTGATGTTTATACAACTTTGTAAAAAGGAAAAAAATGTGATTATGCACCATAACCACCTAATTTAACCTATAAATACAATCTAAACCCTCATAATATGGGTGCTAAATAGAGAAATTTTGGGTAAATATTTTTTGTAAAGGGAGATTGGATTTTATACTTCATGAAGATCAATATAAAGAGGTACTTCTAAACTTTGTGTTAGTGATTCCTATTGAATTACATATATCTTTTTAATTCATTATATTTGGTCCTCACTTTTGAATTGTTATTGCTATCATCTTTTAATTTTTAAGTCTAAGAAATTATGTTACAAATTTACATATGAAATTATAATTGATATTTTGAATATAAGTGAAATATCAGTGGGAATAAAAGCAATATTTTTATTGCTTTGGTTATAAAATATAGAGGGTTTATTTTTTTAATCAATGCTAGCTATATTTTTGGTGTATGTTTCATATTATTAATAATATGAATATGCCTTTTCAACTCATCGAATGAGAGATATTTCCCCTTTTGATGTCAATTGTACCTCCAACAACTTTGTCAAGTCTCAGTATTTAACTTGGTGAATTTTTTATCTAAAACATTCCCTCTCTCTCTAAATATTCCTTGTTAAAAATTTATTTTCATACTTTCAGGTTGAAAATAGTACCCCATGATTTACATTTTTTTGTTTGTAAATATTCCCTTTTTATAAGCTTTCTTTTAAGCTTCCAATAAAGTTAGATCCACCTTCCAATAGGAGAGGGAATCCATTCCCCGCATTATTGATGTGAATGCCATAATTTTCCCTTGCAAATTTCATACCAACTATTTTTGGCACCCACCAAGGGTAAACATATGTAACTTTCATGTTATCCACATTTTTCTTTTGATCCATATTTTTTAAGTAGTTTTTTATTTGTTTCTTTTATAAAATTAACTACTAAAAACTCAATATAATTATAGGTTTTAAATCATACCCATGATTTAAAAGGTTGCACTATTTGAAGCATATCCATTATTGAGCTTTTAAAAATTTCTTCAAATTCTTTAGTTCATTATTCAAGAATCAATATGAAATTTAGAGATAAATCAAACCACAACAAAGAACATAAAGATGTAACACATGATATAGGTGGGAAACCTTAAAGGGAATAAAACCCACATTGATAATTTCATGAACTACATGTTCTAAATCAAATATTCAATGAGTCAAAAATACTGTTGAGCACCAACTCATCTTGAGGCACCAGCCCCAAATATTCAAGCGCTAACTTGACAAAAAGATTTAGTAAATAGTGAATTGCTAGAAAGCAACAACACCTTGATTTGTAGACACCAATCTAGGGGAGGCTTCAACCCCCTTTGCCAAGCACCAACTTAGCTACTTCAGATCATCCACCTTTCTTAGTTACTTCTATCAATAAATGATGGTGTAATTCTACTTTCTCTATTTGTTGATCTTATATTTATTCTAATTTTTTTCTACTTGTCAATCAAATAGATGCATTAGGCTCTCTTTCTCTACTCCTTCTCTACTCATCTCTTTTATTTTATTCTATATACTCTAGCATTAATCTTCCTATGAATAATTTGATGTTTTCATACTCATGCCTCTCTAGCCATTTGTTCCTTAATAGACCTCTGATCTACTCCTTAGTGATTTTATAAAATCATCCTTTATTTTTCATACTTTAAAAAGATAATTTGATCTTGCTTATATATAAGATGGTGATTAACAACCTCTTAAAATCTTCACCCAAATGTAAACATGGAGGAGGTTGCTGAGTGTCACAGTCACCGATGTTAGCAGGGTAACCAACATCGGGCAGGGGTCGACAGAAAGAAATTTACATCGGTAGGAGTCGGTCACCTCCAGGCAGATAGGGACTGACGTTGGTCACCTGTGCAGTTCCAGAACTACCTGTTGATGAACAGTTAGTTAACAAACTGATTGTTTGCATGTTAAAGACTAATTCGAGTCTTGAGCCACTTATCTAATTATTATATGCATGGGATCTATATAATAGACCCATGGGGCTGTATTGTAAAGTGTAAAACTAGGAGAGTTCTTCCCATGGTGGAATCACAAGGGTTCTTCCAGGTATGTGAGATCAGGATTGATCTGCAGGTTGTTGCAAGATCAGGGAGGAGATCTACATGTGATAAGTAAGATCAGGGTGGTCTGCAGGGGTGTGTGTGTGCGAGGTCAAAGGTAGATCTATGGGGGAGCAAGATCAAAGGTGACAGCAACACATCAAAGAGCAAGATCAGGTGAGATCTACTTGGAGTACCAGTTCATACTCGGTTGTATTGGTAGTATTAATACTGACTGGTTGAGGTGAACAACAGCTCTGTGTTAGCCATTTGTTGTGACATGTATTGAGAGAAGATAACTCTTGAGGGAAGATTACTGGTATGCCCATAAAGTGGATGAAAGAGTGTGATCTCTTTATTGTAATTTCCTTCTGTAATGAGTTGAATACAATTATGTGTTGCCTCTCATATTCTGTGTTATTTCTTATTTCTAGTTACTTGTACTTCTAGTTAAATTCTGAATTTAGTTACTTATACAATGGTAATCATATGTGCTCTTAATTCTGACAAGTAGTGTCAGAGCTTTGGGGAACCTAGGTCCTATCAATTGGTATCAAAATAGTTTGTTATTCTAGGTGCCTTACAAGTGGTATCAGAGCAAGGTTGGAGGTTCTCAGAGCGAGGTTCACTAATAGGTGGTTTCAGATCTGTTAAGTGTTTTTTGATTACAGGTTACTCTTAGGGGTTTCTGATTGAGTGGGAGTATAGTAATGACAAAAGAAGGTCAGCTGAGAATGGAGAAATTTAGACACAGGTGTAGCACCACAGGGTGTGTGGTGGTTGGTCTTCAAGATTGTGCTTGAAAAGGGATACAAGCCAGGATACAGATTAGACAATGTACTGGTATAGGTACAAGTGCAACTGTTTATCTCCAAGTGAGAGATTTTTAGGTTGTGGAGCTAAAAGCTTCACCTAGATGCAAACATGGAGGAGGTTGCTAAGTGTCACAGTCACTGACATCAGCAGGGTAACCGACATCAGGCAGGGGTCGATAGAAAGCAACTGACATTGGTAGGAGTCAGCTAACATCGGTCACCTCCAGGCAGACAAGGACCAACATTAGTTGCCTGTGTAGTTCCAAAACTGCCTATTGACAAATAGTTAGTTAACAAACCGATTATTTGCATGTTAAAGACTAATTCGAGTCTTGAGCCGCTTATCTAATTATTGTATGCATGGGATCTATATAATAGACCCATGGGGCTATATTGTAAAGTGTAGAACTAGGAGAGTTCTTCCCATGGTGGAATCACAAGGGTTCTTCTAGGTATGTAAGATCAGGATTGATCTGCAGGTTGTTGCAAGATCAAGGAGGAGATCTACATGTGATAAGTAAGATCAGGGTGGTCTACAGGGGTGTGTGTGTGTGAGGTCAAAGGTAGATCTGCGAGGGAGTAAGATCAAAGGTGACATCAACACATCAAGGAGCAAGATCAGGTGAGATCTACTTGAAGTACCAGTTCGTACTCAGTTGTACTAGCAGTATTGATACTGACTGGTTAAGGTGAACATCAGCTCTGTGTTAGCCATTTATTGTGACCTGTATTGAGAGAAGATAACTCTTGAGGGAAGATTACTGGTATACCCACGAAGTGGATGAAAGAGTGTGATCTCTTTATTGTAATTTCCTTTTGTAATGAGTTGAATACAATTGTGTGTTGCCTCTCATATTCTGTGCTATTTCTTATTTCTAGTTACTTGTACTTCTAGTTAAATTCCACATTTAGTTGCTTATACAATGGTAATCATATGTGCTCTTAATTCTAATAAGTAGTGTCAGAGCTTTGGGGAACCTAGGTCCTATCAATTGGTATCACAATAGTTTGTTGTTCTAGGTGCCTTACATAGACCTCTGATTTGCTCCTTAGTGATTTTATAAAATCATCCTTTATTTTTCATACTTTAAAAAGATAATTTGATCTTGCTTATATATAATATGGTGATTAACAACCTCTTAAAAGTAGGCCAAAAAAACTCTATAGTCAAGTATATAATGATTTATTCTCTTTTGAAAACATAATTCACATTAGCTTATATAAAATCTCAATCACATTGGTCATCCTAAGTGAATCAATTTTTTTCTGGAATAAACATATTTATCTGTGATTTAAATGAATCATTTGATCAACCTTATTTATGAAATATAGTTAATATGATCTTATTATCCATAATCTTTAGATCACCTTCCTTCACAAAAAATAATTTATTCAATGGTATTTATTCTTAATTAATTTAGTAGTCTATGTCTTTATCTCCATATGATGTAAAATATAGATAACAAGTCTCTTGGTCAATTGTCTACTTCACCAAAAATAACTTTTATGGCAAACTATAGACTCAGTTAGTAGCTATGAACTTTGAAAAAATTATGGAATATTACTATCATAAATTTCAAACAACTTTCATGGCAAGCTATAGACTCAATCAGTAGTTGTAGACTCTATGAAAACTATGACTCTTATTAGCAAAAATTCCAAACAAATTTCATGGCAAGATACAGACTCAGTTAGTAGCTATGGACTCTATAGAAATAATGGAATCTTATCAAAAAAAATTCCTTGACATCAATGATCATATTATTTATTAGATAGTAAACCCTTTGACATCAATGACAACATCTCAACCAAATCCCCATTTATCATTGATGGTAAACCTTTAGAAACTGATGACTCGAGTAGATTTTATCATTCAATGAACATACCTTTACACACAACTTGACCTTGGTTTACTCTTTCTCTTGTCATTTATTCACCAAAGGCAACTAGACATTAGTTACACAACTTACTATTTCTCTCCCTTATACATCTATCTCTATTTTTACAATATTTCTCCATGAAAATAGTTAGCTTGCTAATTTTACCCCTTTGACATCAATGGTAAAGAGTTACACAACCTAAAATATATTTTATCCCAAAAAAAGTGTTGCTTCTTCAAAATTGAAAATATCCATCTCCATTTCCCTGATGAGAATTCCATAAACTTCTCCTCAGAAAAATTTAAGATATTACTCATTGCCACTTAAACATCTTTTAATTGTCATAGAAACTTGACTCTTGATCCTCAGAGATAAAAGATACCCAAAGGTTAGTTATCCCTCAGTCCATACCTTTCTTATTGACTAACAGAAGAATGAATTACTCCTAATTCTTGCCTTGAGAACTCAAATGTTGTCCTTGGAAGAGGTTTTGCAAAAATGTTTTTAACTTGTTCTTTTGTGGTTACATACTCTAGTTTGACAATCTGATCTGCTACAAGTGCAAAAGTTTCTTCAAAGTTAACACCTTCTACTTGAGCATATCTTTTACATACTAGCCTTAATTTATTTTTTGTGACCTAACCATCTTCATTCAATTTGTTCCTAAAAACCCATTTGGTTCTAATGGCATTCTTGTCCTTAAGTCTGGGAATAAGTTTCCAAGTCTCATTTTTCTCAATCTAATTGAGTTCTTCCTCTATAAAACTCACCCAATGCTTATCACTTCTAGCTTATGAAAAAGTTTTTGGCTATATATTTTAAAATAAAGAGGATTTTACATTTTCTGATGTATTCATATACCTTCTCCTAGTTTGCATTCCAACATCAATATCACTGAGATTTAAATTTTTGCATGATTTTTTTAAAGGAATTTGGAAGGTGCCCTTATATCTTCCCATTCTTCTTCTTCTTGACTTTACAAATTCTTCTTCTTTTGATGTTTTTTCTTCTTCCTTAAGGTCAAGCTCCTCCACATGAGCTCTTAGTTGTGTGTTAACTTTATTAGATCTAGTTTCATCCACTCTCACATGTGTACTCTCCATAATCTTATGTAGTCTCTTGATGTAACATCTATATGTAGAACTAATTGAAGAATATCCAAGAAAAGGCCTTCATCTACCTTTGAATCAAATTTTCCTAGTTCTTTCTCATCTCTCATAATGAAATAATGATTCCAAACACTCTCAAGTGTTCCACTAAAGTTGGTTTGCCTTTCTATAGTTCATAGGGGGTCTTATTATTGTTTATTTTGATTTTACCTTTATTTAGAATGTGTATTTTTATGTTTACAACCTCTCTCCAAAATCTATCAAAAATTTTGGACTCATTTAACATTGTCTTGACCATTTCCTAAATAGTCTTATTCTTCATTTCTACCACACTAGTCTGCTATGGTGTCCTTGCATCCAAAAAATATCTCTTGATTCCATATTCCTTAAAAAAGTTATCAAACTCATTTGATCAGAATTCTCCTCCTCTGTTAGATTTTAGACACTTTATTTTTAAGTCCATCTCATTCTCAACTAGAACCTTGAACATCCTAAACTTATCTAGAGCTTCATATTTATCCTTTAAAAATGTAACCTAGGTCATTCTAGTGTAATCATCAATAAGAAGCATGAAGTAACTTTCAACTTGAATACTTTGAATTCTAGTTGGACCACATAGATCTATATGAATCAACTTTAAAGGTTTTGTAGTTGAATTATTTTATCTTAAACCTTATTATCTATTTTCCATGTTGGCATGCCTTATACAGGGTGTTTATAGGCTTAGTGATCTTAGGCATGTTTCTAACTGATTTATTAGTACTTATCTTTACTAAGTTTTCAAAGTTTAGATGTCCCATTCTTTTGTGATAAATCCATCTCTCATCCACTTGACTCATAAAACACATATCCTTCTTGATCTCATTCAAAACATACAAATTATTTATAGTCCTATCAACATCTATTACCAATATTCCTAAACTTGATTTTCTTATTTCACATCTTTTAGCATTAAAATTTAAAGTATGTCCTTGATTACGCATTTTACTAAAACTTGAAAAATTATGTTTCAGTCCTTTTACATATAACACATCATTTTTAGTTTTCCCATTTTCAAGACTTAGTATTCCCTTACCAACAATATTAGTTGTTGTATTGTCCCCAAACTTGACTATACCTTCAATAGTCTTCTTCAAAGATATACATTTATTCTTTTCACCTGTCATATGGCTTGAATAACCACTATCAATGTACCATTTCAACTTCTCATCTTGAATGTGAAAATCAATTTTTGCTAACATGGATTCTTCTTCCTTTAAACCATCATTTTCTTGCTCTTTTTAAATTATTTTCAAAGGTTCTAACTTCTTATCAATTTGAATATACACCTCCTTATTTTGACTAGGGGTTTTGCATAACCCAATCTATAGAATCTTCCAATATGTCCAATTTTATTATAGTTGTAACAAATCACATTGTTTTTACTAATATTTGACCCTTGGAAAAATGAATTTGAGAATCATTTTGGAAATACATGACTATTCATACCACTTATACATGCATGCTTTTTTCTAGCATTTATTCTACAATCTACATCTCTATGTCCAAACTAATTACAAGAAAAATAGTAGACATAGAAGGAATTCATGTACCTTATTGCATTCAGTTTCCTAATAGGAAATGATCTTTGAAGATTTTTGAAAGGCATATTAACACTTTTGTTATCTCTAAGAGGAGTGATAATATTCTTGACATGTCCCAACCTTTGACTATCATTCACAATCTCATATTTCCCTAGACCATCTTCATATGTCTTTAGCTTACTAATATTCTACTCTTACTTGATACTCTTTTGGTCATTTGTGTATCCAAGACATTTTTTGATGAGAGGTGACCTTTTACTATTCAATATGTCATCAAGAATTCCATTTCTCTTTTCAAAATTTTGATAATTTTTTAATTTGAATGTGAACTATTCCAAATCTGACTTCAATGAACCTATCTCAGATTTGTACTTATTACACTCTCCTTCTTTGGACTTCATACTTAAATTTTCTAATTCTAATTGAGTCTTGAGATTTTTGATGACCTCCGTAGCTTCCTTGGCACTCTTAGTTATCTTAGTTTCCAAGATACATATATGTTCATCATGACTTTTGACTAGAGACTTCACCTTCTAGTTTTTCTTTATTTGAATCTTCAATTCATCCAAAGTAATAATAAGTTCTACCTCAAGATCAACTTCAGATTCTTCTTCATCCACTTCTTCAGCATCCATGAAGACTTGTTCCTTTGAACTATTCCCATCTTCAACTTCAATGGCCATGAACAAAGTTTCATCACTTCTATGGTCTGAATGGTAGTCATCACTGTCTAAGATATCTTTATCACTGACTTCAGAAGAGATGCTATCTTCTTTAGAATATAGAATTTCTTTGTTATTGAATAACTTTTTCTTATAGTCACCTTGCTTGAAATTTCTAATGCTCTTGTCACACTTGTTAAACTTATTATTTTCTTCATCATGATCATGTTTTTATTTTTAAGGAAACTTGGCAACAAAATGACCAATCCTACCATAACTAAAACATTTTAATGGTATCTTTCCTTTGTACCTACTTGAAAATTCTATCATTTTCTTCATAAATAAAGCTTTAGCTTTGTCTTTATCAACATCAGTATCACTATCAATTTCAACCTTTTTGACTTGTGTTTTATTTTCTCTCTTTTGGAAGATCTTACATCATCAGTCCTCATCTCATATGTAGTAAGTATTCCATGAAGCTCATCCATTTATAACTTGTCTAAGTCTTTTACTTCTTCAACTACTGACACCTTGGTGTCAAGGATCTTAGAACTTTTTGAACAATAGTTAACTCATTAACCTTTTTTCCAAGACCTCTGATTATGTTGACTACTTCATCAACTCTAATAATATATGCTACAATATTCTCTTCTTATTTCATCTTTAGACCTTCAACTTATATTCTATAGGTCTGAAGCTTTGTTAATTTTACCTTGGTGTCACCTTCATATATGAGTTGTAACTTGTCCTAAATTTCCCTGGCTAACTGACATTTCACCTTGACAAACTTAGATTCTACTAATCCACATAATATAGCATTCATATCCTTTGAATTGTTCTCACTTTCTTTCTTTCTTGCAATATCAGTTAGAAGAGTTTGAGGGATAGTAAACCCATATATAACTAACTTCCAAATGTCAAACCCAAGAACCATGAAATAAGTCTTCATCCTAATGCTCCAAAAGGCATAATTGGTTTCAATGAACAAAATAACCTTATTTATTGAAAACACTTCTTGTACTTGATGACTAGACAGTGTGGTTCTTAGGATCCACCTTTCAGTTATTAATCCTAACCTTTAAGGACTTGCTCTAATACCAATTATTGGAAGCACAACCACTGAGAGGGGGGTGAATCAATGATATCTTAAAAATTTCTTCAAATTCTTTAGTTCTTTAGTCAAGCATCAATGAAAAATACATAGAGCAATCAAACAATAATAAAGAACATAAAGATATAACACATGATATAGGTGGAAAACCATTAAAAGGAATAAAACCCACATTGATCACTACATGGACTACACATCCTAAATAAAATATAAAATGAGTCAAAAATATTATTGAGGCACCAACCCCAAATATTCAAGTACCAAATTAATAAAAGGATTCAACAAGTACCAACTTGCTAGGAAGCACCAACTCCTTGATTTGTAGACACTAATCTATAAGAGGATACAACCCCCTTTACCAAGCACCAACTTAGCTACTTTAGATCATCCACCTTTCTTAGTTTCTTCTATCAAAAAATGATGGTGTAATTATGCTTTCTCTACTTATTGATCTAAGATTTAATCTATTGTTTTTCTACTTATGAATCAAATAGGCACATTAGGCTCTCTTTCTCTAATCTTTATTTTTGAAGATTTTTTCCTCTTTACCTTCTCTACTCATCTCTTTTAACTGATTCTATATACTCTAGGGTTAATCTTCCTATGAATCATTCACCTTTTTCATACTCATGCCCCTCTAGCCATCTGTTACTCAATAGACCTCTACTCTACTCCTTAGTGATTTTATAAAATCATCCTCTTTTTCACATTTAAAAAGACAAATTGATCTTGCTTATATACAATATGGTGATCAAAAACCTCTTGAAAGTCAACCAAAAAAAAGTCTATATTCATCTATATAATGATTTATTCTCTTTTGAAGCAATAATTCACATTATCTTATATAAAATCTCACTCACATAGGTTGACTTGAGTGAAATGATTTTTTTTGGAACAAACATACCTATTTGTGATTTAAATAAATCATTTGATCAACCTTATTAATGAAATTTGGTTAATACGATCTTATTCTCCATAATCCTTAGATCACCTTACTTCACATATAATAATTTAATCAATGAAATTTAGTATTAATTAATTTTTTAATGTATTTATGTGTCTCCATATGATGTAAAATATAGACTTCACCAAAAATAACTTTCATGGCAAGCTACAAACTTAGTTAGTAGCTATGAACTCTATAGAAACTATAGACTCTTATCATCATAAATTTAAATAACTTTCATAGAAAGATAAAAACTTAGTTAGTAGCTATGGACTTTACAAAAACTATAGACTATTATCATTATATATTCAAAACAACTTTCAAGGTAAGCTACAGACTCAGTCAGTAGCTACAAACTCTATAGAAATTATACTCTTGTCAATATAAATTCCTTGACATAAATGACCATATTATTCACTAAATAACAAACCCTTTGACATCAATGACAACATATCAACATGCACACCATTGATCTAGTGATTTTGGGAGCTCCTTTTGGCTAGGAAAGACTACCTACACATATGGGAAAACTTGAACAAGATTTGGTTGATAGGATAGGATAGTGGGTTACTTGGTTCTAGACCAATCCCAAAAAATAATGAACTCCCTAACAAGGATGTCAACCCACTTATTTAATTAATTAAGTGGATATAATGACAAATGGAATTACAAGATACATATAATGATATAGATATGATATTGAAATATTTTGAACTAATATTCAATTATTTCATTAAGTTGGGTAAAGCGATCATGTCAATAAATTTTAGTAGAATCTAGGTCTTATTGTATAACTTATAATTGGTTAGAGATAGCTTCTACAATAGGGACATACATAATGGCATATATCCCTAACTCAAAGGTGATATTTTTCTTATTAGCAAAGAGAGGTTGAGAAATGATTGGTAAATCATGGATGTTATTGATTTCATACAAGGCTCCAAAAAGTGTCATCTATAGATAGAGTCCATGGTTTAGGGTATAGAGAATCAAAATAAATAATATTTTCTAACAAAACTAGTTTTGGATTTAAAATAATAAGGATTATAGAGGTATCAATGTTTATTCCATAGGATCGATGTTGATTCTAATGAATCAACGTTGATTCTAATAAAAAATAACACTTTGGAAATAACAAGCTAAATGATGGTTTAGAGAGGTCTAATATACTTTAAGGGTGAAAAGGATGTTTAATAGAGATATAAACAAAATAGAGTGATATAAACTACTATAAATAATTAAATTAACTCACTTTTAAATCACTCCAAGTCTATGACAATCTTGAGATTGATACACTAATATTTGGTCTCTTGATGGATGTTGAGGGT
This sequence comes from Torreya grandis, assembly GCA_037957365.1. NCBI lineage: Eukaryota > Viridiplantae > Streptophyta > Pinopsida > Cupressales > Taxaceae > Torreya > Torreya grandis. The sequence continues at coordinate 5,889,085 of JARHVA010000326.1, forward strand.
CTAATGTTGTAATGTATCTTGCCAATAGGGAACCGAGTAATTATTTAAAAATTATCAAAGAGAATTATTTCAGCCTTTAGGAGAAAATTTTCAATCCTTTACCAAAGGCAAGGTTGGGCATAAATTGATGCTAATCCTATTAGATTAACATTGATCATGAGGATCATTATCGATTCTGATCATTTTTATCAAAAGTTTGTTATAAGTTGTTTCAATCATGAGATAAACAAGCACAAGGAATACTAAGTTATTACATAGGTTTCTACTACAAGGGAGGTTGTTTGGGATGTTAAAATGTTTTTCTTTTATTGTATTTTTGTAGATTTTACTAGATTTAGTGGTTGGGAGGACTAAATGGAAATTAGTGAAAAATAATCACTTAGGGTGAAATGGTAATTAGTGAAAAATAATTACTTAGGGTAAAATGGTAATTAGTGGAAACCAATTTATTAGGGTAAAATCAAGATGGGATGAGTAAACAGGAAGGGGCCTAAGACATATATTAGTACAAATATTTATTGTGCAAAATTTTATTGCCTACACATATGAATTTGTCATCTCAACGACCACACTACCAACCTAAACTAAGTTGGGAACAATCAAATTAGGGCAATATTGTGTCAAACATCAAGAAATTTTTCTTGGATTCTAATGGGGTTTATATAATCCAATTCCAAATTGTCTTTCACATTTTGAAATAAAAAATTGATCATGTAGAAATAATTGAAAGCATTCAAGAACATAGAAGAGTTCATAGAACCTGTAAAAATACTCATAACTAGTAAAGTGTCATTTGACCATTTTAGGCTCTCATAATCTCGATTGTCAACCTGGCTTGAATTAGGGAAAAGATTTAGAATAAGATATAACTTGTAGACTTTGATTATTTGATTTTTATAATAGAATAAGTGATGATTAATTTTATACTATTAGAGTAGAACTGAATATAGAAGAAACATGTGCTAACATTGCCTAGAAGAATTTTGAAATAAATTCAAAGATTCAAGCTAGAAGACAAATGAGGAAAATTACCTGTATAGTTGTAAGAAATAAAATCATAGGAGAAAAATCATCTCATGATAATTAAATATTGAAATCCCCAGTTATTCAACCTAATCTCAACTAGATAATTTAGACATAGGAATATATTTCATCAGATTTAAGAGCATTTGCTTGGGATAATAGAACTAGTTTAATACATTTTCATAGAGCTATTGAAATATTAGAAGAAGAAGAAGAATATTGAGTTGTTTTGGTGTATATATCATAATAAATAGCTAAAATTAGAGTTCATTATAGAATACCTACTCAAATATCTCTTCAACTTCAACTTACACCTCAATGCCAATAATTTTATCTCAAACTAGTAGGAAAAAGATTTACTAGGTCAAGTAAATCTAAAGATGAGATTGACCCATTTTATTAATTACAATATATTATAGTTTTAGTCTAATCCCTTAACATAAAAATATAATTAGGCAAAAAATAAGTCTTCCATCAACTCCTAAGAAAAAACAACTTCAAGATAGAACAACAATAGCTCAGGCACTCATTTTATCAATAATTATCCTTCCCCTATAGGCAGTTTTTCTAACCATGGCAGTACCATGGAGAAATTCTATTGGAACTTTGGATTTAGGTTAGTTGCATGATCTCCTAAAAGGGTCAATAAAAAAATTTCCAAAGTTTTATAGATATGTAAAAAACACCCAGATGAGCACCTCACTACATTCAATGTAGTTTGTGGTATCCTTGGTGTAGAACATGAAGATGAAGGATATATCAATAATTAGGATACCATGAAAACAAAATTTTAAGGTAGATTCAAGCCTACTAAATATGCCCATGATTTTTTAACATAAATCAATAAGGAAACTTATGAACCTATGAGGGATTTTGTGGCTAATTTCGATAAGCTACTGTATAAAATACATGTAGCTGTAAGACTAATAGATTATAATAAGAAATGTTTCTTTATTAATTCATAATTAAATGACATTATTTATCATTTGAGAATATTTAGATTAGTATACCTTGATGTAACACAAACATTAGCTATAGAAGTCGAAGATGATTGGATTATGTTAGGTAAATTAAAAAGAAAACCATGCAAAGTAAAAGCATAGGTAAGTGGTTAGACTTCCATAAAACAATTATTCTAAAAAATGGCTAATGATATCATAGTTTTAAAGAAGTATATTCATAAAAGGCTATAACCCCACCTTATCAAGATATACCAAGAATAAATTTTATACCTTTTCATGTTAATCATCTATGATTATAATATCCCTAAAAATAATCACAATTGAAGCATCTCCACATTCTAATGTGAATATTCTAGTCAATCCTATTATGGAAATAGAAGAAATTTTTGAATATGAAGAATTTAAAGTAGAAACAAAAATAGAAAATCTGGTTCTTCAAGAATGTGAAGTCGCAGAACCTGGTGGAAATTCCACAAATGCATTTTAAGAATATAATTCTAATGAGTATGATTATGAATAAAATATTGGGGATATGAATAGTCAATCCTTTATAGTTTTTACTAGAGCCCAAAATTAGAAAAAGTAATATAGTGATCCACATGAAAAATATCTAAAATTTTTCATCCCACTATTAACTATTTTACTAATGCAAACAAAAAGAAAGCAATCATAAATGGGTAATTCTTCCTATGTCGATAATGTTAATGTTTCCCAACCTATTGAAATCCCTTTTGGTTACTTACCTAGTTTTTACATAATTGATTATGTCAACAAATGCAAAATCCAAATGTCACAAATTGAGTACCTAAGAGTATACCCATATCAGTTAGATAAGTTAGTAGATTTCTTGAAAGACAAAAATCCTAATGCTAGAAAAGCCAATGCCAAAGGAATCCTAACTGAACCTATTACTCCAAATCAAGTCAACTCAATAGCCTTAACCACTTATAAGTATAGTAAAATTGATCCATTCTATATTTATTTATTCCTTAAAGGATACAAAGTTAGTAATGGGAGCCTCAGATAATGTTATGTCTACAAAAGTTGCATATACTCTTGGCCTAACCTGTACTAAAACCTTTGGACATTGTTATTCTATGGAAGTGAAACAAGTTCTGATCATTGTAGAGATAAAGGATTCACAAGTGGATTTGTCATATTTTCCATAAAAAATATTAAAATTAGTATTTTAGTCATATATATTCCAATAGCATATGGTATTCTTTTAGGTATAAATTTTTGCAAAGAATTGGGTGGAAAAATCCAATTGGATTTGTCACATGCCATGATTCTAGTCAAAAGCATCAAATAATTCCTGGAACCTAAATTGAAAATAAAATATACAGTGCATAAAGCAGATGATCCTAGTGTAGACATTTTATATGAGGACACTATAATTAGTAACTATCTTCTGATAACAAAAAAAGATATGAAATTTCTAAAAATCATGTAATCAAACCCAATTGATATTTAGACAATGGAGTTTGATGGTATTTTTTCATAAATGGGTTTAGATATAGGTGTGATCCTAATATCTCCATATAAATAAATATTTCCCTTCTCTTACAAGTTGTAGTTCAAAAGTACCAACAACATAATCAAATATGAAGTAGTGTTGCATGGACTTTAGGTTTCATAATAAATGGGAATATTTTTTTTGAAAGTATTGGGTGAGGTTGAGCTTGTTTTAAAACAAGTCAAAGGTTATTACCAAGTAAATAATGATAGTATAAGACATTATAGGAATAAATTTTGAGATGATATAGAAGTTTTTTATGCTTTTTCTATCAATATAGTTCCTCATGAACAAAACTATAAAGATGATGATTTGGCAATATCAGCTTCTTTGATGATTCCTCATACAGATATTGGTACATAAAAATATATAATCAAACTAATATATACACCAATTGTCATAAAAAATGTAGAGAATTGGTAATTTTTCAATGATGATCAACAAGGAAGAGAAATTAGATATCTTCAAAAATCTATATTTTGAAGGTAATGGTTCTTTATACAAGGAATCTTAACTTCACATGTCAAAAGAGGGAATCATTGATAAATAGGATGAGGATGATTTTATCAAGTTGAAAGGAAATAAAATCCCCAAAGGCTTGGTCTCTTTGGAATGATTTCTTAACAAACATGACTGATTCATAAAGAGTAAAATTCAAAAAGGGAATCTCAATTTTATTGATTATGAAAAATTGAACATTGGCTTCAAGGAACATCATAGACTTGTCAATATTAGGAAGTGTTGTTTGCCCAAAGAAAAATTAACATTTTTCAACCTTATTCATAAGTATATTGACATACTCATGTATTCATTTATAGAAATTAAATATTTTCATCCCATATAAATGCAACATATGGTTCCTTTGAATCCTGATGCAAATCCTTTCAGATAAAAATAGAGGCAATATAATCCAAAAACTACAAGAACTATTCTTGATGAAGTGAAAAATATGTTTGATGCTCATATTATCTTTCCTATTACTATTCAAATTGGGTATCTAACATAGTACCACTCTATAAAAATAATGGTGAGAATATAATCTACATCAACTTCATAAATATCAATCAAGCATCCCTCTAACACAACTATCCATTGATAATCATGGATTAGGTTCTCCAAGAAGTAGCTGATGCTAATATGATTTCAATGCTCGATGGTTTTTCAAGATATAGTCAGATTAAGATTAATAGGAGAGACCAACATAAAATAACTTTCAAAACACCTTGGGGTACTTTTTCATATAGACATGTGCCATTTGGATTAATTAATGTAAGAGCTACTTTTTAGAGGGTAATAGATCTAGCTTTCAAAGATTTGAAAAAAAAAATAATTGTGGTATATCTTGATGACCTAACATGATTTTCAAAAAAGAGAAAATACCACTATACACATTTGAATAAAGTTTTTAAAAAGGGTTGGTCACATATAATTTCTCTTAACCCCAATAAGTCTATCTATGGAGTGACTAAAGGTAAACTCATAGGCCATATTGTTTCAAAATAAGTAATAAAGATTGAACAAGAAAGGGTTGAGGCAATTCAAAAAAAATCTCTACTTACAAGTAAACCAAGAGTACATTATTTCTTTGGGAAAGTGAACTTTTTAATAAGATTCATCCTTTACTTTATTGAGCTCACCTGATATATCATTGATATGATGAAAGGAAAACCCTATTTCAAATGGAAGAATGAAGGTAAAGAGGCATTCAAAAAAATAAAGGATATTGTTGCCCATTACTAACATTAGTTTGTCTTGATATTAAGGAGTTCATTATTTTTTTCTATGCTTCGGATCATACACTTTCAATGATATTGATCCAAAAAACAAAGAAGACATTGAATTTCTGATTACCTTCATGAGTTTTAATCTTAAATATTATGATTTGAAATATTCTCTTAAATAAAACATGCTTATGCAATGGTGAAAGCAATCAAACAATTCATGTATTACATATTGCATTCACACTTTATAGTAATAGTGCTAAATACAACTATCAAATTCATTTTGACACAAAAATAACCTGGTTATAAAAGAGGAAATTGGATAACTAAGGTTTAAGATTATGATTTAGATATCAAGCCCATAAAGTTAGTTTGAGGAAAAGGACTATGTCAACTCATGGTAGATCAGAAAAACCTTTATTCAAATCCTTCAAAAGGGTCTGATGATCAACATAACAATGAGTTTCCTATGGTATTATTTTTTTATTCTAATAATGAATGGTTTTCACACATCACTTTCTTTCTAACATATGGGAAATGTCCATAATTAAAAGCTAAACAATACTAGATGGTCAGGTTATAGTCCAAAAAATATGTCATTTGGGATGGCACTCTTTTTAAGAAAAGTATTGATGGTTTCTTCCTAAGGTGTGTTGATAGAGAATAGTAGAAAATCTATTGCAAGCTTTTCATCATCAATCCTATAGAGGAAAATTTTATGCCAAAGTGACAACCTATAATATACTCAAGACTTATTACTATTGGCCAACTATTTTCCAAGACTCATACAAATGGGTGATAAAATGCGAAACATGTTAACAATCTGTGGGCAAATCTAAATTGGTAGCACTCCTCTTCAACCAGTGATAATAGAACCTTTCCAGCAATGTGGATTGGATTTTGTTGGGAAATTGAATAATCATTCAAGCATGGGTCACACTCATGCCCTCATAAAAATATATTACTTCACTAAGTGGGTGGAATAAATTCTTGTCAATCAAACAAATTTAGAATCATATATAATTTTATTAAAGAGAACATCTTGGTGTGATATAGGATTCCACAAAAGATAGTCACAGGAAATGATCCTAATTTTTATTCTTTATAAATGATCACATTATTTTATGAGAATGGAATTTTATTGTCTCATTCATCAAAATATCACCCACAAGGAAATGGTTAGGCTAGGTCAAGCAACAAGAACTTGTTCACAATTATGCATAAAATAGTTGATAAAAATCATAGAAATTATCATAAAAAGATCTATGATGTTCTTTGGGTAGATCAAATAACACCTAAAAAGGCTATTGAGATGTCACCATTCTAGTTTCTATATGGAATAAATTCCATAATTTATATAACTCTTGAGTTACCTCCTTACATTTTTCTAAAGTTGTTGAGAATTTGACTTTTAAAATCTCACTAGACGAAACAATTTTCTACCGGTAATAATTGGAAGAGGAAAGGACATGGGTGGTTGATAATATTATAGAAAATTAGGTCTATGTTAAGGTTCTCTTTGATAACAGGACATGGGTGGTTGATAATATTAAGAACATTAGGTCTATGTTAAGGTTCTCTTTGATAACAAGGAAAATAAAAGATAATTCCAAGTACGGGGCTTGGTCCTGCTTTAGTATAGTCATAGAGAACCAAAGGGAAGTCATGGGAAATTCGATTCACTATAGATTGTTACATTTAAAATCAAGCACTTATGTAGTAATAAAACTTTTTATATGGTGTATTATGATGGAACTCACCTAATATTTACCTTAAATGGGAAATATCTCAAACACTATTTCCATTGAAAAGCAAGAAGTCCTCTTTGTAAATATGTGAATACAATTTTGGTCATGTTTCCTTTCTAGTCATTTTGTTTGGCTTGTGTCTTGATCATTCCTTTCTATCCTATTTATTGGTCCATCTAATTATGATTCACTCTCCATTATGTAGTCTCTATAAATTTTTCTATTCAATCCAGTCAATGACTCTATAGCCCAACAAGCTTTTACCACATGTATAAGTAAATCCTTGTTCAGCTTTAAAATTTTCTCCTTTTCAATCATGGTTAATTATGGTTATATCATTATATACTATGATATTTTCATTCTTTTTATTAAATGAAAGTTTCATGATGATTAAGGTCAATCATCAATCAAGTTTTTTAAAATTTTTAGTCATTCTTGGTATCTAAAGTAAATCATAAAAGGTTTAGGAGAGGTTTTTCTCTTTGTATTTTAGTTTGTGTGAAAACACATAATGAAAAATATATTTGCATACACTATCCTTTGGGATATGTGATAACATATATCAAGTTTAGTACCTGATACCCTCGTATACACTGTCCACTAACATGTGATAACATTATGATGGTTTGAAGATCCATCATTTTATCAAAGTTTGTTTACTTATCAATTGATCAAGTTACAATCAAATTTAAGACTCCATTTCCCAATTGATAAGATAATTGCTTGTGAAACTAGAGTTTAAGTTCTTTTCATCCCTTGTTGTTATAAATCCTAATTGGAACCACTTGTTGTCATGATTTTTGAAAATTTAAAAATTAACAAAAATTATATTAATTTTTGGCTAATCTTGGTTTGGTTCTAAAATCTTCAATTTTGAAAAATTAAAAATTAATTAATTGATTTTTATTAATTAATTAATTAATTTAATTGAAAATCAAAATTATGAGAAAAATGTCTTATTTCTCAAACTGTACAAATGCCCTTTCAATTTCCCATATCGTGTAATTTTTTTTTAACTTTTCTCATAATTATGCAAAAGTTTCATTAACTCTTTTCAAGTTATGATAGTGCTTTATATTTTTCTCCAAGTTGTGCTAAATTTCCTAAACACTTTTTCAAGTTGTGTAATTTTGTATTTTCACTTTTGTATACAGTGCAATTTCAAAATTAAAAAAATAATAAATTTAATTGAAATAATTTTTAATTATTTTAATCAAAATATGTAAAATCAATTTTTAATTCCCATTACCATGTAATTAATATAGATATTTACCTGATCATGCAAATGAGTCTTAGCACTTACCCAAATCATGTAATTAAAATTTTCCCTTCCACTTCCATGCATGCAAGTTTTATTTATCCTCTCACCATACAATTTGACTTTCATTCTCCCAAAACCATGCAATTGTCATAAATATTTCCCTGAGTTGTGTCAAAATTAAAATTCTTCTTCCCCAAAGCTTTCAAAGCTGTATAGAGAAGAAATAAATTTGATTTTATTCATCTTTAGCAAAGCAAAATGGTATATCTCTAATGGAAGAAGATACGAAGTGGGAAATAAAAAGAAAATAAGAAATTATTTTATTTTTATTGTAAAACAAAATTGTATGGTGATGTCATAGAGGAGAGATAGAGTTTTACTTAATTTTTTTCTTTTTTCCCACCAAGATAAATCCGTACAACTGTACAGTCAAGGAGAGCAAGCAGGTTATCATAAAATGGAATAAATTGATTTTTTTTCCCCAAACCAATACAAAACTATACAGTGTCATAACAGTTCAATGGAGGTGAACAACAAACAAGATAATAAATTTTAATTTTATTTTTTCTGCATAGAGAATTGTAGAGTACATATGAGAGGATGAGAAGTGAAAAAAACTAAAAAGAAAGTAGATGATCAAATTTTTTTATTTCTACCTATGAAAAGGAATAGTTGTACGACTGTACAATTAAAGGAAAAAAGGTTTTAATTTGTTTTCTTTTTTCTACTCTGTAAAGAGAAATCATATGACCATGTGACGTCAAAGAGAGCATGCATAATATAAACAAGTGGAATATATTTTTGGTTTTCCCTACTAATAGAAAATTATATGATTATGTCATAGTATATGGGAGGAGAAAATTAAACTAGATAACAATTTTCTTTTACTTTCTAAAACGAGGTCATATTATGCAAAAAGGGTAGAGAAGTTTTAAAATTGGTAAAGAAAAGAGCAGAATTTACTTTTCTTTTTTTTCATTGACTTAGAGAGGTCGTATGTCCATGTCAAAAAAAAAAAAGACAAATGAAAAAGAAAAAGAATCAATTAACTTTTATTTTTCTTGCATGTTAAAACTATACGGTGCTCTAGGGGAAGTGAAATTCATGAATGGACAAATAAAAAAGGATGTAAAAATTTCAAATTAATTTAATTTCTTATTTCAAGCAAGAAATTGTACATTGTAATAAAATTTATCCTTGCCACATGGATAAGGAATTATAATTAAATAGGCGGTAAAATTCATCAAATGAAATTAAAGAAGCACTAAAGCAAATTTGCATGAGTAAAGTTGGGAGTACAATTTTTAGGTGCAATTAAATAAATTATTTTATTTTTTTAAATTTGGAAATAAACTATCATTATGTGAATACCTCTTGACTGTCATTTATCTTTCAAAATTAATGTCTTCATCCTCTAATCCAAAAAAACCAACTTCAAAACAAAGACAAATCAAGTATAAAGTACCATATTTAGGGAGCAATGCCTTTTTCACCATTGGAATCCAATGTGGAGAACATTTTAGATACCGATCTAGGTCATATTGATTTTGATGAATTTTAGGAGAGAATGAATGCAATACCTAAAATTGACTTTGGTCAAACTATTTTTGTCAATGGATCAACACAAGATGTAGCCTTTTCAGTTTTAGTGAAATCTCCTAAATTAGTTTTGGTCATGGCAAAACACTATAATTCAAAAACAAGGGAAGTGAGAAATCCATAGGGTAAATTGGTGGCAAGTTTATCTCTGAATCACATAGAAAATATGTTACATCTTCTAGATCAAAAATATTTTGTGCATTTAACTTATGATTTATCTCAAAAAAATTGGGATTATAATAATGTCTCATGTGCTAAGATGTTTGACCAAACCAAGGAACTCTTATACACAACTCCCAAACAATATTACAAGATCTAACTTTAAGAATGAGATAAATGATATAATAACACTATTGTACAAAATAGTATGGAACACAATAGCTAAATTGTTTTAGACATGGATGTGTTAGAGTATGTATTTCATGCATTTCTCATGTTTGCTAGTGTATTTTCTAGCTATTTGATCCTTATATGAGTTTGTCCTATGCAAGGATTTATCCCACATTGGTTATTTAGGCTAGTTCTATGTTTTACCTTGCCTACTTATGTAAGGGATTTTTTTTAATACTAGCATCTTATTTTCTGAATAACACTTGACTTGCATTGTTTTGTAATCATTTGTTCACAACTTCATTGTGTGATGTTTTTGGTGTTATCACTTTTGAATCTTGGGTTGGAATGCTTGTTCATGATTCCTAACATGGTATCAAAGCTTTAAAGTGTTGCATCCATCTGAATCACTATATTTTTCTTCAAAAATTTCCCTTATCGTTACTTCTTCCCTTGTTGTATATCCTCAACCTTTTTTCCCCTCTTATGGATCTGGCACTTTTATTAAAGCTTTTGATTTTACATTGGAATTTTTTTCCATGTATTGGAATTGGAACCTACAGCTAGGCATTGAGCTAAACACTTCTTTTCTTTTGTTTTAGATCTGCTTATCTAAGGTAGGCACTCATTTTTTCTTTTGTTTCAGATCTGTAGCTAGACACAAGGCATCCTTCTCTACAAAAGTACATTGAATTAGGAAGGAAGATACAAAATAGGTCTTTATAATTTTAGTTTGAAAATGGAATTTTTTTGTCCAAGTGTCTACCTAAAAAGTGGAAGCATTGGCTTGTAAGAAGGAAGGGCTAAGAGAGGCATGTTGGAGTAAAACATTATTTTTTTTGGAGGTTTGGTGTCATTTTCCAAGTCTACATATTTTTTTCTCATTAACTTCTATTGGAGTAGATAAAAATTTGATGAGAGTGGCTTTGGAAAATGAGATCTCTATGGAGTCTTTTCTTTATGCAAAGTGTTGGGTTCCTTTTGTCTTTCTTGCTATGTGGAAGGTGGAAGAATAACTACTATGTTGAAAAGGAAGACTACATAAGGATAGCATGTGAGGTGGTCTATGTGGAGTCTATTTCTAGCAAATAAGTACCTCCCTCTACTAAATTATAAAAATCATAATTTTTCCTCCTATTCTCTCAAACATAATGGTACTTAATTATTTTCTTTAATAAGTTATATTGTTTGCCTTAAGAGGAAGCATAGTTTGCTTCCATAAGCATATTGATAACCAAGCAGATATTTTTCACTTTGGTTGAAATTTATAAGTTCATGGTTCAATTCTAGTTCCAACATGTTTTTATACACCTACATTCTTTTCTAATTTGGTCATACAAATCCATTTGTAGTGTCTTTTTTAATGTTTTGACCCATTTTATAGGATATCATAAATCCTCTAACTTTTGAAACATAACTCAGATTTGAGTTATATTTTTTTTTTAAATGTATTCTTTTTAATTCTCTATCCATTAGTGTCATTAATTTGTAAAAATTAACTACTTTTATAAAGTGCCAAATTTGGAAGATCCTTAATACAATCTTTTGGAGGGTTGTCTTGGTGTTGATTTTGTGTACATTTTTAAATTCTTTATACTCTTTAGTGATTCATTAGCATGGATTATACTTTTTATATTAACCATTGTGATCCTTTGACTACACAAAATTACCATACATGGAGACCTCAAATGGAAATAATCATAAATCACAAAATATTATGGTCCCTAATGAATAAAATTCAACCATAATTTACACATGAATTTGAAACATTTCAACACCAATGTAATTTTGAAGAGTGTGTGGGTTCGATTGGGGATTATGTGAGTGATATTATTTTGCTTCATTTGGATTGATGTGATTATCTATTCTAAATATGGGCTAAGCTAAAGGGTTTTTTTAGAAAGTATATCACTTGAAAGCCATGCACTTGAAGTGGAGCTTGCTTCACGAAATCTCGATGACTTTGCCTCTATTGTAGACTACCTCACTAAGTTTAAGAATTTGCTGACATGATTGAAGGGGAGTGGATGATATAATAATGATGAAGAGTATGTGTACTTGATTTTGTCTAAGTTGAGTGGTCCATTCCAAATCTTTGCTTATACCTTTTTATCTAGTATGGATGCCTTATGAGCCACAATTCAAATGCTAGATCTAGAGTTATTTTGTGAGAGACTTATTAGAGAGTAATATAAATTATCTCACATTAAGTCTTCCAAATCTCAAAGAGCATTAGTTACATCACATCTTAAATAAGAAAAAATATAAGAATAAGAATAAGAACACTCCTCAATCTCAAAATGTACCTAAGACTAACACTAACACATCTAAACCCAATTAATCTTCCAAATACAAGAATATGTCTAACCTATCTTGCTCCTATTATAGGGGGATTGCTCATGAAGAATCTAGGTGTTTTAAGAGAATGAAATCCCTAGAGGATGCCATTAGGAAACAAAAGATTTATATCTCCACTCCATCTCATGAGCATGGGAAATAACTTAATGTTGTCAAGACATCACAATCACTTGTTTGAGATAGTTGGGTTCTAGATTTTGGTGTTTCACACCATATGAATTTTTCCAAGGAGTCCTTTGTATCTCTTGGTTTGAGTTATACTTCCAACATTGAGGTTGGGTATTCTTCCTTAATTTATGTTAAGGGTAAGGGTGGCATATATCTAGATGATGAACACATCAATGATATATTATGTTCTAGACATCACTACTAATATACTTTCAATTTATTAGATTTGCCATTTTGGTCAAGGTAATATAGTGACTTTCACACCATAGGGTGATGAAGTTTGAGCTTTGTTAGAGACAAAATTATTTCATAAGGTGTTATTGATCATATTTCTTGACTTTATTATTTTAAGGGTTTTGATGATAATACTCTTATAGGGATTTGCTTAGTTTCTCATGCATATTATAAGAGTCAAATTTGGCATGAGAGATTTGGACACCTAAACTACAAACATTTGAAGGAGTTGAGAAATCAAAATATGGTAGAGGGTCTTCCCATAGTTTCATGTATTGATGGATTTTTCCCTAGTTATGCATTAGGGAAATAACAATAAGATCCATTTCTTAAGGGTATGTTCACAAAAGCTTTTTCACCACTTAAGCTTGTGCGTAGTGATTTGATGATATTTACTACTCCTTTTAATAGAGCTAAGTATGCATTTAACTTTATTAATAATTTATCAAGTCATAATTGGGTTTATTTACTCAAGTAAAAGAGTGATGTCTTTTCTCACTTCAAAGTCTTTAAGGTTTTAATCAAGAAACATTCTTCTAGTTGCATTAAGAAGCTTTGTACAGATAATGTGGGGAGTAATTCAGTTGAAAATTCTTTAATTTTTTAGAAATCTATGGTATTATTCACCAGCATTTTATTTCACATAATCCATAGTATCATGTCTTCGTAAAATAGAAGAATTAAACTCTGAAGTAAATTGCTAATTTCATGATGCATTCATAGGATTTACCTCATATCTATTAGGTAGAGGTAGTTAATTATGTGAATTACATTTAGAATCACACACCACATTGATCACTTGAGCATATGACTTTAGAAGAGGCTTGGTTTGGAACCAACCCTGATGTCTTATTTTTTGGAGTCATTGGGAGCCTTGCTTGGGAATTTATACCAAAGAAGAAAATGAAAGCATTGGATAAGAAAATCAAACCTTTAATTTGTGTAGGGTATTACAAGGACATGAGAGTTTATCATCTTTTAGATCCTGATACTCATGATGTTCATTTTTTGAACACATTTAAAGTTTGATGAGCATTTCATATTTCATGAATCTTCATCTTCTTCCATGCCTTCTAATTTCAATGATTCACCTCCTCTCAAATATTCATTATTTAAGGAGCTAATTTAGAAGATTCCTAAGGAGGTTATAGAGGATGAGGATATTATTCACATTGATGTTGCCACTATGCCTAGGTGGTATCATACTATAGTTTTTGAGTTATCACCTTTCATACATGATCTTCCACCTACTCAACATCATCATGCACATTCTATGGGTATTGAAATTTTTTGTAAGGTATTCTCTAGGGATCCATAGTCTTTTTCATAGCCTCATGGGATATAAGAGTGGGATGATGCAATGATAAATGAGTATTATTCATTCATGAAGAATCACACTTGGGATTTGGTCACTCTTCTTAAGGGAATAAATTTGGTTAGGTAAAAGTGGATTTATCACACCAAGTATGCAAATAGGGTCAATTGATAAGTATAAGTCACATATTGTTCCAAAGGGGTTATTTCAAGTCTAAGGTATTTACTACTCTAAGACTTTTTCACCCATTGCCAAGATGGATTTTGTCCACCTTGTACTTTTTCTTGCTACATCATAGGGTTGGATAGTATATCATATAGATGTTAAGAGTAATTTCTTACATGGAGACTTGCATGAGGAAATATATATGGAGTAGCTTGTTGGGTTTTTTCATGATTCTTCTCTTGTTTTTTGACTTAAGAAGTCTCTTTACAGTCTCAAATAGGCCCCTGCAGTTTGGTATGAGAAGATGGATTCATTTCTTCTCTTCATTGGCTTTTTTTGATGCTACTCCGATCCCATAATGTATATTCAACATATTAGGGAGGAAACTATTATATTAGTCTTATATGTTGATGATATAATTCTCACAACCATCTCCTCATCTTAGATTTGAATTATTCATTAAGTACTTTTAGCATAGTTTGATATGACAAATTTTGGCCTTTTGCATTTCTTCCTTGGTTTACATATTTCACAGTCAGATACAAGGACTTATTTGAGTTAGCATAAGGATACCCTTGATCTTATTCAATGTTTTGGTATGGATAATTGTAATCCTTGTCCTCCATTTTAGCTTGGAGTGACTCTCACTACCTCTTGGACTACTCCACTTTGTGATCTTACATTATATAGGTAGATGGTTGAAAGTCTTATGTATTTGACCCATACTCACCCCAACATTTAATTTGTAATTAGTATTGTATCTAAGCTTATACATCACCCTCATAACAGTCATTGGTAGGCTTGCAAGATGATTTTAAAATACCTACGAGGCACTACTCATTTTATATTACACTACACTAGGGGTTTTACTTAGTTGATTGGATATAGTGATTCAAATTGGGCAAGTTATCTTATTGATAAACATTACACTTATCGAAACATATTTTTTATTAGTTATTCATCTATTGCTTTGTTGTGAAAGAAATATTAGGCTATTTGACTTTCATCTGAAGAGGTTAAGTATAGGGCAATAATTACAATAATTTAGAAGATTCTTTAGATTTGTCAATTGTTGATAACATTTGGCTTCATGCATGATTCACCCACTATAATTTGGTGTGAAAACTAGAGTAAAATTCACATATATCATAACCCAATTGAGCATCATTGAACCAAGCACATTGAGGTACATATGCACTTCATTCGTTAGCACATCTAGGATAGATTTCTTAGCTTGAAGTACATTCTAATTCAATAGTAGATTGCAAACATCTTCACAGAGCCTTTTCCATCACCATGTTTCTTTGATTTATGTAACATGCTTGAGGTTTCAGAAGTTGTTCTTAGGGTGTGTTTTTGAGGACATATTTATTCTTCATTTTATGGATACATATTGTACATGCTGACAACTCATACTATGGATATGCCACTAATTAGTTTTTTACTATTGTTAGCCCCTAGTTTCACTTGAGGGAGGGTGTTAAAGCATGTATTTCTCATGTTTTATAGTGTATTTTCTAGATATTTCACCCTTTTACTAGTTTGTCCTATGTAAAGATTTATCCCATATTGATTAGTTAGGCTAGTTTTGTGTTTGGCCTTGCCTAGTTATGCAAGGGATTTCCTTTGTAATAGCATCTTATTTTTTTAATAACACTTGACTTGTGATATTTTTTAATCTTTTATTTGTAGATTCATTGTGTGATGTTTTTGGTGTTATCACTTCTGAATATTGGGTTGGAATGCTTGTTCACCATTCCTAACAGGATGTATAGGCTCATTTGGATCATTTAAAGGAATAAGGAATATTTCAATTGGGGACAAATAATTAGTGATGTAATCCATAAATAGCTAATGTAAGTAAGGGTCACATCAAAATTTTATATGACTTCCTATATTATTGACCTTTTTTCTAGTCAAAGATATTTTGATGGATTGCATACAGTGGGTGACTTCAAAAAAACAAAAGTATGTGATTTTTATCCCCAACTTGAATTGAAAGAAATCACTCAACACTTCAAGAAGGTAAATGATTGTTTCCTTCATTTTATCATTTAGTTATTTTATAAATAAATTTTCAACACAAGGATATTATTGGTAGTTATCACAAAAATAACTAGATGGGGAATTTGGTTTATACAATTCTTGACTTTCAACTATTTGAAGATTAGTGGTTGCGAAATTGTTTCATACATACTTCCATGGTATGTCAGTGATTAGTGGGAATTAATGGAGTTAGTGAGACAACTTGTTTAAGCACATAATGTTTTGATAGGTAGATATAGATCAAGGGTCAAATTTTTGATTTCTATTAGTAATTACACTTGTCCATCATTAATGAAATCTAAAAAAATAGATAAATAGGCCCTGTTGCAATCTCAAAAAATTTAAAATCAGGTTTGTATTTGATATAAGGGGTTTAATTAAACATAATCTTGGGCCTTTATTTCAACATATCTCACACTTTAAATATTATTGGATAGACTATGATGATGAAAAATGGTAAGAATTAGGTATTATTCATGGTTTACTATGAAATAGATAGTCAAATTTGGCATTAAAAAATACCAAAGCAATTGGTATATGATGAAGTCACGTTGGATCCCATTTTTGAAAATTAGGGAATGTAACAAAACCACTACTCATAGTTAATTGGGATAAGAAAGAATCTACTTCACTCAGAACTAGAACAAGGATAGTACTTGAAATGATTATTAACAGGGTTAAGGAGTAAATGAATTGATGTTGGGATTATTGATTACCCTACACCTCCTAGGGAAGATGAATTTTAAAATTTATATAAACAACAACATTATTGAAATAGAGAAATAAAATGAAGCAGGTCTAAGTGGATAACTCATATCACAAGAACAATAAACTATCCAAAAGGATATTCCACCATGAAGGGTTCTAAAGCTCAAAATAAAAAGGTTAGGTGAAAATAACTCTTCTCTTAATCCTTTAATTTACTAATAAGTTATTATTGATAGATTCTCATAGTCTCAAGATCTTGTATAAAATACAAATCAATAATTCCTTGCATCTAATGACATGTTTCTCCTTGTATCATATATTTCCCCATTGCAAGAAGTCAGTCCTATTTCTTCTTCTGCTTAAAATCCTAAAATGCATTTTATTTCCTCTCCAAAAATTCCAATTGATGTATTTAGCAAAAAAAACAAGGAGAAGTATATTTTCAAATTGTCACAACTAAAACAACACCTTCTTCTACCCTAACAATGTTGGCCCCACAAATATCAACTTTTGTCTCACCTCCTTTTTTCATAACAACATTAGATTGGTTTTCCACAGTGGTAAAGAAAAGAAGAAAAATCATTAAACCTAAGGAGATTGATTTTAGAAGTTTGACAATTCCAATTCCATTTGAAAAAGAAAATCAAAAACCATATCGTGTATGGTAACAGATGAAAGAGGAGAAAAACATGTAGAGATGGTAATTCCTATAGTTGAGAAATATAAATTAGAGATCAAAGTTAAGGTCTATCAGGTATTCATAGTTTATTTAGGGACATCTACTAGAGAAGGGATGAATGCAGATATGCAGATGGAAATTGGTACTATTTTTTAGGAAATGGACAAAGATAAAACAACAAAAGATGAATTGAAAGAAAAATTGGAGTTGTTTTATTTAATAATATAGAGGTTTATTAGACTAGTTCAACTAATAATGTTTCGTCAAGTCTTCATATTGAAATATTGGAAAAAATAAAAGAAATGGACCAAATGGGTAATGCAATAAAAGATTGGATCAATAAAATCACTAATAAAGGAGTTTCAACAATTCTCACTACAACGATAATGGTTTTTGAAGTCCAGATAGAATGTGAATAGGTAACAAAAAAATTAAGTGGGTATACGAAGGAAATATAGAACTAGGAATATTTCATCCCTAAATTGATTAAATTCTCAAAATTTCCCTCTCATAATTTAATTGATGAAGGAGTCATAAAGAAAGAAGAAGTTATTTATCAAATTAAATTCCTTTGGACCACAAAATTTATAATCTAATCACTTCAATAATGCATCAAAAGTTCCAATAGTGTAAGGTCACTTGGGAGTGACATGATATGAATTGATGAAGAAGTCAAAAATTTGAAATCTCCTTTTATCAATGATAGGGATAAAAGTGAAAATCATGTTTCAATAGAAGTCATGGTTGAAGAATTCAAAAAGCACATTCAAGAAGTTGTAAATTAATATATGCATTTGATCATGAAATACATCATCAATTGGCCAAATATCAAGTAAATGTAGATAATATTGACTTGATGATATATTAACTTCAAAATAAGTTTCAAAAAATAAGAGAATTGAATTGTTCAATAGATATTTCATATAGGTATAGAGATGGTCCTGACAAAGACTTGACAAGATTATTTCTCTAGAGATTTGATGAATTTATGAAAGAAAATGAGTTATCAACAATGCAATAAAAAGATTAAATTTATTTTCAGCATTCTAAAGCTTTCTTCTCACACTTATTTTTGTAACTAACTTGTATTATCACATTGTATTTCCCCTTGTAAATGTATGTTGTTACTTTTATAAATTATGTCTCTTGTAAGTTTTTCAACTTATTTATTTAAGTTTTGTAAATTGATGATATTGTTAAGAATGAAATATACTAGGGGGTGAGTTAGTATATTATATATCTTTTTACTTAAATAAATTCCTTTTATTTAACCACTTAACCACACATTCTAGATATGCAATAAAATTGAAACAATAATATGCACCACACGAGAGAGAGAGAGAGAGAGAGAGAGAGAGAGAGAGAGAGAGAGAGAGAGAGAGAGAGAGAGACCAAATTTTTATGTGGAAACCCAAAGTGGAAAAAACCATGAAGAATAATCTCAAGTATATGAATGAGCACCAAATCAAATTATAAAGTTCACAAGCACCAACTTGTAAGAGCACCAACCCCTTTACCGAGAACTGACACAATAACTATTTGTGAGAACCAACCTATAGGATCACCAACCCCTTGCAAAGATTTGTAAGTACCAACCCACAGGAGCACCAAGCCCTCTTACGTATAAAACACAACTATTTATCAATGTTGTTTACTCAACAAATGATAGAACTCTACAATATCTCCTTCTTTTCTCTCTTCAAAAACAAATACAAACCATGAACTCTCTTGCATATTAAAAACGGCTTCTCAAGCCTTTATTTATAGCTTTCCAAATGAATTTTGGCATTCACCCTTTGTGACCCTTCAATCCTCATAGAAAATGGTGATAAAATTGCATGACCCTTTATATCCTTGCATTTAAAAAGTCATATGGTGACCCTTCATAAGAAAATGCATCCTTTCCTCTTTTGTCTTTATCTTGGTGACTTTTCATATTCCTCAAAGTGTCCCTTCATGTAAAAATGCACCATACCCTCTTTTGTCTTCACATGATGACTCTTGAAATTCCTCAAGATGACTCTTCATAATAAAATTCATCATATTCCTCTTTTATCTTTACCCCATGACTCTTTGACTTCTCCATGAGACCTCTTTTGGCTTATATGCAACCAAAAATATATTCGTTAATATTAAATAAATATTAACACACATTAGCCAAGATATGAATATTAAAAATACCATCAAATGCAATGGGGCATTTATCACCAATAATGCTAGACCTTTGACATCAATGATAATATTTCCAACAATCTCCCCCTTTGTCATTGATGAAAACCTCAAACTGAAACTAACACATCCTAAAACCTCCACATACTATCATCTAAAAAACATACAGTAATTCCCCCTTATTATATCAACCTGTACTTATTCCCTGTACCTATTTTGCACCTATTCCTATACTTATTTCTATTCTTCTCCCCCTTTGACATCAATGGAAAAGGGCCTAACTTGGAGCTAACACTTAACTCCCCCTCAACTGATGTTGATCCTCAATGGCAGGAAGTAAAAGAAATTACTCTCAAATTCTCCTGTAGATACTCAAATGTGTCTTTTGGTAATGCCTTTATAAAAATATCTACAATCTACTTTGTAGTACTGATATATTCCATTTTAACCTATTGATCTATAATCTACTCTCTCAAGAAGTGATATCTGATGGGAATATGTTTTGTTCTTGAATGCATCACTAGATTCTTTGAAATATTAATAACACTTTTTTTTTCACAAAAAATAGAAATAGGTTCATCATATTTTACCTTGATATCTTCCAAAGTTTTCTTCATCCAAAGCACTTGAGTACAACACAATACTGCTATAATATATTCTACTTCAGCTGTAGAAAGTTTTATTGAATTCTACTTTATGTTTAACCATGATACTAAGTTATCACCAAGGAAGAAAGCTCCTCCACTTGTACTCTTTATATCATCCAAGAAACCTACCCAATATAAATTTGTATAAGTAACTAAAGTGAAATATTTTCTTGTGGGATACCACAATTCATAATCCAATGTCCCCTTGATATATCTAAACATTCTTTTCACCAACTAAACATGACTATCTTTTGGAGCTGATTGATATCTTGTAACCATACCTACTACATGCATGATGTCTAGCCTTAATATTTTCAAATATAAAAGACTACCAATCATATATCTATATAAATATTGATCTATAATAGCTGAATCTTCATCCTTGCTCACCTTATTTTCTATACACATTGGTGTGCCAACTGGTGCACAATCCTCAAAACCAAATTTCTTCAACATTTTCTAGTCATATTTACTTTGAGATATAATTTTTTTTTATCTGACTAAAATATTTTCAATCCTAATAAAAATGATAATTCTCCAAGTATAAACATCTCAAATTCTTTTTTCATATTATTAAAAAAAAATTTAATCATCTTTTCAATATTTCTTCCAAAAATGATGTCATAAACATATACCACAACAATCAATTGATGCTCACCTTTTATTTTGATGTATAAATTACTATCAGCAAATCCTCTCTTGAAACCTTAATCCTACAGGTACTTATTAAGTCTTGCATACCAAGCTCTAGGAGCTTATTTCAATCCATATAATGCTTTCTTCAATCTACATACATGGATACTAATATTTGAGAGAATAAATCCCTCAGGCTACTCAATGTAGACCTCTTCTTCTAGATTCCCATTTAGGAAGGTAGATTTGACATCCATTTGAAAAACTTTGAAATTTTTAAACATTGCATATGATAGAAACATTCTAATAGCCTTTATCCTTGCTACTAGTGCAAAAGTTTCTTCAAAATCTATTCCCTCAATCTAAGCATATTCTTTATATACTAATATTACTTTATTCCTGGTCACTTCTCTATTTTTATTCAACTTATTTTTGTAAACTCATTTTTTTCCTATCACATTGTGATCTTTTTGTCTAGGCACTAATTCCCAAGTATCATTTTTTTTCTATCTAGTTTAATTCTTCATCAATTGCCTTAACCCAATGCTTATCATGTCTAGCTTCAGAAAAAGTTCTAGGCTGAATTTTGGATAACAAAGAAAAATTAACTTACTCAAATTCACTTACCATCATTCTTCTAGTGCAAATTCCTTCATTTATATCCCTAATGATGTCACTTTCATTATGATTTCTCTAAACATATTTGGATCGAGTTTTGGTGTCCTTTTTCTCTTTCTTCTCATCTTCATTTGATTTTTCAAAATCTTCCTCTTCAATGATTTAAAAAATGTCTATTGGATCACTGATTCTTTGTATTCCATCTTCTTCTATCCTGACACTTGCACTTTTAATAATTTTCTTGGTTCTTTTGTTATAACATTTATAATATTTAATTTTTCAAGAATATCCAAGAAGTATACCTTCATCTACTCTAGGTTCAGACTTACCAAGTTTTTTATCAGTTTTCTTTATGAAGCATCTGCTGCCAAAAACTCTAAAATAATCAGCTATTGCTGGTTTGTCTTTTCATAGATCATAAGGAGTCTTGTCACTATTGAATCTCAATAATGCTCTATTCTAGATATACACTACTATAGCAACTAGGTCTCTCTAATATTTATCTGTTATCTTAGATTCATTTATGATTGTCCTCACCATCTCCTGAATTGTTTTATTTTTTTGTTTAACTACTCCATTTTGCTGTGGAGTTTTGGTTGCTAGATAATGTCTCTTTATTCTATGGTCTTCATAAAACTCAATAAATTGATCTAACATGAATTCTCCTCCTTGATATGATCTTAGACACTTAATCTTCAAACTAGTTTCATTCTTAACTAATGCTTTGAATGCTTTGAAATGTCTGAAAGCTTCTAATTTTTTCTTTAAAAATATTACCCAAGTCATACGTGAAAAATTTTCAATAAGCAACATGAAATATTTTTCACCTTGAGTACTTTTAGTTCTTATAGGTCCACATAGATCAATGTGAACAAGCTCTAACATCTGAGTGGTCGAGTAATTTTTTGTTTTAAACCACCTTCTAGCCTACTTCCCATGCTGACAAGGTTCACAAAGTGTGTCGAATGGCTTTGTAATCTTTAAAATATTTTTGATTGCTTAATTTTTGCTGATGTTAAAAAGATTGTCAAAATTTATGTGTCCTATTCTCCTATTCTATAGCCAACTTTCTTCAATCTGACTCAAATAACATCTTTGACCTTTGATGTCTGATAACATATACAAATTATTACCTATTCTTTAAGCATCTGTAACCAACACATATGAATCTTTTCTCCTAATTTAAAAACCTTCTGCATAAAAATTTAATGTGTGCCCCTGATCATACATTTGACTTACACTCAAAATATTATGCTTAAGACCTTTTACATACAAAATATTTTTAATTTTAGTTCTACCATTATCCGAACTTAGTGTACCTTTTCCAGCAATTATGGTAGTAGTATTAACTTTAAATTTCACTATGCCACCATTGATCTTCTTCAAGGTTATGAAATTTATTTTATCTCCTACCATGTATCTCAAACATCCAATGTTAATGAACCATGGCTTTTCTTCATTTCTTGCATGTAAATCTATTTGTACTAACACATATTTTTTAGGTTGTTTCTTTTACCATGAACCTGTCTAAACTTTCTTCTTGATGAATGGAGCCTTAAAACTTTGGTCCTTCTTGACTGACTCAATCATGCTTCTATAGTACCAGGCTATGTGTCTAAAGTTGTTACACTTGTAACATATTATGGCCTTTTCATTAAATCATGATAGAGGAGTAAAAGAGTTGTGGCTTTTGCTTAACTCTGCTTGACTTTCCTTCTCCTTATTTTTGAAATTGTTAGCCCTTTTTTGACATTCTATTTTCTTATAACCATATCCATTACAATGAAAATAGTAACCATAAAAATAGGACCTATTTTTGTATCTCTAACTTGATTATCTTTTGTAGCTCTATTCCCTTCAGCCTTCTTTTTTTGAGATGTTGTTTGTATTCTTAATTTCTTCCCTTTTTATTTCCTCTTTTTTAAGAGCTTCAACATAGCTCTTTCTTTTTTTCTTGTTTGTGAAAGTAGTGGACTCCCCTTTATCTTTTTCAAATCTAATACCTATCTTATATAACATTGATCTTTGACTTTTTAATATCTTATTCAACATATTAGTGTTTTTCTCAAATTGTAAATCATTGGTTGTTCTATCATTGATTGCTTTATTTGTTTTCCCAAGATCTACTTTTAAAGATGTAATTTCAATAACATACCTTTCACATTCTTTACTTACTTTTTACAACTGTGCTGTTAGATCTTCTTCATTCTTCTTAGCTTCTTTAAAGTGTGCTTGTAGATATTTAATTGTTTCTTTTGACTCCTTTTCATTTTTTTATTTGGAGATTTAATCTTTGATTCTTCTTCTCAAGAGATTTTAACTCTTCTAAGGCACAAATGAGTTCTCCTTCTAGATTCACTTCAGCTTCATCATGTTCTTCTTCTTGATCATCTTTACTTTTGCTTGCAAAGGCATCTTCATGTATGGCCATGAATAGAATCTCTTCTTCTGAATCACCGACTCCACTATCTTTGGTTGAGCTAAGATCTTTAGAATACAAACTCTTCTTATCAAATATCTTCTTGAATTTTCCTTTAAAATTCTTCTTATATGTAGACTTTACTTCTTCATTATCACCATTACCCTTATCTGGGCACTTAGCTGCAAAATGTTCAATCTTTCCATAATTAAAATATTTAAAAGTTAATTTTCTTTGATATTTACCTATGCCCTTTTTCAGCTTATGAATGAATAGAGATATGTTGTCATCTTCATCATCGCTAAAACTGTCACTTTATTCTTGAATCTTAGCCTTCTCTTTCTTTGATGTCTTGAAAGCAACTTCTCTCTTTGAGGGTTTCTCTTATTCGGTCTGCATCTCATATGTCATAAGAATACCATGTAGCTCATCCATCTTTAGCTTGGATAAATTCTTCATCTCTTCAATTACTAAAACTTTTGCATCATATCTCAATGGTAGAGATCTCAAAACTTTTTTAACCATAATTTATTCTCTAAATTTTCTCAAGACCTTGAATTTGATTAACTATTTGATCAACCTTCAAAAGATAACTTGCTATATTTTCTTCCTCTTCCATCTTCAAACTCTCAATTTATCTTCTAAAAGTTTGAATCTTAGCTTTTTAAACCTTTCCATCACTTTTGAAAATATTCTCAAGTTTTACCCAAGTTTCATGAACAAATTTACATTGCATAACTTTAGCAAATTCTGAATCACATAAACCACATAAAATAGTATTTAAATCTTTAACATTATTTTCACTTGCCTTCTTTTCTACCATAGTAGTTACAAGTGTCTTTGGCTCTTCATATTCCTCCACCACCACTTTTCATATGTCAAATCCAAGGGCCATCAAATAAGTCTTCATATTTATGCTTCAAAAAACATAATTTGTCCTATCAAACAAAGGTGCCTTATTTGTAGAAAAACTTTCATGTGATCTAGCCATCGTGATTTCTCAATCTACCTTCAAACTGTAAATTTTTTTCCAAAGGAACCTGCTCTGATACCAATTGTTAAGCACAAAATATACTGAGAGGGTGGGTGAATCAATATATTATATATATTTTTACTTAAATAAATTTCTTTTCTTTAACCACTTGACCACTTATTCAAGATATGCAATAAAACTAAAACAATAATATGCACCACACAAGAGAGAGAGAGAGACACACCATATTTTTACGTGGAAACCCAAAGTGAGAAAAATCATGAAAAACAATCTCAAGTATATGAATGAGCACCAACTCAAATTACAAATTTTACAAGTACCAACTTGTAGGATCACCAAACCCTTTGTCAAGTAACAACACAACAACTATTTGTGAGCACCAACCCACATGAGAACCAACCCCTCTTGTGTATAAAACACAAATATCTCTCAATGTTGCTTACTCAACAAATAATAGAAATCTACAATATCTATTGCTTGTATCTCTTTGAAAACAAATACAAAACATGCACTCTTTTGCATATTACAAATGGCTTTTGAAGCCTTTAGTTATAGCTTTCCAAATGACCTTTGGAATTCACCCTTTGTGACCCTTCAATCCTCATATAAAATGGAAGCAAACTTGTATGACCCTTCATATCCTTGCATTTGAAAATTCATATGGTGACCCTTCATAAAAAAATGCATCCTTTCCTCTTTTGTCTTTATCTTGATGACTTTTCATATTCCTCAAAGTGTCCTTTCATAGAAAAATGTGCCATACCCTCTTTTATCTTCACATGTTGACACTTGAAATTCATCAAGATCACTCTTCATGAGAAAATGAATCCCATTCCTCTTTTATCTTTATGCCATGACTCTTTGACTTCTCCATGGGCCTTCTTTTGACTTATATTCAACCAAAAATATATTCATTAATATTAAATAAATATTAACACATATTAGCAATGATATGAATATTAAAAACACCATTAAATGAAATGGAGCCTTTATCACCAATAATGATAGAACTGTGACATCAATGACAATATTTCCAACAAATATACCTTTGCAATCAGTGTAAAAATAACAAAACACTTTTTGAAGTAGTTTCAAATGCTCAATAGACTTTTACCCCCTTTTAAGCTATAATTTAATGTTGATATTTTTACAACTTTGTAAAGATACAAAAGGGTGGTTATGCATTATAACCACCTAATTTAGCCTATAAATACAAGATAAACCCTCATAATATAGGTGTTAAACAAATAAATTTTGGGAAAATATTTTTCTAATGGGAGATTGGATTTTCTACTCCATGAAGATCAATACAAAGAGGTTCTTCTAAACTTTGTGTTAGTGATTCCTATTGAATTACATATATCTACTTAATTAACTGTATTTGATCCTCACTTTCAAATTCTATTACTATCATATTTTAATTTTAAGTCCAATAAATTATGTTACAAATTTCCATCTCGAATTATAATTGATATTTCAAATATAAGTGAAATATCGGTGGGATTAGAAATAATATTTTAAATACTTTTGTTAAAAATTATAGAGGGTTTCTTTTTTTTTTTTAAATCAATGTTAGGTATCTTTCTAGTGTGTGTTTCATATTCTTAAGAATATGAATATGTATTTTCAACCCATTAAATGAGAGAGATTTCCCCTTTTGATGTTAATTTTATCTTCGACACTTTTGTCAAGTCTCAATATTCAACTTGGCAAAATTTTTTTCTAGAACATTCCCTCTCTTTTTCTCTCTCTAAATATTCCTTGCTAAAAATTATTTTTTGTACTTTTAGGTTAAAATTACTACCTCATGATATACACCCTTTTGTTTGTAAATATTTGCTTTTCATTGTCTTTATTTTTGGATTTCAATAAATGTAACTCTACCTTCGAATAGAAGAAGGAATTCATTCCCCACACTATTGATGTGAATGCAATAATTTTTCCCCTGACAAATTTGCATGCCAATAATACCAGTGTTTCATAAGATGTGTATGTTTAATATCTTGTCATGGAGGTTTTGGATTATGCTTTTAAATTTTTGCTAAGGAAAGGGTTTATGAGCATCTAGATTATGTTGTGGAGGTGATGAGAATTATTATTAGGTGAAAGTGGAAGAGCATGCTCTATTATATTATTTAGATAAATGGATTGGATGGTTTTTATATAATCATAAGTATCCATAACACCATCAATTTTTTCATGTTAGTTTTTAGATTTTACAACCTTACAAGTTCCCATTAGAGTATAGGGAAGTTTAAATTGATGTATAAGGAAATCTTGACATTTAGCTTGGTCAAGGACCTCTTCCAAAGATTTTGGGGAAAGATTCATAACATGGTATTTTTATTTAGGATAAATATCATTAGTGAATAAGTGGAAATGTTTCTCATATACCATATTATGATCAACTTTATTGGACAAGGATTTCCATCATTTAATGAAAACTTGTGTTATTTTGGATTCTAATTATTTACAATTGATAAAATGGGCTAAATTATTTTTAGGAAGGTCATTAGTTTGGAACTATTAAGCCAATGCATTGACCAAGTCCTATAAACTCATGATAAAATGGGTTTTAATTTGATTATATCAATCTAAAGCATCTCCAGAGAGGGTTTTGGATAAGAGTTTGGTGGTAGCAAATGTATTACATTTAACCCAATCTTTATGTAGGTTTACAAAAGTTTTTATGTGTGAGGTAGGATCCATAGATCCATTATAAGTGATTATGGGAATTATACCTCCTATGTTAATGTTTATAATTTGAGGTATAAGAGGTTAATTTTGTAAGTGTTTAATAGTTTTATCAATAAGTGGGGGTTGAGGTATAAGATTATGATGTGCATCCCTAAGGGGATGTGGGGGAATTAAGATTTGACACTCCCCATTAAGTATGTTGACTTTGATTTTGGATATGAAATAAGTGATTTTGCATCTACATCATTTGGTTTTCATTATTGGTTTGAAAATTAGCCATTTGGTTGAGAGTTTGTAATAGTAGTTGATTAGTTTGAACATTATTTTGACTAGTAAAAGAAGCTTTGGATGCATTATTATATTTTGAGGTGTTGATAAGTTGGGTTGTATTAGTATCATGGGATGTAGTAGTGACGTGAAAATAACTATTGGTATTAGATCCATTATGTGTGGAATGATACTGGGTATTAATGTGGGTGTTTGGGGTAGGCCCACTAAAAGATACATCAGCCATGTTAGTAGAAATACTTGCCATCGAGGTGAAATAAGACATGTAAGATGATGTCATAGTTTTAGAAGGAGATATTATGGAGGTTAAATGTGTCGATAAAATCATTAATTTACTTGCCCCAAATCCTATTGAAAGGATAGGTGAATGTAATATCCCTTACTTAGGGGCTCCTTTTTTCAAGCAAAAGCTCTGATACCACTGTGATATACCCTTCAAATAGGGAATATAGAAACACAAACAGTTCTGAACAAAGATACAATCTTGCAGAATAAATTCAAATATGCATAAATAAATCACAATATAATCTCTCACTAGCAAATCAAAGATCTCATCACTTGTTCTTCTGGACGATTACACAATTGAGTCTCTGTCATACAAATAAATAATATGAAATATTCTATCTTAAAACCCTAGACTTTTGCAAATCTGGGAATGAAACCTGAATTCTGTCTCATCTCGGCCTGCTGTGTCGAACAGACAATCACAAGCATCAGTTGATATACTACCGACATCAATCTTTGTAGGTCCTTCTCTGCCGATGTCGGTCTTTAGTCGGCCGATGTCAGTCACTGGGGATCTCTGTCTACTGAGGTCGGTGTCTGAGCGGGTCTGTATGGACCTGTATGGACTTAGTACGGCTACCAATTAAGCATAACCTATCTGTTTTCAACCCCTGATAGCTGAACAACCTGATCTCAAGAATATATGATTCTAATACAAAAGATCTATATCTGTATAACTTATTGGATCAAAACTAAATAAAGAAATACCTGAAATACTGTGATAACTTTTGTGTGAAGCTATCTCTCAAATCTGTATACCTCTGTGATAACTTTTGTATGAAGCTATCTCTCAATTTGGCAATAAATCAGTTGATATCTCACATCCTCTAAATCACACACAATGAAGAGTTGACGTTCTCCACTGGAATGGAATCCTGGAACCCTTGGCTCAGTCTTCACAGAAAAAAACTTCAAAATCAATAATCAATAATCAATGCCTAATCCATACTCTCCCCCATGAGAAACCCTTATACCCTCCAAAGGTGTGCTTGCTAAAATTAGATTTCCTCAAATTAGAACTTGGGGTTCTTAAATTAGAATTCCTCAAATTAGAATTCCTCAAATTAGAACTTGGGCTTCTTAAAATTAGACCAATTAATTAATAATCAATAATTAATTAATATCTAATTTAAAATTAGACCAAATAATTAATTAATTAATATCTAATTATAAAATTAGACCAAATAATTAATATTTGATTAAATCAATCAAATATTAATATCTCCCTCAATACATGTCGGATCTTTGAACCATATGAAGCTGGTGAATCAAGGAGTGATTCTGCACATGACCATATCAAAATAAAGGCACTCCGCTGCATATCAAATATCCCTAAATAATAGGAGCTCAGGCCCAATGTGTCTGAAATAACTTGAATGAAAACCAACTATAGAAATTTTGTGAATCAAAGTCAAGCCAAGCTCCATTATGACCCTCTATCCATCCTATTAGCCTATGAAGGTCACATAATAGGCTAATCATCAAGTCTGTCAATGTCCACGAAAAGGGGGACATGACAGTGAAGGTGAATGGGGTTGTTCAAAATGAGGTTCCATCATGATATTATAAATGACTAAAGGATCCTTACCTTTATGTTGAGGATTTTCATTAATGAAAAGAATAATTTAAGTTGTGTATTCAAGATCATTTTCATCTTCTATCATTTGTATAAATAAATGATTAAGTGATGTAAAATAGTGATGATTTTTGTAGTTGGTAGTTCTAGTGATAAGATGGATTCTACTTTTATTCAGGTTAGTTATGACAAAATGTGGCTTAGTATGTTTATTATGATTGGTTAATTTCATCATGTTGGTTTTATTTTTATCTAAAGAATTATCATACAAATTTTCCATGATGAAATGGGAAAGTTAAACACTTACTAAAAATAAGTAGAAATGGTTATTATACTAGATCGAATGGGTCAACTATGCTCTATAAGAAGATAAATAAAACAATGGGGAATCAAATCTTTTGACAATGTTATATGAGAGGATGAAAAAAAAAAATCTGTTGGAAACTAATTCTAATAGGTTGACTATGTTCTAGGAGAAAATAAATAGAATAGCCTGTAAGAGACTAAGTCAAACAGGTTGATTTTATTCTATGAGAAAGTAAATATAATAGCTTGTAAGATATTAAATCAAAGAGTCGACTATGTTCTTCTGGAAATAAAATATAAAAACCTATAAGAGATTAATTTGAAAAGGTTGATTTTGTTCTATAATTAGGAAAAATTTAAACGTTATAAATATGGATGACCAAGTGGTAATTTGTAGAGAAAGTAATTAAACACATAGGAAACTAGGTCTATTGGGTCGATCTAGTTTCAGAAGATAGCAAAATCCTTATACCAATGTTATTTTCTTCCCTAACACACACACCCACACCCACACACACACACACACACACGCACACACACACACACTCCATTTTAAGATTTTAAAACAAGGACTCGTTATTGTAAAACTTTTATTTAGGGAGCTATGAGCCTAGAACTTCTATGAATTGGTTGTCTTTCATTTGTGATCTAGGGTTATTTATATAGAATCTAGCATTACACAAGTTTAAATTATGAAAATATAGGATTAATAAAGTATCTTAAGTCATTCTAAACCTTGGGTTTTCATGATATTTTTAATTCTGATGTTCTAATTTATGAGCTGACAATACTAATCTTTCTACATCCTAGTTGGTATATTTTGGCTCATAAGATTCAAGGGTGAGGATCATTGATATTCTATAATTAGGCCCATTATATTGGATTCCATGTGGTTTTGACATGTGTCACTTAGATATTTAGATATTTATAATATTTCTATGTCTTTGAAAGATTTTACATTATGAAATTTAAGTCTTCTGGTCTCCTAGGCTCTATAAACTCTCCACATGGCATATTCTCACTAAAAAAACACAAAGAATTCATTTTTTTATTGATAAACTAATGGTTTTGTATTCCCATGTGATAATTATCTTGAGCCTCTATGGTTCTAAGTGATTGACACTTTGCACATTCTTGGTAAAGCAGACCTATGGAAGAGTTAAGCCATTCTTTGGTCTATATTCTAATTGTTCTGAGCTTCCATATTTTTTGTGTGCCCAAGATCACTCCATGTGTTTTGATAATGATAACCTATGGCCATAGTAATATTTATGGATGAAATTTATACCAATATAATTTTCTAATCCCCCATGCTTCAAGATCAGGCCACTTGGATTGATTGTGTTAACTCACAACTATAGGACCTACATAACACAGTGAAGAAATCTAAAGGGTCAAGTTAATGAAGATATGATAAATGGAATTATCTGAGGGAGGCATGGAAGAAAAATGAAAATTAAAAGATAGATATCATAGTAAATAATCCAATAAATGAATAATTGACAACTATCTCCAAAATTTATAATTAGACAAAAAAAATTAGTGAACGATTGCCATTTAGAAAATAAGTACACATGATAAATTTGACTAGTGACTGGCACATTTAAATTGAAATGGGAATTCAAGTTAAAGTTCATTATATGTATTTAAGGCATATGAATACATTTAATGCTTAGGTCTATGAAGGATATATGCAAAATATATGCCAAGGAAAATTCACTTTGTCATTACTCATTGATTAAATGAGTACATTTTTTATCTCTCCCAATGCCAAATGAGCCTTAAGTTTCTTCAGATAGTAAGCACAGAATAAACCAATTAAGATAACAAAAGGATTATAGTAACTAAATGAAATAGATGGCCTCTTATTCAAAATAGGGTAAACCCTCATTCCACTCCCCATATTCATTTATGAGATTAACAGAGCATAAAGATATGGTATTCAAGAAGACTACTCTAAATTTCAAGTTTCCACATTACGCGATGATCTAGGAATAGGTGGAATCTATATAAAATTACTATATGAAATATGAACTCACTATGGAAGCCAAACAATACATTGATTATTTGCTACCAATCAAATATCAAGGACTCCACCAAATGGTAGCCACACTTGAGGTAATGCCATGTATTGAACTCTTGAAATCTTTATTTATTAATGGGACCATTGTTATAGATATTCAACAATTTAAGAGAGTCAAGGGCACCTTCACATACATTTTGGTTAGGCTATTCAAGATATACCTTAGTCTTCCCTATCCTAAGACCACCTATAATCAATTATCAACCAATGTTTAGCTTGACCACAACATAGTAGATGAAAAGATAAAATACTAGCTCACAAAAGGTTAGAGGATGAATCCTAAAGGGGTTATCTCCTCTAATTACATTATCAAATTTAGACCTAAAATTGTGATAATCATGGCCCTTTTGAATTGGATATATGGTTTCCCAAGTATTGCATACATTATGGTTGAATGTAATGAGATTGGTTTAGATATGAGTAAACTTAATACAAAAAATAATGAAGCTAAATCATAGATCCAAACATAAATAATAATGTATATTGTTCTAATTGATAATTCAATCAAGACATTACATCTTTATAGGAATGTCATTCTTATAATTATGGATATTATCTCTCCATCAATATCTCACTATATTCCTATGAATACACAATATAACAAATACTCTATATTCATAATATTGTTATAACAATATTACAACTACCAAATATATTCTACCCAAATATAAATATTAGTGAATTATTACTTGCATAATAATGCACATTACAATAATCATAAATTAATGTGAGGACTAATTATTTCCTAATATAACGGGTTCTATTATTAGATATACTCCTAACATCTAACTAGTTGGTGGGGAGATTATAAGTACTCAATTAAAATCATAGGTGATCCACCTTGATTAGAGGCCTGAAGACAAAAAAAATTATATATGATGCCCTATCTGTTATATGCAGTGGACATAATTTACAAGCCCTATGGTCAGGAGTGACAACCCTTAGATGAATATTTGGCAAATAGGGTTAGAGAAGATTTTTCTTTCATGTTCATTCATAGATATAGGAATGAAATTAGAAGGATATGTAACAAGGTCTATCCTCATATATATTAAGAAATTCAAGGCACCTCAGTGCCTAAATTATCATAAAACATGACAAGGATCTTGAGCAAGATGGGAGACTATTGGTTATAACCAGATGTAACCATCATCTAGGTAGAAGGCATAAGGACAACTCCTCTACTATTGCCACATCATGTTCTAGACACCATAGTAGAACAATAAATAACATATTAGGTCTTTAACAACATTGATGAGGAATTAGGTCAAAGGCATTTGGCCCACTATTTAAATACTCTGAGAATTAGGCATCATCAATATGTGATCAGGTCATATTTTATTTAAGTTGGTAAAGATAGATTTCAATATAATTTACATATTGCATCTTTTAGGGAATGGGACCCTAGGAGGAAAGTAAGGGGTATCTCAAATCTATTTAGGAAAATAAGAAATTAAATGTCTCATATGATCACAAAGGGTATGATCATGATCGGATCTTCTTGAATGCCTCAGATGATTCAAAGATATAAAAAAAAGATGAAAGATAAATCAATGTCTATGATACATGCCCAAGCCTTGTAGTAAAAGACTAAGATAATATAATAAGAGGCACAAAATGCATGAACTTAGTGATGGCCTCCTTCTATGCCACATGATTCTCAATCATAATATCAACCTCCCTCCCCTTCAATAAAACTTGCAGAGGTATAACTAGATGAATCTGTTAATCAAAGATAATATGATCCTAATATTAGGATGGAAAATTTTAGAGGTCTTTAGGGTCCTCAAGTCCCTTATACAATAATAACTTCCCACATTCATATTTTGGGCATAGATACTACAATGGATAGGTTAACAATTTCTTTAGCTGATAGAGGAAGAACAATTTTTTGATGAATCCTTTGCCTCCCCTTACTATAGTTACCAAAGTAAGTCTTCTTGAATTCTTTCAAATGGTTTTTACTTCCATTCCAACTACTCTTAACTCTCCTTAATCTCCTAATTTTTCTTATCTAAGCATGTGCTTTCCACTTAATCACCTTTAGTTACACTTCCTACCATAGTTGTTCTTACAACTTCTCTACCATCTCTTCCACCCATATATACCTATAAAAGGAAGAACAATGATTTTCCTACCCCCTCCCAAGATAAAAAATTAGAAGAGAGGCCATCACTTGGTCTCCTTATTATAAAGGAAGTTTGTGAAGAGGAGGAGGAAAAGGATGCAAAGGTTACAATAAAACTTGAAGAAGAAGAAGCTAAACAAGTAATATCTTTAGTTTATTACCATTCTGAGGAAGAAGACCAAGAAATGGGAATTACATAACTAGGTGATGAATAATCTCAGCTAGAAAAATCCTAAGCTTTGAGTCGAGGCAAGTATGAAGTGGAAGAAACCTTAGCTGACCTCACACAAGAGCAAAGTCAAAGAATTGAGGAGATAATTTCTTCCATTGTTTCTTCAATTTATAATGTATAAATTCCACTGTGAGTTTATTGTTAGTAATTCCTAGGGTTGTATTATCTATTTCTAATAGAAATACTATTGATTTTGATATTCTTGCTTCTGCTAAGTTAATAAGGACTCTCAAGATAGTCTATTTTGAGAACTGAGTTACAATTTATATTTTCAATCCTAAGAAGTCCTAATTCCAAATAAAAAGTTGACCTAAATAGGTATCCCCATTCCCTAACCATTAACCATGCTAAAATCAACAATGACTATGGAAGTAACCCTAGGTCTTACTAGATTCTTGGTAGAAGAAAACCCTTTGAAATAAATGTCCCCATGGTAGAGGGTTGGATAGAAACTTCCCCAGTTCCCTATATAAATAAGTGCCTCACTAACAAACACTTTTAGTATATCCCTTCCAATGATAAATCCACATTATACATCCTTATACCCTACTTAATAATTTGAACAAGAGAACTTATTATTCCCCAATGCATGGGAGAGATGCAGAATGTTAAAGATGAAAGATAAAATTTGGTCTTAACTAAGCTTTCCACAGTTTTCACTAAATTTTATAAGGAGATTTGAACTATTCACAAAGTAACAGGAATATGGTGTATCTAAGAATAAAGGGTGGGGTGGAATTAAAAAGAGAGAGAATTTGTTCTCTTTCAAAAAGAAGCCCAAGAAAAATCCTAATGACCCTAATGAATATATTAGGGATTTCAACACTTTTATGGATTTGACTTGGGAATAAATGAAAGAAATGCACCATAGTACTAATGAGGACTTAAAAATATGAAAGTAAATTAAAATCACATAGGTCCCTTATGAAGTTATTATTGATGTTTAAATTTTAGCCACTAAACTGTATAATATTTTACAACATCAAGTTTTCCAAGACAGGCAACCAACCCAACAAAGAAAATATTGTTACACTTTAGAATAAGATGAAGCATGTAGAAAGGAGATTGAATTTCTTGGTTTAGTGCTCAAGGATTAGTGTTTTTAACTAGTTGAATCTCATGAAAGTCTAGATGCTTCTTGGTATCTGAACTATGTGATTTCTAAAAGTGATGCTTCCCTAAATTGGCATAGATAAATGAAGTTATTGGAACTTTTTATCTATCATGAGAGGGAAGCACTATATATTTTTGGAGACATGAGATTCACAAGGGTAATCGCCTAAGCTAGGGTGCTTGGCCCCAATTTTTAAAATCTTCTCCCTTCAAATGCCGACAACTTTAGGCAAGAATTTTAAGGGACTATTTATAAAACCAATGAGGAAGTATTGTGGTTGGTTATTTTTTCAAAGGACAGAGTAACAATAGTAGAGGATCTAGCAATTGAATTCAAGATCTCAAAGGTAGAACAAGAAAGGTTGATGTCTGATGCTATCAAAATATTAAATCCTTCATTATTCAATTTTGAAATTATAGATAAAGGGTTTGATGTATCTTAAACACTAGGTGAAGAGATAACAGCCAAGGGAGTAGCTTTTAGGTTAGTTCCATGCATGTAACTAGTTGTTAGTTCCCCCAGCTTCATAAAGTTCTTAGTCCTTGCCTCAGTTGTAACTATAGTTACTCCATCAAATCCTCTAGTTAATAATTCCACATCATCACTTTGATCTAAGAATAAATATGTATTTGCATGTTATAACCAAGCTAGGACTTTAGTTCCTAATCTATTTATTGTACATGCATAATCTATTCTAGGTTTTATCATTGTGCAAACACATTTGCATGGTTTTGAATGAAAGGCTCTATTTTTGAACTTTTAATTATAGCTGAAGCTTAAAGAGATGAGGCCTTCCCCATCCTAAGATTATAAATATATATAACTTCCCTATCTCAAAAGGAGGATAATTTTGGTTATTTAGATTAATAGTAAATTTGAAAGAGTTCTATTTGACTATATCTCTATGTGTAAATCTTGATTCTTTTATAATTTTTTGGATTAATTGATACATTACATCATTTTGGTATCTTAGTGCTTTGATTTATATGAATTATCTATTTTAAATATAGTCATTATTATTTTTAGCTATAGTTGATTTTAAATACATGTTGATCATAATCCCTCTTGTAAATGTGCAATAGAAATTTGGCAATTAGGAAACCTTTGATTTTGTATGTTTGAGTATATTTTTTTATGGTTACTTTTACTCTTCACTATATTTTATTATTGGTGTGATATAGTAGTTTACAACAAGTATTGGTTTAGATTCCTCATCCTATCTAAGTTTAAATGCTAGTCTTGAAAGTCTTCATCCCTAGTTGTTCATGGGCTCTCTTTTTGGGCTTACTCTTCTTTCTATTTTAAGTTTATTTTGAAATCCTACCCAACTTAGTTAGAATAATCATCCTTTTACCCACTCTAAGTAGATATAGGTTCACCCATAGCCACTTAAACCATGGTAAAAAATATGTATTATTCACCATTATTATAACAATAGGTTGTTATAAAATTGAATACCTTGTAACTCATGCCTTAGAGTGAGTCTATTCATCTATCCTAAAATGTTAGATTCTACCTCATAGGAATTTATTAAGTGCATACAAAATTCACATTAATAGAAGTTTTAAATTGGCACTAGAAGGAGGGTTTGAACATCTACCTCTATCTTAAGCAATAAGATCACTTGAGTTACACTAGATACACCCAAATAATTAACAAGGGCATACTTAGACAATAAAATATTGAATCCACCTTTATATATGATTTGAGAAACATTTTAGGTGATAATTCAGGTGATGGTTCTACCCCAATTGGTGGTAAAACTTCTGGGTACCATAACTTTTACACCATAGCTTCGTTTGACTCCCCATTTGAACCATTAAAAAGCTAAGAATGAGGGGAACATCATGAGATGGAACAAAGATTTTCTCAGTGTGTTTTGACCCATAAAAAAATAAAAGTGCCCCAAATTTCAATTTTAGTAGTGTAGTATAAAAATAGTAAGTTTCTAAAAATAGTAATTCATTGAATTATGTATTGTTGTAAATCATGGAAGTTGAACCACTTAATATCCCTCAAGATTGGTGACCTTACACATCCTTCACATACCTTTAAAACATATATAAATGAATATGTAACCCAAAATGGAAATCAAACATCTCTTCTTAGAGATAGGCATATGTTTGGGTCTATAAATTTGACGAATAAAACATCTCTTCTCATAGATATTATTATTATTATTATTATTATTATTATGTTGTTGTTGTTGTTGTTGTTGTTTCTTGAATTATCTTTCAACCAAACTTTTGAGTTTTGGATCAATATATCCATAGAAAGGTTAGGTCTAATAGAGGTATTTATAAAAGACACAAGACTCAATCATCATCTTTAAGAAGGTAGCCTCATCTTCCAATAGTTTTGATGGTTCATATATAGAATCCACCTCCTAATCCTCTACCTCTACCTAATCCTCCACCTCAAACCCTGGCTTGGTTGATTGGCTCAGCTACCAATTTCATAGGAGTAGTACATGATTTGCATATAAAACCAAAGAAGTATCTTCCTTCCTTCTCTCTTTTGGGAGGAAGGATTGTAAAAGAACATATAAAGGCTTTCAAATCTACCTTGGGGATCTTAAATGTAACTCACAAAGGCATGGCTTGTAGATTATTTCCTTTCACTTTGTAATAATTATCCTATGATTGGTTTATGGAAATTTCATAAGGGTCAATTACAAACTAGACATAATTTCAAGATAACTTATTGGCATAATTTGGCCAAGTTACCAATGTAATTGTTATCTATCAACACTTTTCCAATATGAGGCAAGAAACCAATGAGCCAATCTGAGTATTCAACACTCAGTTTCAAAATATTTGTAGAATATTAGAATCTTCCATCATATTAATGATATATTGGCCCTTGAAATATTAAAAAAACCATAGATCCCATGACTTCTATAATTTTTAGTAGGGCTATTAGTATTGATACTATACCCCTAGCTTACATAGAAGTAATCAATGTGGACAAAAAATTATACCCTCAGTTGCAATCATTACCTCCTTTTATTCTTAGACCTGTCTACCCAAATTTCAACCTAGTGCCCAATATAACCTAGAATGTTACATCATAGAACCAAAACCCAATGCAAAATCAATTTTTGTTAACCCATGTTGCCTAAAATCAACATCCTAGTTTTTTGAAAAATTTTACTCCTAACCATCATAACTAGAGTTATCCTTTTATACAAATTAATACCAATTCCACATAGGACAATGACCCTAACTCAACTAAAATATAGATGGAAGCTATTAAGATAATGGTGCAAAAATTGAGTAATGATCTCCTCACCATGCATAAATGTATGGGTAATATAAGTGGGTAACACTCTAATCAGAACAATCAAATTTTTTGTTTATAAATATATAATAGGTCATTCAATAGGTATAGAAATAATTAGGAACATCAGGTTCTATTTAACAGGATGTCAAAGATCAACATCATGGATGCATATCTTCTAAAATGATTCCAAGTTTATAAAACTATGTAATATAGGGAATCATATTGTATCAAGTTCTACACTAATTTTAAAATCTTCTAGTAGGAGGTTGACAAGCAATAAATTTTTTCCAATTAGTCAAAACTATCTTCATCTAATTATTTAGGCAACCCCAACATAGCTATGGTCTATGACACTTATGACTTCCCCTTTTTAGTGGAAGATGAAAATGAGACTGAGGATAACATTGATGAGGTTCATGATTTTTAGTAGAACTAATAGGTAAGAAACAACTATAACTTGAGAATAATGTAGATTATGACTTCTTCAACACTTCTCAATAATAGTGTTACTACTCCCACATATTTGAATGCCAAACATAATCTATCCCCACCAAGGAGAGATAACCCATCTCCATTGAGGAGAGATAATCTTCGTCCTCCAAAAGATAAATATCAATCACAAAGCTTCAAACATTCGATCAAGGGAGGATATAATATCATTGAAAACAAGAAAAATACTAAAGTCAATATTAGCCTTCACGAACTAACTCAAATCACTCAGTAAAGGGATCTACTACTCAAGAGCCTGATGGGGAGGACTTATAACAAATCCAAAAATTCTTATACAAATATGATGATGTATAAAGATAAACTTAAGGTACCATTATTCTTGTTAACTATTCGAATGTTTGACAAAAATTTACACAACTACGTAGTTG
Source organism: Torreya grandis (assembly GCA_037957365.1). NCBI lineage: Eukaryota > Viridiplantae > Streptophyta > Pinopsida > Cupressales > Taxaceae > Torreya > Torreya grandis. The sequence continues at coordinate 5,929,267 of JARHVA010000326.1, forward strand.
ACTCTGGGGCATCATCCAATGTGATGTCTACAAATATTTATCAAAATTTGGATAAACATTTAGTCCCATGTGATAGATAATTGATAAATGTGTGAATAAAATTGGCATTAGAGCTACATGTGCAACATACTATTGAAATCCTAGTCATTGAAATTTCATAGGCATATCACTTGCTACTAAGTTGAGACTAGTTAAAAGTGTTAAATAGGTACATGGCCATAGACTTATCACACACATGGATTCCCTATAAAGGGGTACCAAATCAAATCAGGGTAGATAGGTAGACCAAAATAAAGTACTTAATTATTGATTATAATACTAAGAAAAGAAATTGACTTCGTATCAACACATACAAGCGTGTTTGATTTTACCATCAAATAATAATTACATGAACAAGAATTTGAAGGTCCTTCTCAATTTTGGACTTTACACTTTGATGGGGCTCATTTGAAATAAGTTTATAGTGTAGGCATGGCCATAATAGACCTATAAGGTAAACAATACCTAGCTACTTATAGGTTGTAGTTCCCCTATACTGATAATAAATTTGAGTATGAATCCCTAATCTTAGGCCTATAGTTTGTATTAAAACACAATGCTAAATAACTAATAGTGTTTGGTGACTCTAAGCTAGTTGTAAACCAGAGTAGAAATAAATAATAGTACAACCTTGCATAAATAAATAAGTATAAACACTGAACTTAGGACTTGATTGAATATTTTAAAGCATTAGGCATTAATTCCATTCCCAGAGAAAATAATTAGACATTTGATTCATTAATAGCCTCTACTACCAATCTAGAACCACTCTAAGAATAAACAATGTATAATTTTTTAGTGGAATTGCTCTCATTCCCTTTTGTCCTAGAACTTCCAAGTGTTCAATGATGATCATAAAATCATATTGTTCTTTAATAATTCAAGGGCTTTTGAAGCAAAAATAACAAATGAAATAAATATGTAGCCTATGTAGACTAAAGTTATGGGGGAAGATGGCGTTCTATAGATGAAAGAAAACCAAATTCCCTTGTGCATGGTTTCATTATAATAAGATTTTGACATTTATCCTTAGTCATAGAACTAGAAACAAATGAAATCAAGTAAATCTAAATTTACTAAAAAAACTTAGGGATTGACCAAGCTCCCTAATTGGTGAATATAGGTCTAAGCTGTACTGAAAATGAAGTACACGAGATGAAGAGGTTACTTATAGATTATAAGGATGTCCTTACTTGGACTTATGATGACTTGAAGATCTTTGATCTAAGGGTCATTAGTCACACCATCCTTCTAAATATAGAACACAAGATATTTAGGTAAAGAAAGAGAGCATTGAACTTGATCTTGGAGCCTCTTATAGAGACTAAAGTATAAAATCTCCTTGATGCCAAAATTGTTTTCTCAAGTAGGCACTCAACTTGAGTATCTAACCTCATACTAGTCAGGAAAAAGAACATAGAAATCAGGTCATGCTTTGATTTCATGAATTTAAATATAGCCTCAAAAAAGTACAATTATCATCTACATTATTTGGATGAGGTTAAATAGATGGGGTTTATAGATGATATCCTTCTTGGATGGATTATCAAGCTATAACTAGGTATTGGTTGAAGTATAAGATAGGATGAAGACCACCTTCACCTCCAAATGGGGAACCTTTGGTTATAAAAGGATGTCATTTATCATAATCAACATAGGAGCCACTTTCTAAAGAGTCACAAATTTCACCTATAAAGGACTGGTTGGGAAGTGCATCATCATCTACATGGATGATCTTATAGTGTTTTCTAAAAACATAGATGACCACATCGACCATATAAAGAAAGTTACAAGTAGATACAGGTGGTATGGAGTTTTTCTAAACAAAAAAATGCATTTTTAGAGTTAGTGAAGGAAAATTATTAGGTCATATTATCACTAAATATGGGATCCCCATTTATCTAGAATGCATTTAGGCCATCTCTAAGTTAACTCCACCCAATAGCAAGAAAAAGCTAAAGTCTTTCTTTGGCAAGATCAACTTAGTGAGAAAGTTCATTTCTAGTTTTACAAAAAATTTCGAACTGTTAAATGCCATGCTAAACTAAGATGTTAAGATTGAATGGATGGTAAATGCCAAAAAATATTTTTAGGACACCAAAATAAAAATTAATCAAACCATAGTCCTAATAATTCTATATTTTAATAAATATTTCTATCTTTATTCTTTCATATTATAACATACCATTATTGTGGTGTTGATGTAAAAGGTGGAAGAGAATGAACATCCCATTGCCTTCATGAGAGCCAATTTCAAAGATGCAAAATTAAAGTATTCCATAATTGATAATTAGATATATTCCTTGTAAGAGGGAAGTAGATGGCTAAACTTTAGAAGTTTGACCTTGAAATTAGACCAACTAAAATGGTAAGAAGCTAAGGAATCATCCAACTGATGACTCAAAGTAACCCACACATCCACATTGATCAAATTAATGAGGCCTAGGTAATGGGTGGAGAATGATGCTCATAAAATCCACTACCTACTTATAGGGACATGCCCTCTAGAATTAAATAGAGAGAAAATGTGAGCCTCATGCTCAAATTAAATCATTTCATGATCAAGAAAGGGGTCCTTTATATAAATAACTACAAATTCATATACATGGGGTACATTTTAAAAGAGGAAGCTAAGGGTATCTTGGATAACTTGCATCAAAATACTGGTAATGACATCCCTCTAGAAATGCTACATCTCATAAAATTTTGATGATGGGTTATTATTGGCCCATAATCTTCAAGGATGCCCATAACCATGTTAGCATCTTCCATGAGTGTTAGGAATTTTTGAAGAGAGGTGAATATTGATAAGAGTTTATAGCCCATCATTAAAGGACACCCTTTCACCCAATGGGGCTTAGAATTTATTGGGACAGTAAATCCAAACTCTATAGAAAAACACAAGTTAAACCTCATAGCTACTAATTACTGTACTAGGTGGACAACAATTATTAATATTAATAATTATTGATCCATTGATGTCATCAATTTTTTAGAGGGAAACATAGTCACCTGACTTGGCACACTCGTTTCATTAGTATGTGATAATGGTCCATCATTTTAATCTACTAAATTCACATAATGGGACTATAATAATTAGTTTGCCAACAAGTTCTCTTCAAACCATTACCCATAGGGAAATGGAGTAGGTAAGTTGACCAATAAGAACTTGATGGATGCCATAAATGTTTTTGCATAGAATAAACCAAGAGATTGGCATATATTATTGAAACATGAATTTTGGGTAGATAGAACCAAGCACAAGCAAACTTTCAAGGCTTCACCTTTTCTTCTGGTATATGGATGACAACTCATCTTACCCATTACTCTCAAGATACCAATGTATCAATTCATGCAATAATATATGGGTGAAGATGAAAGAACAACTTATATACTACTTGATGTAGTTTAGTTAGAAGATGTAAGAACTAAAGAACTACATAACTTCAACAAACATCAAGATATTATCAAGCACTAGTTTGATAAGAGATCTAAAATCAAGGCTTTTAGGATTTTAGACCTAGTGCTCCTATGGGATAATCACATGAGAAGAAAGGGTAACATGATAAGTTCACTTACTTATGCATTGGACCATATCAGGTATTTTAAATCCTTATAAATAATGCCTTTCAATTAAAATACCTCAAAGGTAAGGACCTCACCTTTGTTAAATGTGAAGTCATTATTCACAAGTCACTATAAATGAGCTACTATTCATGAGATGAGGTGGTAATGGTGAGTTGGAAATGACTATGCAGGAGAGGTGGTAGGTGATGTAGGTAATGATATAGAAGGCTATATGGCTTGTTAGTGATGTGGCATGGCCCACAAAAGGATCTCTCATGTGATATAGTGTATGTGATAGAGTGGGGTGTAGTACTCCACTAAGAGATAGGTTTTTGTCCTTAGTAATGTACATGATTTTGTTTTTTTAGTGGTAATAGAGATAAATAATAGTTGGGGTGCCACCCTTAGTTGGAATATTGATTTGTAATGTGAGGGAGAAGTCAAAAATATGTTGGGACATATTTTGAAATTTTATGTGCATATGGGAGGAAGATGACATGAATTCATTATTGCTATTTTGGCCTCACAAGAGGATTGGGGAACCAAATTTGGAAGCATATGTAAGTGGAGGTGATTTTTTTAAAAGTGGGAGATTTAGTTTTGATCATTACACAAGAATACAACATTATCACTATTGGTCACTTTATCCCACTATGAAATGCCATGCTCCATTTTATCTCTCCTCATTATTCCTTTATTTCTCCTTTTCTATTTGTAATTCTATATGTAAAGGATGTCATTCCCTTGTATGTGTGATCAAAGTAGTGGATGAGAAGAGTGAAATACTTGTAAGTATTTTTTGAAGCTTTTAAGCTTTGTGTGAAGATAGGAGTTAGCTTGTTGTAAGCTTGGTAAAAGCTTGTATGCATTGAAGGCAAGGGATTAAGAGAGATATGAGAGGAAAGAGTGATATGTTGTTGTCATAGGCATATTTTATAAGTGTTGATGTAATTAATAGATGAATAATTTCTCTATAGACATAGCCAAATTGGTGAACCATGTAAAATCTTTGTCTTATGATTTGCATGTTTTTATTTTGATTTATGCAAGTCTAATTTATGTTTTACATATCGTCTCTCTCTACAATTTTGAGGATAATTTTCACATGAATATTTATAATAATAAGTGGTATCATAGGAAAGGTTATTTTTTGATATTATAGAAGCAATAAAGTATATGATATGGCTACAAAGGTTGATGGAAGAGTTAGGACAATAATAAGGAAAAATGATACTTTTCAGTGATAATTAGAGTGTCATTCACTTAGCTAAGAACTCAACATTTCACTTTACGACTAAACACTTTCATTTGAGGTATCACTTAATTCATTCAATATTAGAGGAGGATCAACTAAAATTGGAGAAGATACATATGAGTGAAAATCTTGTAGACATGATGATAAAGGTGGTTATAAAAGTAAAGTTGAAATTTTGCTCAACTTCAATGGTCTTCATAGATGAAGAAGATTAGATTGATAAATTGGTTTAGAAAATACAATAATGGGGAGTTATAATACTAACTTTAATTCAAATAATTTTTAAGTGTGAATTAATTGTTCATAAGTCACTATTCATGAGCTACTATTTCTAGTTATAATTCACAATCACTATTCATGTGATGAGGTGGTAGTGGTGAGTTATCAATGACTATGTAAAATAGGTGGTAGGTGATGTAGGTAATGATGTGACTTATTGATGATGTGGTATGGCCCATAAGAGGACATCTTATGTGATCTAGTGCATGTGATGGAGTGGGGTGTAGTGTTCCACTAAGAGACATGTTTTCTATCCTTAGTAATGCAAATTATTTTGTTTTTTGGTGATAATGGAGAGAGAATAATTAAGGCACCACCCTTAGTTGGAATCTTGATTTGGCATGTAAGGGAAAATTCAAAAATGTGTTAGGACATATTTTAGAAGTTTGTGTGCACATGGGAGGAAGATGACAAAAATTCACTATTGTTATTTTGACCTCACAAAAGGAGTGGGCCACCATATTTGGAAGCATATGGAAGTGGAGGTGATTTTGTAAAAAGTGAGAGATTTACTTTTGACCCTTGCATAGGAATACAATATTTTCACTATTGGTCACTTTATACCCATGTGAAATTCCATGCCCCATTTTCTCTCTCCCCATTATTCTTTTCTTTCTCCTCTCTTTATAATTCTATAATTAAAGGATGTCATTACTTTGTATGTGTAATCCAAGTAGTGGATGAGAAGAGTGAAATACTTGTAAGTCTTTGTTAAATCTTATAAGCTTTGTGTGAATCTAGGAGTTAGATTGTTTTAAGCTTGGTAAAATCTGGTATGCATTGAAGATAAAGGATTGAGAGAAATAGGAGAGGAGTGAGTGATAGGTTATTGTCATGGGTGTATTGTCCAAGTGTTGCTATAATTAATAGCTAAACAATTTCATTATGGATGTAGCCAAATTGGTAAACCATGTAAAATATTTGTCTTATGGTTTTCATTTTTTTATTTTTATTTGGGAGAGTTTAATTTCTATTTTATATAGCTTCTCTCTTTTCAATTTTGAGGATAATTTTTGCATGCATATTTATCCTAACAACCTTTCTAGCCAATGGATAATTTTTGAAGCATTAATTCATGGCTGATCTAATTGGAGATGAATCAGAGTGAATTATAATTGAAAATTTAGAGTAGTAAACTATATTTATTGCTTTCTACATTAAATTTTTTTCTTTTCACACTTGGTTTCCTTTAGGTTAGTTTTATTGTCGTTGGCTAATTTTGGCCCACATACCAAGTTTTTGATTGTAAGAGAGGAGATATCAGCAGATTCTCATGGTGTTCATAAGCATTAAAGGGGCATGAAATAGATTGACAAAGTCTTATAAGTTCACAAGTCTAGAGAGACCATACCATCATGACACATCACATAGAAATGAATGGGTCAACCTGATTGTGTATTTAATAGGTTTACTTAAGAGGCCTCTCAAAGATGAGATATCACATGGACATGAAGTTATTTGTGCCTAAATCATGATCTACAAATGTTTTCTTGATGATCTTGTTATCTCAAGATATAGGTCTTTAAAGTTGAACTTGCAGAGTGGGATGTGCACATAAATGTCAAATTTGGGCTTCATGAAATAAATATTTGGATTCAAATGTTTCAAGGATGAATGCATGGCTAACAAGTGTTAAGATTATGGGAGCTCAGATGAAATCTAATGGCATGTGGTGACTAGCAATATCAGTGGGCCCAAGCATATCAATGGTGCATATTTAATCATAACAAAGTAGATCAACAATGATTGGGGGTCAACAAGTCAGTAGATCTTAGGATCTAATGAGAAGCTGATAATTTTCATAAGTGTGTTAAGAATATTAATGGTACACATTCATGTTGTGAAAAAGTATATCGATAGTGCATGTAAGGTTAAAGAGTAAATATTCTTAAGGACAAATGTGAGGCTACCATGTGGTGAAAGAGTAGGAACCAGCCAAGACTGATAGTGGATCCTTAGAATGAATGAAGAGCTGATATATGGCATAATCTTAAGGACCCAGATCAAGATTGGTGGTTTAATTTAAAATTTGAAATCTAAGGACTTCATAAAGAACAATTGTGACCCAGGTCAAAACAAAAGCAAGTCTCACAAGGATCATCCTATCACCATTAGAGTTTGATCAAATATCACAAGAAGATACAACCATGTAGTTAGGGGTTATTAATGATAATTTTTTTTCACCATTAGATCATAACCTCTACCTCTGGTTTAAATATTTAGAACTTACAAGGCTTATTTTTTAGGGTCATGGTATTGTTTCATGACTATGATCATTACTATTTAAACAAGATCTATGTAAATAATGAGTCCTTAGATTTCATAAGGTTTAGAGGTAAAAAAGGTTTGTTCAAAACTAATATAGTTAAAAAAGGAAGCTATGTGGCATGTAGGTTTTCATTGATATTATAGTTATATGAAACCCAATAAATGAGATTGGTTTTCAATCTATAGTAAGACCTATGCTTAGATATTGAAGTAGGGGCAGATCTGAATGGTTATGAACAAGTGTCTCATATTTGACATAGCCATATCCTAAAATATTAGGTATCTATATCCACTCAAATTAGATATGGTCATGACTCTATCAGGTCCAAAGATACAAGGATTTTATCTTCATAAACAAGTCAAGTGGAAGATGGCACAGAGTCCCAATGACATTAATGCATGGGGAGCTCGAGGAGTTGGTATAGCTATTATATAATTATTCTATCAAAAATGGCCTACATATTTGGTTACCAAGAATGCTTTCATGATCTTCGTTGGTCATTGATTCTGATTCCTTCAAATGTCAAGACAAGGTATCTTTATAGCCTCTACAAAGGAAAGTGTAACCATGGATGGTAAATAGGTATAAATAATAGATGGTAGGTTTGATTATGAAATGGAATGGTAGATGATAATGGAATGTATAATGGTGGGGAAACAAATGAAGATTAGGACTTTTAGTCATATGTAATGTTGCTAAAGTTAGATTCAACATATTTTTGGTTATAGTGAGGCTGAATACTTGTTCTCTTGATAGGACCACCAGATATTTTTGTTATTTGATCTTGAGAGTAGCTACCATCTGATTAGGCTGTAGATTGGAAGCTATTTTGATTTGATCTATGATTTTGTCTTCAGTAAACATTAAAGAACTTTTGTGCTTAGTTATTGGTGCCTCAATGAGGTTTTCACCAATGAAGTTGTCTTTATTGCCCCATAGTGCCTCTAAGAAGGTTTCATTAAGGAATGTGGACTTTTGACTTTGATTGTCTTCTAGCAATTCTAAAAAATTCTCACTAGAAGATGTTGAGTTTTGACTTGGATTTCCCCTAGTGCTTTTGAAAAGGTCCTTCTAGGAGAGTGTTCTTCTATTACATGAATGTTATCTTGGCCTTCTTTCTCTTCTTTAAATGCTATGTCACCATGGATGTAGCTCAATAAAGTGTGATTTTGTTGGTCCCAATTGACATTTGTGGGAGATGTAATGTTAATAATATGACTATCTTGGTTGATGTTAATGGCTTGTGGAATGGTAATGGAATGGGGAGAGGTTTCACAATCTTTATAGAAGATACTAGGATAACTTATGTCAAAGCTGAAGTAATCATCCTCAAAAACTATAGAAGGATCACAAATGTATTTAAATTGATATATGAGGCATGCGTAACCAATATTGTAACATCCCTAAACATATTCTTTGTCTAAATCTGATTCTAACTCAAGGGACTCTGAATCTGATGTGACAACTAATGTTGATTCTAAATTTGATGCTAAATTTGATGTTTGTTCAAGAATAGAACCTAACTCTAACTCTGACTCTTCATCTAATGGGTACTCTGTTATAATGATGTCTTGTTGAATTCTTGGTTTTGGACAAGTAATAGCCTATGATGGAATAATGGGCTCCTCAAAGGATAGTTTGTTAAAGTGAGACTCCTCTAGGATGGGAAATAGGTCAAGAGACAACTCTTCATAGACTAGCTTGTCAATAGGAGGCTCTTGAATAATAAGCACATAGTCGAGGTAATGATTTGCCCAAAGGTGGTTATAATCATTAAAAAGTGACTCAACAAAGACTGGTTTGTCAGAGTGAGACTCCTTGATAATTGGTATAGGTTCAATAAGTGATTCATCATAGGTTGACTTATCAAAAATGGTTGGTTTAAAAAAAAAATCTTAGATTGGTTGGTTTTCTTGGCCTTAGTTTCCAATGAGTTAGAAAATACCAATTTTGAACATAGCTTGGTCTTTGAATGATTGGATGGGTTGAGGTTTGGTTTGGATTGGTACTAGATGAGGAATGACTTATGGTTGGATAATGGTAGGGCATTTTGGAGCATGATTTCTCACATGAGCCAAAGGACAAAGTCTTGAGATGGTAATGAAGAGGAGTTATGAAGCATGATTGCTTACATAAGCCAAAGGACTAGGTCCTAGAAGGATAATGGTATTCCTTAGATATTATAGAACTTGATGGCTCATATAATCCAAAGGAGGGTTAGGGGTAGCTAATGATTGGATAACTAAAGGATGTCATGAATCTTGATTGCTTGCACAAGCAAAAACATCCAAGTCTTCCTCATAAACCATATTATCCCAGTCATGAGTTGGCTCATAAGTTGGTTCTTGATTATGTTCTATATAATAATTATTGAAAAGAGGGTATGGATTTGTATCCCAAATAACATTATCTATAGTTGGGTCTTCAAAGTCCTCTTCATAAGCCCCTTCAAACTAATCAAGGTCTCAAGTTGGATTGTAAGTTACTTCATGACTTTGTTCTCATGAATGATTAGTATGAGGTGAATAGAAATCTATCTCACAAAACATATTAGCATCATTGGGGTCTTGACAAAATCCATAAAAGTCATCTTATGTGTCCATTCTATCATATGTCAGATTTTAAGTGACTCCACCATAGGTGTAGTGAGACATTTCCATGTAAATGATGAAAGCTTTGAAAATAAAAAGACTTAGAGTTCTACAAACTCTAAAAAACTATGTCAAAAGGACAAATGGTTCAAACTTGGTCTAACTTGGTCAAAGGGGTGGAGTTGTATCTCCAATATGGTCTAAAAGTGGAGTTGTATCTCCCAAAATGGTTTGTGCTAAGACTTGTCATAAAATAGCCTAATGTCAAACATCTAACGTCAAATTTTATACACACAAAAGGTCAAGTGCTTGAATAAAAAATGACATGCCAAAGGTCTAGGTCAAAGTGTTCTAAACAAGGTCTAAACTAGGAAAGGGAAAAGTTGAGTTGCTAGGTCTTTTGTCCAAACATGGAGTCAAAAGTTAGGCTCAAACAAATAGGCATGCTAGGAATTTTGGCCAAATGGTGTCAAAATCTAGACTTGAAACAAAGGCTAATGTGATTTTATTTAATCTAAAAGGTTTAGAAATAACTTTGACATAGACCTGACACATGGAATCAAACATAAATATGATATGTTGGCATAAGACATAAGACAAAAGGATCTTTGAAAAGGGTTGTGTTCTCCTAAATAAAAGCACAAATAATGATGAGGATATGCATTGAACAAACAAACCATCAATAGTTTTCAAATTTGGGTAATCGATTAACCAAATTTATGCAACCTAAAAGGGAAAGATCTATGTATCAGCCTCATAAATTGAGGCCTAAATAGAAATCAATCAATGTTTGGATACAAATTTGACAAGGCAAATTGAAAACTAAACATTGAAAACTAAGATTTGACCAAACAATCTAGATAAGATTGGACAACATGATGGCACAAGACTAAGGTCCAAATGGTATACATAAAGTGGTTTGAAAAAAATGGTTTTGATACAATGGTGAACAAGTCTTGAAGCAAATTGAGAAGCCTAACAACGTAAGCATGCTTGAATGATGTGATCAATGTTATGTTTCAAAGACTCAAAGGCAAAATGTTTTGACATGATTTAGGTAGCATAACACTACCCTCTGTAACTCAAATGACACACACACAAACAAGTTTAGCAAAAATTACAACGCACAAGTATGGTGTAAAATGGATAGCATAATGCCTTTTTAGATAAAAGAGTAACGTATAGACAAATTGTTTTTGACATAGATTTATGAACAAACATATAATTTTTAGTCTCAAAAACATACCAAATGAGAAAATGATCAAAATACACAAAGTATAATCGTCCAAATTCTAGTAAGGGTATGGCATGTGGGGTTGACTAAACTATCAAGTTTTGAACATTTTTAGGGTAATCAATTGCACAATGACTTTCATGCTAAACAATGCAAAATACAAGTGTGAATTTTAGGTCCGTATCACTTGGCTTGTTGCAAAAAGGTCTAGTCCTTTTTACAACCACTACATCTTGTTGTTTGCTCAGTGTAGTGTGATGTCTAAAGTGCCACTACATCCCATGTGTAACTATAAAAGAGTCAAATGAATTCAATGCTAGGAGATGAAACCCCAAGCCAAAGCTTCCTTAAATAACTTGCAATAGGTGATGAAGTCCCCCTCGTAAGCCAAGTTTCATAAAAATAAATAAATCATGAAAATATAAATATTTTAGGGTCATTTTCAAGATCACCCAAACTTTAGCAAGTTTTTGGGGAGTGCTTTACGTGACATTCTTTCTAAGCCTTGGAATATGTTATTTGTAATAGGAATGGTACTTTTGATTCCAAGGGTTCCCTATAGGGGACAAATGGAAGAGCATACATGCAACACCCCTCTTTTTGATAAACAAGATTAATCTAAACAACTACTGCAAGCAAAAATTGACAAGTGTGTTCAATTTTAAACTCAAAATGAAATGTTTTGTGGTGTTTATTTGACCCCTTGGTCTTAGTTGTAAACTTTGAAAACATACACCAAAAATACTTGAATTATTTTTTAAGCACCAAAACAAAGTTTCTAATCTAACTTTAATCATACAAAATTGAATTAAACATGTTTTGAGCAAATATCCCACTTGGTCCTATAGTAAAATTGTTAGCATGTCCTTTAGCTTTGAAGCCCTTTTGAATTTGAAAGAAAAAACTTTGGAAAAGTAGGTCTTGGGTCTGTGTTTTTTTAAAAACATAGTGACCAACGTTAGTTATGGCCGACCAAGATCTAATTGATGTTGTTTATGTCGATCGACGTTAGTTAAGCTAAGTAATCAATGTCAATTTTTTTGCTAACATTGGTTACTATGTAAAAACCATGGTAACCAAAAATGGCAAAAAAAGTTAGAAAACCAATTTGCAAGAGTTTTAAAAGCTCAAATAAGATTTTTAAGGTTGCAAAAGGATCTCCTTTAGGTGTAGGATGCATCTAGTCCCACCGGGCATGCCATTATGTGACCTAGGAATTTGATTTAAGAGAGGATGGTTAGTATGGTGTTAGTTCCAAAATGAAAAAAAAGTGAAATAAACACACTAATAACATAACATCTCTAGGCATAGACACTAGGGAGAGCTTAGTTAACAAAACCAAATGATAAGCATAACTAAAAAGCAAGGAATGAAAACACAAGAATTTCTTTCATCTTCCTTGGATGATTCAAATGCCTTTGTAATGGTGGCTTGCTCAGCTTGTGCTTCAAGAGGTCTTCTTCAATGGAGTGTGGCTACCTTCATCTCCTCTTGGCACCTTTAGCTTGTGGCTTTGTTTGGATTAAAATCAATTTGTAATTATAATACTAGTTGTTTGAAGCTTTTTTGAACTAATATTTCATTATAATTTTGTACTAATTAAGCTCAGAAATGATGTTGTGAGGCCTCATATCTATAGATTTTTGGATTTGATCAGAATCAACCTCAACCATCCATCTCAAGATTGAGATGTGTGGTTTAGGATTAATTCAATTTTAGAATTAAAATTTTTAATTATCCTCATCATGGCATTGGAAGAAGGGCTAATTAAGAGGCATGGAGGGCATGAATCTTGATATTTGTGGCATTTATGGCCTGGGGATTTCTTCCAAAGAAATGAGGTCACTTGATGATGTAGATATTCAATATTCATTTCTAAAAATAAGTTATTCAACAAGTTTCCATGGATTTTTTTATTATACCTTGATTTGGGTTAATTAGCTCTTAAACATGATTAAGCACTTTATACACAAATTACTCAAATTGATCAAAATGCCTTGTTATTGGTCCTAAATTTGACTAGATTAGAATTGGAAGGCACTATCAGATATGTTAGATATTCCCATTTAGGATGTTTCCAATAACTAATAATAAAGGCACGAGTCTTGTGTAAAATATTTGATAAGAAAGAGCAGTCCAAAGTATGTAGGTGTAAATTTGGCATTTTGACTTAAAATAAACTGATCAAATTTAACTAGCCCATAAATTGCATTACCCCATTTAGTGATACCCTACCTAAAATTGGCACTTGTATATGTCATTTTTACATCATTTTATGTGTTTTAGTATTTTTAGGCCAAATTGTGTATTTTAGGTAGAAATTGGTCAAAAGCCTAGTTGAAAGTTATCAACAACTAGTTTTAGGTGTCTACAACGGTGATGGTTGGTTGTTCTATTATATTAGTTTAAAGGGTGACTAATGGCTCCACTACCTCAATAAGTGGAGGGGGAGAAGATGGTACTTGCTCAATTTGGGTATCTAAAGGAAGGTAAGGTAATTCTGCTACCATAATAAGTAGAAAGGGTGAGAGATAAATGGGTTGGTCAATAGGCTCTTTGGTAATGAGTGTGTCAAGGACCATGTTAACTATATGGGTATCATGAGAGAATTTGACATTGTTTCTCTCATTATTGGTAGGAACATGTTTTGGGAAGGGTTTCTTAAATATAGCAAGGGATTGGTTTGATGGTGCATTGGAGTTGTCCAATGTAAGCTCCCCCATGTCAATGAGGGATTGGACAAGGCTCTTAAAAGTGTTACACCTACTAACATCTTGCCCTATCACTTAGTGGAAGGCACATAAATCATTCTCATAATACCAAATAGGTGCAGGATGAGAGGAGTCAAATTTTTGGGGTGGCTTGATAGGAGGAAATCGAATGATATTGGCTTTCAGTAACTTCTCCAAGATGGAAGCATAGGATTTTCCAAGTGGAGTGAATTTCTTTTGGTTATTCCTAGTTTAGTTCCTTAGGTTTTGATTTGAGAAAATAGAGGGATTAGATTGGTTGATAGAGGATGAGTAGCTTTTAGGACAAATCCATTCATGGTTCCCTTGCTTGTGGTGTTGGTATTGGACTGGTTGCTTGACTTGGAGGAAGAAGCCTCATTGATTTTATAGGTTGAGTTCTTATTTTTGAGCTTTAGCTTTCCTTCATCAATGGCTCAGTTCTCTAACTCAAATGCCATGGTAAAAAAGTCATCAAAGCTTTGGAAGCTTTGGAAATGTAGTGTGGAAGATATATTCTTGACACACACCCAAGGAAAGAGCTCTATGAGTTTGGGTTGAGGAAAGGAGAAGGAAGGTTGGTTAATAAGATGCCTCCAATAAGCCACAAAATTGGCAGTGGATTCATCCTCAAACTATTAGATAGAGTAGAGGTCAGTGATAGAAACATTCTTAGAGATATTGATCAAAAAGTGGTCCAAGAAGGTTTGAGTCAGTTGGGTGAAAGAGAAAAAAGAGTGCTTAGGTACGACACTATACCAATCCAATGTCAAACCAGCTAGGGACATGGGGAAAGTGTGGAGGATAAGGGAATAATCGTAAGTGATGATATATAAATCATGCCTAAATTCCCTAAGGTACTATTGGGGATCCCCCTTACTTTTAAATTTAGAGAACTTGGGAAGTTCCATTGAGGAGTATATAGCCTGATAGGTACGGATGGATGGATGGGCTCATTAAAAATTTGGTCATATGAAAATATGTTGTGAGCACCTAAGATGAATGACTCTAAGGTGGTCCTCTTGTCCATAATCATATTCATTATGTTGGCTTAGAGTTGAGTACCTGAAAGGTTGTGAGATGCATATTGATGCGATGGTTAGGAGATATACAAATAATGGGTAGAAGATTGGGAGGCTACCACATATAGGTAAGTAGATATCATTGGTTATGTGGAAGACACATAAGCATAGGTAGAGGTAGGTGGTTGGGTAGTTGGTACATGTCCTTATAGATTAGGGATGTAGCCAAAGGTTAGTCTAAGGGGTGTTTTTTGGGTAGGAGTGGTAGTTGGGTTGGTGACCAATGGAAGGGTGGTGACCCTTGTACTGATCAATGGAAAGGTAGAGGATATGGACACCAAAAGGATTTAAAGTTGGGTGATGGTTGATATATTAAAGCTATCTAAAGGAAGGATGGTAGTGCTAGAGGTAGGAATTCTTATAGTAGTGGAGTGGTTGTTAGGAGTAGAAGGTATAAGGGTGGTGTTAGTTTGGGTTGGTAGGTTTTCAATGATAGTCTTAAATGGGTTGTTGGTTGTTAAGGAAGCTTGGGTAGTCAACTATTGGGTATTAACCATTGTAGTGGAGGTACTCCCCATGAGATAGGGAGGTATACCATAAGGTGGATATATAGATGGAGCTAAAGTCAAGATATAGTAAGACATGGATGTAATATAATGTCATAAGGCCATGAGATTATTATCTAAGAAAGTAATAAAATATACATCTCCTTGAGGGACCTCCCAAGGGAAATTATGACTTCCTAAAGGGTGAGGAGAGTCTACTGGTTTAGAGGTATAGTCCATCAATGAAGAGGTAGGTTGGCTTGGTGATGGGTTTGGCTCTGTAAGGTCTCTTTGCTGCTGTGAGTGAGAACCATATGAGATAAGGGATACAAAAATCACCAACAACCTCACTACTCAAACAAAGAGAAGACAAGAGAAGATCAAATAAATCAAATCACACTCTAAAAGATACATCAAGCCCTAGAGTTTTAATTAATCTCACTTTTATCTTGTGTCTTAAGAAGTTATGTGACTAAAGTTGGATTGTAGAGCGAGTACTAAAGAGAAAATATATGGATAGTTTCATGTGGTTTAGGCACTCAAAAAGAATCTATATTGGATTCAAAATGTGGCTTGGTATTTGGGTCTACCCTCTCACTTCACACACTATAGCGATAATGGTATCGGGTACTTAGCCAATATATATTGATATACAAAGATTATACTCAACCAAAGAGCTGAGTTGGTCCTCTCTTTGGTAATGACCTCCAAGTAGGATCATCTAGAAAGGGTAAGGTTACCACTAGGTGATGAAATATTAGTTAGGTCTTATCTCAATTATGTTTTATGTTCAATTGGTGAAAGTGATCTAGTTAGGTATGTGCAATAAAGAGTAAAGCTATGATATATTACTTTGCATTTAAGTTGAGCTATGTGAACTAATATTTCAAGTAATTGAGATATGCACTTAATTTTAAGCCCAAAAGAAACTTCCAATTTTGTTAATGAAAAAATAATAGTGAGAGAATGCAATCAAACAAAAACCCAATTAAATACACAAGGATCCCACCAGCTGTGCTAGAATGTTTCAATGAATTTTTGCTTAAGTTTTAAAAAAAGAAAGAAAATAAACTTGATTGATAGTGCATGCATTGAAATTAGAAGATTGTGAAGAACTCCTCTTTAGCTTGGGAGGATGACCTATAGATTAGAAATCACTAAAGCAAACTTGTTTGTTAGAAAAATAGTTGAGTGGATTGCTTAACAGTATCTAGATCCTGGAAGCAAGAGCTTCTTTAGGGTTTTTCAATCCACATGTTTTAGGGAATTAAGCTTATAAACAAAATAGGAAAGAACATGTATCAATGAATTAAAAGGTACTAAAATTGAATAAAAGAATGCTTGCTAAGAAGTATGCTAAAAATGATTAAATTAGTGGTAAACTAATTAATATTAGTGTATAGGGTTGAGGTCTACTTAAAAAAATCAGGCAGGGTCTGTGAATAGGTAAGAACATAGAAAATTAGATTTGGTTGGGTGTAGATGGGTGAAATTAGCTTGCTATTTTTTGGTGCCATAGTGACTATCAATGAATGGGGTGACCATCAATAGTTAAGGTGACCATTGGTGGTCAAGGTAATCATCAGTAATTAGATAGACCATTAATAGTTGATTCAACCATTGATTGTTACTATGTGAGGATTTGGGTTGGTAACCTATCTAATTGGCAAGATCTAGAAGATAGATTCTGAGAGATAGGTAAGGTTTAGGTTAATTGAAAAATGGAAATAAAGTAAATGAATACTAAGAAACAAGTACTTATTTTTTTAGAAATTGATTGGGTGGATGGTTGAGGTAGTTGGCCTATTGGTGGGATCTAGACTAATTTTGACAGAGTAATGGTGCATGAAAACTTGGTAGAGAGGTAGTGGTAAATTGACTCTCTGATATGATTATTGGATTATTGGATTGTTGATGGTGATTGAATTACAAAAGAAAATTTTAGATGCATAAGCTCTTGATAATAATTTTAAATCAATTTAACCTTCAAGATCCTCTCTTTTTATAGGCACAAGTAAGAGGTGGAAGTGAAGGTTCAACTGGGCTCTCTAATTATAAATTATCCATGCAAAGGCTCACAATAAGATTTAGACAAGCTATAATTAGAAAATCAAAGTGGATGGTTTGCATGATTTTGGTTAGGAAGGTGCACCTTGAACATCGATGGTTAAGGTGACTATTGATAGTTATCTTGACCATTGATGGTCAAGTGATAAAAGTAAGGTTGAGCCTATTAAGTTAAATTGACTATGAGTTAGGTTTGTTAAGGGTCAAAAGGTTAAATGGTCCCAAGGGGGGCCAGAGAGTTGAGACATTTTGAATCATAATGTGCAAATTTTAGGTGTCTACAAGTGCAAGAATAAGTACATTAAAAGGAGGTTGTTGATGTTCAAGAGGAAGAGACCCTAGTTGGACAAGTTGATAATGTTTTTCATGAATTATTTGATAATACAGAAACTACCATTCATCATGAAGGATAAGATCTTGTAGAATTAGTGGAACATAAGTACCAATCAGCTAATGAAGATGAAGAACAAGATAAAATTGAGACCATGTTCAATCATAGCTTAATTTTGAATATGAAGAAATTTTGATTGACCAATCTAAGATATCAAAAGAAGACCTAAAAACTCATGATTATGGTCAAAAAATTGGTATGCTTACTTCTGACATTTAGTTTGAATAATATCCAATTGATTTGTAGTTTCATGAGAACAAATATTTAGATTTTTTTTATGTCTCTTATTCAAGTTATTTTTTTCTTGAGTGTGGTCCATTACAGGCTAAGGAAAGTGCCTTCATCAAACAAGAAGTAGTTGTTCTCTTAGAAGATGACATGTTTAAACTTTTCAAATGTCATTATCAAAATTTATCTTCAACTTCAGACATCTATCTACTCTTGAAATCTAAGAATGAACTCAAGTGGCCTCAATAAGTCACAAGATTAGATCCATCTCCCTTAGAGGTTAGCCTTATAGATATTCCAAAGGAGACATATTACTTTGGTCTATATGTTCATGATCAATAATTCATGAATGAAGAAGATTTGAAGTTGTTCCTACAAGATACACAAATTTGGGAGGAGTATGATTAGGTCTTGGACTCACAGCTATAAATCATACACTTAAAAATGGAAGTAGAAGAACTAGTTGATTCCATAAGAAGACATGAGCTTCAAATTACTCTTAGATATGGAGGAAAACTATCAATAAAAATCAAACATGTTTCAAAGTTCCAAGGTGCAAAAAATAGCTTTTCATTTGATCTTGTAGGAAATCATATTAGTTCAGGTTAGTTGTCCTAGGTTTGTTTTCTTTCAATAAGTGATTAGCACAAGCAGTAGTCTACTTCCCTTTTATCTTGCTTTCCCTATCTTCTTAGGTTAGTGGTCCTTGCTTTTTTTAGGTTAGTTTCCCTTATATTTTTTGTTTCCTTTCAATAAGTGCCTTGGGCACTTTGTTTTGTTTTGTTCCTTTTGGTCCCTATTTGTTTTAATAGGAGTTATCCAAGGGTTGAAAAATATTTTTTAGCTTTAGATCAATATGTTGAACCAAAGAGGAGACTCCATGCCCAATGGACTAGTCAAGACAAATCGTTTGGGTTCTAAAACATAGTAGGAATGCTTCCTAGTTGAGTCACCAAAGACGTTGGCCAATTTTGGCCCATAAACTAAGCTTTTGCCTACATGAGAGTAGAGACCAATATATTCTCATGGTGTTCATAAGTATTTAGGGGGCATGAAATAGATTGATAAAGTCTTAGAATTTCATTAGAGCCTTATAATTAGACAAAAATGACTTGCATAAGTCTAGAGAGACTAGACCGTCATGGTACATCATGTAGAAATGAATAGGTCAACATGATTATGTATTTAATAAGTTCAGTTAAGAGGCCTCTCAGAGTTAAAAGATCACATGGACATGAATTTATTCATTCATGATCTATAAATTTTGTGTCTTGATGAGCTTACTATCTCAAGATATAGGTCTTTAAAGTTGAACTTTCAGAGTGGGATGTGAGAACAAATATCAAATTTAGGCTTCATGAAATAACTATTTGGATTAAAATTTTCTAAGAATGAATGTGTGGATGATAAATGTCAAGATCATGGGAGCTCTAATCAAATCTAATGGTGCATGTCGACTAGTGATGTCAATGGGCCCAATCAGATAAATGGTGCACCTTTAATCATACTAAAGAAGATCAATAGTGAGTGGGGGTAAGCAAGTCAATAGATCTTGAGAGCCAATGAGAAGCTAAAAAGTGTCACAAATGCATCAAAATAGTAGAAGATCAATGGTACACATTTAATCCATGCAAAATTAGACCAATGGTGTCTATAAGGTCAAAGAGTCAGTGATCCTGAGGATGAATGCAATGCCACCATGTGATATAAGCACAAGAACCATCTAGAACTGATAGTAAATCCTCAAAATAAATGACAAGTTGATAGATGACATAATATTGAGGACCTAGATCAAGATTGATGGTCAACATTAAAACTTGAAAGCCAAGGACTTTATAGAGAATAATTATGACCTAGGTTGAAACAAAATCAAGTCCTACAAGGATCATCCTATCTCCATTAGAATCGGTCAAATGTCACAAGAAAACATAGCCTTGAAGTCAGGGGATATTAATGATGAAGTTTCATCACCATTAGAGCATAGCCTCTACCTCTGGTTTAAAGATTTAGAACTTATGAGACCTATTTTTTGGGGTCATAGTATTATTTTATGACTATGATCATTAATCTTTAAAGAATATTTGTGCAGATAATGATTCCTTAGCTTAGACAAGGTTTAGTCATAGAATATGTTTGTTCAAACCAAATATAGTTCAAAAAAGAAGTTATGTGACATGTAGGTTTTCATCGATATTATAGCTATAAGAAAACTAATAAATGAGATTAGTTTTCAATCTATATAGTAAGACCTATCCTCATATATTAAAGTAGGGGCATATATGAGTGGTTATGAACAAGTGTCTTATATTCGACATAGCCAAATACTTGATAAGAAGGTACATATAGCCACTCAAATTAGATATGGTCATGACTCTGTTAGGTCTAAAGATATGAGGATTTTGTCCTCATAAGCAAGTTAAGTGGAAGATAACACAAAGTCCTAGTGACATTAATTTATGAAGATCTTGAAGAGTTGGTATAGCTATTATCTTGATCATTGATGACTCCTTATCTATTCTCCCATGTATGTTCCCCATCTCTCTCATTACCTTCTACTATAAATATAGGCTTCTAAGACTTGAAAGAGATCCCCTCTCTTGGGTATGACTAGACTCTATCGATATTGAGCTTTGCAACTTCTTGAGATGGATAGATGATTGTTTTAGATTTCCTTGTTCTAGTATAGTTTGTTAATGTTAGTTTGGTTTACATATGTGGTATAAATCTCTCCCTTGTCAAGTCCTAATCTCACCTAGCTACTAATATATCTTATTATGTAGGTCATGTTTAGTGTTTAATGTCATTTTATTGAATCTATAAAGTGGATACATTGAATTTTTAGTGCCTTGAATCAGGCCTTTCCATCACTTCCCTCAAGATTTGATCACTTAGTGAACATCTACATGAAATATTGATGCATGGCAAACATTTGGAGTTATAAATTCAGTTTTTTTATTGTCTTATTAGTGTTTTTAGAAGCTCAAGTAAGAGTGGATGAACAATAATTCTAGGTGTATCACCAACATTAGATTAAATTTCCCTTTCAATTATCTTTCTCTACCTTTCACCCCAGTAATTAGTAGGTTTTAGTGGAAATAAGCTAAGTGATACATCGTAGGAGATAGCCTCATTAAAAATCCTATATATCTAACCCCAGATGTAACCCATAGTCTAGGGTCATTCCCATGTTGGACTATATTTGAGTAGAGGACCTGAACATTCCTTTGCTTAGCTATGGTGCAATCTAAATCTACAATAGTTGATTTTAATATCTTAGTTCCTTGCTTTCTAAATTATTTTTATAAGTTGTAGAAATGTCTCAAATAATTTCTTGAACCAAATCCAAAAGGATATGCCAAAAGAAAGAGAATGATACCCAAAAGGAGTGCAATTTGTTCTCATGTAAATTTATTATGATAGTACTAGACTTTCTAGAGTTGAGGTATGTATCATGACTAAACTTTGTTTTATTTAGATTGAATAAACTTACTTAGTTGTTGGCACTTGATATGATATACTCATGCAAATTTTAGAAAAGATTTTCATTTCCAAGGATGTAATGTACTATCACATGTTGAAACTTGGATAGGAGATGATAAACATATGAATGGATAGACACTGCATATTGACCAATAAGTTTTCTTATTCATACCCCTAGCCAAAAGTGGTTCCCAACCTTTCTCTATCTATGTTATATTAAAAAAATCATGCAAATTGATAGAGGATAAGTGATTCAATTAAACTCTATCAGGGCTATGTATTCTTGGATAGAAGTATAAAAAGGCTATGGGTATAAACATAGGTATCTCTATCAAAGATATGAATGCCTGGTTGGTAACATAGTGATACCTAGTCTTTATTTTTTTATTGGTTATAAAGTCAAAAGTTAAAATGAAACCTACAACATTTATTTAGGTCTTTTTCAAAATATTCATGACCAAGAGAAATTATTTTCAATAAAAAACACACTAATCCAAGGAATAAGAAGTTTATTATGTTGCATCAAGAAGTAAGATTTTGTTCCAAAAACTGGATTTCCTTATTCTTTCTTTGTCAAGACTGAAGTTTTTTCATAATGTATTTCTAAAATTCTAGGTTCTCAAAATATTCATTATTATTTTCTCTTGTGAGTTGCCATCTTTTTTCCCTAACACACACCCTATTTTAAAATTTTAAAATAGGGACCCATTATTTTAAAACCTTTATTTACGAAGCTATAAGCCTAAAACATTTGACTTAGTTGTCTTTCATTTATCATCTAGGGTTATTTCCATAGATTACAACATTGCATGAGTTTAAATTATGAAAATATAAGCTTAACCAAGTATTCTAAGTCATTTCAAACCTTGGGTTTTCATTAATTTTTTAATTTTGATGTTTTGATCTATGAACTAATAGTACTAATTCTTTTACATCCTAGTTGGTATATTTTAGATTACAAGATTCAAGGTTGAGGATAATTAATATTCTATAATCAGGCCCATAATGTTGGATTACACATGGTTTTGACACAAATCACTCTTTCATCACTTGCATATTTGGATGTTTACAATATTTATAAGTATTTTGAGGATTACATGTGAAAATTTTAAGTCTTCTAGTCTCCCAATATTTACAAACTCTCCATGTGGCATATTCTTGCTAAAATATAAACACGGACTTCATCTATTTATCATCAAATCTAATTATTTAGTTTTTTCATGTGTTAATTTCTTGAGCCTCTGTGGTTTTGAGTGATCGACAATTGGTATATTCTTGTTAAAACGGACCTATGAAAGGGTTAAGTGATTCTTTAGTGTACATTCTAATGGTTCTAAGCTTCTATGTTTTTAGGTGCCTAAGATCATCCCACATGTCTCAATCATGGTAACCCATGGCCATTAGAATATTAATGTTTTAAATTTATACCAATCTAATTATCTAATCCCCTTTGCTCTAAGATATGCCATGTGGTTTGATCATGTTAATTCAAAACCATGAGATGATGTAATAAAGTGAAGAAATCTAAAGGGTCAGGTTAATGAAGATGGGAGAAGCGGCATTACCTAAGGGAGGCATGGCCAAAACATGAAAATAAAAAGATAGATAACATAGTAAATAAGTTAATTAACAAATAATTGATAGCTATCTCCAAAAGTGATGATTAGAGATTAAAAAATTAATGAATCATTACCATTTTTCAAGTAAGTATATCCACCAAAGCTGACTAACACATTCAAATTGAAATGGGCATTAAAGTAAAAGTTTATTATATGTATTGAGGGCACATAAATACATTAAATAATCAAGCCTATGAATAATATATGAAAAATATATGCTAAGGAAAATTCACTTTTCCATTACTCTTTCGATCAAATGAGGGAATTTTAGATCTTCCCCAATGCCAAATGAGCCCTAATTTTCTTCAACTAGTAAGCATAGAATAAACTAGTCAGGATACCAAAAGGATTATAATGAATAAATTAAATCAATGGAATATTATTTAAAATAGGGTAAACCCTGACTACCCTCCCCATATTAGTTTATAAGATTAAAAAAGTATAAAGATATGATATTTAAGAAGAGTGCCCTAAATTTTAAGTTTTCACATTAGTCAATGCTCTAGGAAGAGGTGTCATCTATCAAGTCATAATTTTTTGAAGATGAACTCACTCTAGAATCCAAACAACACATTGATGATTTGATAACAATCAAAGATCAAGGACTCCCTTAGGTGGCAATAAAACCTAAGTAATGCAATGTATTGACCTCTTGAAAGATTTTTTTTATTAATGGGATCATTTTTGGGGATAGTATGCATGTTAGGAGAGTCAAGAGTTCCTTCACTTATATTTTTGGTAGCATTTTTGAGAGATACCTTAGGCCTCCCTATCCCAAGACTACCTATAATCTAGTCTCAACCACTGTTTGGCTTGAGCATAACATAATAGATATAAAGATAAAAAAATGGCTTGTAAAAGGTCAGAGGATGAATCCCAAAGGGGTTATCTCCTCCAATTATATTATCAAATTTAGACATGGAATTTTGATAGCCATGGTATTTTTGAATAGACTATATGGTTTCCTAAGTATTACATATGTTCAAATTGCATAGGTTTCGTTATTAGATATACTCCTAACATCTAACCAGTTGGTGGTATTTAGGGAGATTATAAGTTCTTGATTAAAATCACATGTGCACTACCTTAATTAGAGGCTTATTTACAATAATTTTTATATGATGTCTTACCTATTGGATGCAATGATGGTCATAGTTTACAAGCCCTATGGTCATGAGTGGTAGCTCTCAAATGAATACTGTGAAAACAAGGTTGGAGAATATTTTTTTCCATTTTCATTCATATATATATGAATGAAATTAGAAGGATATACATGGAGGTCTATACTCATATATATCAAGCAATGCATAGCACCCCAATTCCCAAATTATAAATAAATGTGACAAGGATCTTAATCAAGATGGGTTACTATTGGTTATACCCAGATGTAACTATCATTCAAGTAGAATGCATGAGGATAATTCTTCTACTATTGCCACATCATATTTTAGACACCATAATAGCAAAGGAAATAACATATTAGATATTTAATAATATTGATGAGGAATTGGGTCAAAGGCATTTGACCTACTATCTCAAAATTATTTTGAGCATTAGGAAGCATAAATATGTGACCAGGTCACATTTTATTCAAGCTAGTAAATCTAGAACTCAGTATAATTTATAAATTTCACCTTTCAAGGAATGTGACCCTAGGAGAACAGTAAGGGGTATCTCAAATCTATTCAATAAAATAAAAAAGTGCACATCTCATATGATCACCAAGGGTATGATCATGATCAGATCTTCTTAAATGCTTCACATGATTCATAGGTATGGAAAATGATGATACATGACCAATCCTTTTAGTACAAATATAAGGAAATAGAAAAGGAATCACAAAATGCATGGATTCAATGATGGCCTCCATCTATGTCATAGGATTCTCAATCACAAGATCAACCTCTGTCCCCTTCGATAGAGACTGCAAAAGGATAACTAGATGAATATGGTATTCAAAGAAAATTCAATTCTCATATTAGGAAGGAAAATTTTATATGTGTTTTGGGTCCTCAGTTCCCTTATATAACAATAGCTACTTGTGTATAGATTTTGGGCATAGTTACTACAAGGGATAGGTCAGCAATTTATTTAACTGAATAGAGGAAGAGTTGTTTTGTGATGATAATTTTCCTCCCTTGAATTTAGTTACCAAATTAATTCTTTTTGAATTATTTAAAATGTATTTTCCTTCCATTCCAACTACTCTAGACTCTCCTCACTCTCCTAAGTCTCCTTAGGAAATCCATGTGCCTTCTACTTCATCCATTTCATCACCTTTAGTTACATTTCCTACTATAGTTATTCCTGAAACTTCTCTACCATCTCATCCACCTTGCATTCTACCCATCTATACCTATTAAAGGATACACAAGGGATCTCCTACTCCCTCCTAAAATAAAAAAACCAAAAGAGAGGCCATCACTTGGCCTCCCTATAATAGAGGAAGTTAGTGAATAATAGGAGGAAAAGGATGTGGAGGTTACAATGGTATTTGTAGAAGATAAAGAAGTTTAGCAAGTAATATCTTTGGTTGATTGTCCTTATAAGGATGAAGACCAAGAAATGGACATTGCACAACTAGGTGATGAAGAAGCCCAATTATAAAAATCCAAATATTTGAGTTTGGGTGAGCATGAAGTGAAATAAACCTTAGCATCACACAAGATCAAATTTAAATAATTGATGAGGTAGTCTCTTCCATTGTTTCTTTAGTTTCTAATGTATAATTTCCTACTTTGATTTTACCCTCAGTAATTCTTAGAATTGTATTATCTAGTTCCAATAACACTACTATTGATTATGATATTATTTGTTCTCCTAAGATAATAAGGACTCCTAAGTTAGTCCATTTTGAGATCTTGGTCATAGCTTTTATTTTCTATCCTAGGAATCCTCTGGTTCTAAAGAAAATTTTGATCCAAATAGAGTTCCCTGTACCCTAGCCATAGACCATACAAAAATAAATAATGACTGTGGAAGTAACTCCAGGTTTTACTAGATTCTTGGTAAAATTAACCCCTATGAAATAAAAATACCCATGGGAGAGGGTTACCTAGAAACTTCCTTAGTTCCCTATCCAAATAAGTGTCTCCCTACCAACCACTTTGATTACATCTCTTTCAATGTCCATTCCACCTTCTACATCCTTAAAGCCTACTCAAGAAGTTGAAATAGGAGAACTTATTATTCCCAAATGGGTGAGAGATGCAAAATGTTAGAGATGAAAGACAAAATTTGGTATTAACTAAGCTCCCCATTGTCTCCACTCAGTTTTATAAGGAGAGTGGGATTATTCATAAAGTGGGGAAGAGGAAAATAGTGAACTTGAGAACAAAGGGTGAGGTGAAATTTGAACAAAGAGAGAACTTGTTCTCTTTATCAAAGAGTCCCAAGATAAATCCCAATGATCCTACTAAATATATTGAGGATTTTAACACTTTTGAGGATTCAAGTGTGGGGGGGAATGAAAAAAATGCACTAGAGTATTGAGGAGGCCTTAAAAAGATATAATCAAATACAAATTACATAGTCCCCTCAGGAAGTTATTATTGATGTTCAAAGTGTAGCCACTAATCTATAAAATATTTTATAAAACATTAAGGTTTCTAGGGTAGGTAGCCAGGACAATTGATCAAATATTGTCACAATTTAAAATGAGATGAAGGATATATAAAGGAGATTGAATTTTTTGGTTTAGTACTCAAGGATTAGTTCTTTCAACCAATTTAATCTCATGACTAGCATGGATTATTATTGGTTTTTGAACTATGTGATTGCCAAAAAGGATGCTTCCATAAATTGGCATAGACAGGTGAAGAAGTTATTAGAAATTTTTATTAGTCATGAGAGGGAGGCACTATATATTTTGGGAAACATGATAGTCATAAGGGTAATCGCCTAAGCTAGAGAGCTTGTCAATAGACCTAATTTTTACAATCTTCTCCATTCACGTACTAAAAACTTCAATCAAGAATTTGAATTGATTAGTTATAAAACGAATGAGAAGTTATTCCAATTGGTTAGTTTTTCAAAGGATAGAGTAAAAAGAGTAGAGGATCTAGTAACTAAATTTAATAACTCAAAGGTAAAATAAAAAAGGTTGATGGTCAATGTTATTAGAATCTTAAATCATTCATTACTCAATTTTGAAAATATAGATAAAATTTTGATGTATATTATGCACTAGGTGAAGAGATAAAATCCAAATAAGTAACTTATAGGTTGGTTCCATGCACATAACTAGTTATTAGTACCCCCCAACTTCACAAAGCTCTTAGTCCTTATCTCAATTGTGACTGCAATTGTTGTATGGACTCCTTTGGTTAACAGTACCATATCAACACTTTGATATAATAATGATGATTTCTTTTCATATTATAACCAAGGTGGGACTTTAGTTACCATTATATTTATTATACATGCATATTGTATTTTTAACTAGAAAGCCTATTATGGGCATTATCATTATGCATGCATCTTTGCATGATTTTGAATGAAAGGTTCTATTTTTGAATTTGTAATTTAGGAAAATATTGAAGAGACGAGGCCTTCCCCATCCCAATATTATAAATATATTCAACCTCTTGGTCTCAAAAGGAGGTGAATTTTGGCTATTCATATTAATAGGAAATTTGAAAGAGTTCTACTTGACTTTGTCTCTATGTGTAAATATTGATTCTTATCCAATTATTTGTATTACTTGGACATTCCATAATTCTAGTATATCATTTATTTGATTTTATATGAGTTATCTATTTTAAATAGTGTTATTCTTTTTTAGATATAGATAATTTGAATATCTTTTACATATTGATCATAATCCCTCTTATAGATGTGCAATAGTAATCTTAAATTAAGCAATATTTGATTTTGTATATTTGATTATATTATTTCATGGTTACTTTGAATCTTTAATGTATTTTATTTTTGGTGTGATAAATAGTTTACAATAAGTATTGGTTTAGATTACTCATCCTATATAAGTTCAAGTGCTAGTCTTGAAAGACTTCATCGTTTGTTGTCCACATGTTCTCTTTTATGCCTTAATATTCCATTTTTTTAAAGTTTATTTTGAAATTATAGCCACTTTAGTTAGAATCATCATCCTTCCACCCACTCCAAATAGATATAGGTACACCCATATCCATTTTACCTATGGTAAATAATCTATATTATTTACCTTTATTCTAACAACAAGTTGTTATAAAATTGATTACCCTATAACACATGCCTTGGAGTGAGTCTATTCATCGATCCTAAAAATTTAGAGGCTAACTCAAAGGAATTTATGGGGTGTGTATAAAACCCACATCAACATGTTGAATAATACAAATTTTTTAATACAAAATATAATTTGTAAATAGCAAGTATCAATACTAAAATGTAAATGCTAATCTAATGAGTGGTCTTTCCTATATGTTGTAAATTATGATTTAAAATGTGATAGGGAATTTGGATTTGTAAAGGAAATAAGAAAAGGTAGGCTAAAGTTTTTTTCAAGTTTGTTAAGGATGAAAGAGATCTATATTGATGATGGTACATGATTGGTATTAGGGCCCGCCCCCTCACTTCACAATCCTACAATGATAAGGGTATTAGGTGTTTTTTCAATTTACCATCAACCACCTATTTATAATTAGATATAAAATCAAGTTAGATTCTCTCTTGGTGATGAAATCCAAGTAAGTAGACATGAGTATAATTTTTTAAATGCTTATTTGATATTTTTGTGATTTGGTAGTGTGTGAGGGGAAAATATGATTATTTCGATAAATTAACCTTCCTAGTTATACTATGTGCACTACTCTAAGAAAGAATGAAGATAAATAAAAAATTAATTAATTAATTATAATGTGGATTAATTTCATTTTCTTGAAAAAGACACAATACTAGGTCATTGGCTCAACCTAGTATGCAAATAGTATAAAATAGAGTCGAGATGGATGACTCTGTTTGTTAAAAAACCATCCAAAGAAACATAGTCAAACAAGTTGACTAAGTTTCATAGGAAATAAATAGTTATAGAACTAAGTCAAACCAATAAACTTAGTTTACTATAAGGTTATAATTTTATAAAACTAAAAAACTAAAAAAATAGAATTGAACTTTAAATTTCAAAAAATAATAAGAAACTAACTTTGAGAAAAAGAAATAACTGGTTCGGTTAGAATGAACCTGATAATTAAGATGAAGTTTATTTGATCGATTTAGTAATGTGTTGAAGATGTTAAATTACTATTTTTAAACTATGTTGCCTAGATTAGGGTTTGAACCTACAAGATAGAATTTTAAAATAAAGTTGAACCAATTGATTGAGTTTGTATGAAATTTAATAATTAAAACAATTGAAAGAATTATGTTGACAAAATTGATCTAGTAATTTAAATATAAATTATTATAAAATTTGAGAGATGGGATGAAAAACTAAATTAATAGGATTGATCTAGTGTGATAAGATGGAAATTATGATCACAAAGAGCTAAACAAGATTAACAAGCTTTCATCAGTTAGAAAACCTATAAAATGATGCCCTAACTATGTTGATCAGATCAATGAATTATATATTACCTATAATGAGTATATAATTGGATCAATTAGATTGATCTAATTATATATGAAATAAAATGACCTACACAAAAAGTTGAACTAAGTTAATACGATTGACTAAGTATTAATACATGTGTACAAACTATTATATTATGTCAATATAATCGATCCAGTAGTCTAAAAATGAAAAATTAAAAACATATAAGGGTTAGTTCACTATGGATTCACCATTATGTATGCAAGTGAAAGTGAATCTGATTTACAAATCAATCCTAACTCAGAGAAGATAAATCATTTAACTATACCACTAATAATACATAAATAATTAGGGTCATGCCCAATATGGATCTGTTAAACCTACCTAATGGATATATTATCATATAATATGGATAAAGATGGTTCCAAATCCTCTAGTCAAGAAACACAATGTAATAACCTTATCTAGGTCTAACTATGCAATAATAAAGTAAATATAATCTAGTGCTCACTAAAGCTTATGGCACAAATGGGAGATATACATAAATAATAAAAATGAAAAGTAAAATTCTACTCAAGTCAATGTAGATGTAATCTTAAGCAATGAGAGACAATAAATTCATTATCCATTAATGAAATCTATTTATTAAAATAGAAGAGTAAGAGTTAGGAATACTTACCTTGAAGATGAATAGATCAAGCCTCAAGCTCTCCCTTGGCCAATGGTACTTTATAAGAGGTTATTACGTATTATTGAAGAATTTAAGGATGGAAAATGGACTATAGTATAAACAAGGACCTCATAGTGGATCTTAATCTTTCAGAAGATAAACTTTTTCCTCCAAGAAGTATGAAACCCTAAATAATGACTCCTTAAATAGAATGGTAGAAATGTAGATAAAGAAGTGTAAATGAATTATTCTCTCTATTATAAATGAGGTGAAAGAGGGGTGTATATAGGATAATTTGACCTTAATCCCTTTTGAAAATTTATCCGATGTAGTCATCCTAGTTTACCTTGTTGTTAGGTATCAAACTTAGTTGGCCTAGGCTGACTCAGTCTTATAACATGCACTATTCCAAAAACTAGACTGACCTATTCGACTGCATTTGAAAACTAGTAAAAATGGGTTTTGCTTAGGTAAGGGATATTTGAGGTGGTGACTTGCTTATAAAAGAGTGTGGGAGAGGTGCTAAACCTTAGGGTAATGTATGGGAGAGGTTTTTATTGGTTTTATGTGGTGGTATAGGGATTAAAAATATTATGAAGCACTAAAGGTCTACCAATCCTTTTATAGATGTACCCTTTAAGGTGTGCAATCAGAGAGGTTGAGACTAAATGGGTTATTGAAATAAATAAAACCTTATTAATTGATAAAATTAAAAAATATTATGTGTATATAGACTCATTTCTTCTTTCAATTAGGTTCACCAGATGTCATTTTGATCTCAATGTCTACATTTTATGGCATGATGATTCACTATTGATTTTGGTTCTCTATATGGATGAACTATTCATCACAAGGAGTTATTAATTCACCATCAAGGTAGTGAAAACTATTTTATCTGACAAGTTCTCAATGATTGACTTGGGATTGTTGCATTACTTCCTTGAGATTGATATTCCACAGTCTGACTCCGAGATCACTATTGACAATCCAAGTATGCTTTTGATTAGTTTGCATGGTTTAACATGGATGATTGTAAGATAACTCTAGTTCCTTTTATATCTTGTGTGAAGATTGAGGCTAATTTTCCACCTCCTTTAGTTTGATGTTACCTCGTATCTACAACTTGTTTGTAGTCTCATCTACCTTACACACACTAGACCTAACATTTCATATACAATGGACATTGTCTCTAGATTTATGTAGGAACAACATGAGTTTCACTTAAAATTATCTAATAATATTCTCCACTACATTTAGTGTACTCATAGTTTTAGGATTCACTATAGAGTAGGCATTGACATTGACTTGATTGGTTATACAAATTCATATTAGGTTGGTGATATTCATAATCACAAATATACTTTAAGATAATTTCCCCCCTTGGTTTAGGTCTGATTAGTTTGTAAATAAATAATTACAATGTTATTGCTTTATCTTATACTAAATTAAAATACATTGAAGTTATTAATGCTACCACTGAGGCTATTTGGCTTTCAGTTATTTTTACTGAGTTTGGTATCTATTTTTGATTACCAAAAATCATATTTTATGAAAACCAAAGCACAACCCATATCTATAGGAATATATTCCTTCATCAATGGACCAAGAATATCAAGAGTCACATGCATTTCATTTAGGATCTCATCTATGATCAAGTCATTGATCTCCATTATATATAGACAATAGAGCAAATTGTTGATATATTCACCAAACCCTTCATTGAGAGAAATTATCTTCATTTTTAGGTGCTTATTATGGTTTAGTCATATATGAATATTTATTCCTCAAGAGAATAATCTCTATGTACTTGGGTACCTCATCAAGAATTTGTGTTATAACTCAATTCTTCTACCCACCTAAGCTACACTTAATAGGGGGTGTTAGTGTAGGATTTTTCTGATTATGTGGTTTTACCTACATGATATAATTAGCTTACTTAAGTTAATAATAGGTCATTAAGGGGAATGTGTTTTAAGTCATTTTATAATTGTGATTTGATTTAATTAGCTTTGTCAATGACCTAATTCCTCACTATATAATGTACCTTCCTATGTACTTTTTTGTTAATGAATGTTAATGTAACTTTTGATTGTGAAGACATGCTTCTTTCCTTTTGATTTATTTTTTGTATTTCACTACTCCATATATATTCAATTAAATGTATTCATCCTTATCTAGTATGATCCTCGATTGTGACCCACTCTGACAGGAACCATCAAAGTATAGTTTCCACTGTTGAGATTTAGAAGGTGTTTCATCTATAGTCAAGATTGAATCATTATGTAAACTAAAAGTGAGTGGTTTGGTATTTAATAAGGGTGATTCAACAAGTTTATTTACATGTAATTTTCCCTAACTTTATTTTTGATGTATATATTTGATCTCAAACTCACTCAATAGTATGACCCATTTAGCCATGTGACTAGTAAAAACTACCATAGAAAGTAGATACTTAAGTGGGCCTAATTTGGAAATAACAATGGTTTTATTTTCAAGCATGAAATATCGTAACTTCTAGGATGAAAAAACCATTGCTAAACAAGCCTTTTCAATCTAGTTGTAGTTGTGTTCATAGGAAAGAAATATTATACTTAAATAATGCACAAGTCTTTATTTCCCTTGATCATCATGTTGGGAAAAAGGTTCCCCAAATGCATGTTATGTTGTTTAAATGTAGAGGAGTAATAGATTATTAGGTGTTGGTGAGGATAAAACATGTGGATTTTTTAAATAATTGTTCAAATTCTCAAATGCTTATTAAAAGCTAGTGCTCCATGAAAAGGAGATGTCCTTATTCAAAAGGTGAGTGAAAGGATGAAATATATCTACCAATTACAAATGAAGCATCAGATAGATTTAATTTTTTTTTTTAAAATTATGAAGCTACTTCAAATTAGAATGAGAAGGAATTTTTATAATGGCCTTAACCTTGGATGGCTCAAATTCAATGACCCTATAAGAGATAATGAAACCTATCAATTTATCAAAAATGATTCCAACTATGTAATTTTTAGGATTAAGATAAACCTTGTATTCACAAAGCCTTTCAAAAATCCTTTGTAACACTTCTGGATGGCCTACCCTATTCTTCAAAAAAATTAGAATGTCATCCACATAGTCTTCTAAAATATCATGCATCATGCCATGGATATGACAATCATTACATGTTGGTATGTAGCACCAGTATTATTGAGATGAAATGGCATCACTTGATAAAATAACATCCCCCTTGAAGTTGTGAATGTTACTTTGTGTTGATCTTCAAGTGAAATTTGTATCTGATATACCCTGAGAATCCTTCCATAATAGATAACATATCGTATCCTATTGTGGAATCTACTATCATATCAATGTGTGGAAAATGAGAATCATCCTTTGGGCATGCTTTATTGATATCTCTAAAATATATGCATATGAGGATTCCTTGTGGTTTCTTCATAATTGGGATGATGTTGGATATACATTCTAAATAGTATATGGTATGAGTAAATCTTGCCCCTAATAATTTTTCCAATTACTTTTTGAATAGTATGGCAATACAAGGATGATTTTTTCTTAGCTTTTATTTAATTGGGTTTGCATTTGGGTGTAAAAAAAGTGGTGTACAACCAAATAAGGATATAAGCTAGGCATATATAAATATGACCCAACAAAAATATCAATAATTTCTTGAAAGAGGGAAGTAAGGATCCCACATTCCTATTTAATAAGGGATAATCCAATTTTGATTTACTTTGGATCATCTGGTGTTCCAATTTTTAATTCTATGGTATCTTCTATAAGTAGTGTGGAACCATCCTCTAGAATAGCTAGAAATGAGGTGCATTGATATTATTTATTATCTTGCAGTTTAACTGGATCATCAAGCTCACTAATGTAAGAAGAATCTAAATCACTAAAGGTTGAAAAAGGTCACTCAACAAAGGTATGTGATAAGTCTTGAGCCAATTTTCAAATACCTTCTGACCTTCTAAATTGATTCTTGACCCACATGAGATTTTGGGACTAGAAGCATTCTGGGCTTTATTTAAAATAAGGTGAAATTCCCATACAGTGACACATGAAATAGGTTTTCACCTTAAGAATCATCTTTTTATTTACTATTTTCCTGGTCCAAAAGTTCCTCAAAAATGTTTTCACTTTGGGACCTTAATGTTTCATTTTATTTTCCTTTTTATTTATGACCAATGAATTGATCTCCAAAATAGGCAACATTGTTAATGTAATATCAGAGCCTTGATTATGACCACCAACCAAAAAACCATCTTTGAGGCCCATGAATTCAAAAATTGCCTTGTCATTCTAAAAATAATCTAACATTATAATTTAATATTGTTAGTCCTAATCAATCAAATGGGGGTGATGGAGGAAAAGAGGGGAATTACAAGTGATAAAAGTGATGGTATAAATGGTATTGAGATTAAAAATTCTAGTATATTCTAAATCATTGTAGATGTTATAATATGAATTTGTGTCATTGCCGACATCTTCATTGTTAGACATTAAATTAGTATCACTCTCAAGATCTAAGGGTTCACCCCTAAGTGGTTTATATCCAATATACCAAGTTAATTTGTGTTTGGTAACAAATACAAGATCAATATGACCTTGTTAATTTTTTACCAAGCCTTTGCCTTCATAAGAATGATTATCTATTATTATATTTGGAATAATATACTTTTTAATTTGGTAATAAGTGGAAAAGTTGTCATTATACAACCATAAATCATCATCACCATTAAATTATTCTTAGTCTTGTAAATTAGTTTTTATAAAATCAATAGGCATTTTTTGGCAAGGATCAACCTTTTTTCACCATTCCATTATAACACTCTTTGTATTGGGCCTACCATATGATTTAGGTAAATTAGGAAATATGGCTATATGAAAACCATTTCCAATTTAGTATTGACCATGTCCTTTATCTGTAATGGTAAAATGAGAGGATATTTGAGGAGGGGAGAAGAATAATTAGATGTAATGGTTCTTGGATCCATGTAATTTGACTCACAAGTTTAAAAGGATAAATTTTTATCCTTTTTAGAGACATGCTCTAGGCCAAGATGATAATTGTAGCTCTCATACTCTACTTCAAGATGTTTATAGTACTGATATGGCTATAAATCACTAGGAATGGTGACCTCTAATCTAAAATGGGGGAATTTATTGCAATGATGTAGTGGAAGGTGTAGAAAATATTTATGGATTATATAAAACCTCAAACTTTTATACGTGGAAAAATTAGACCTTAGTTATTCCTCTTAATTCTAGACCTTTTCCCACTTCTACAAGTCTTGCATCTGCTCTATATTATTCCACTTTGCCTATATCTGAGTCTGAACATTATTATATTGATTACCTGAGCCTTATATCTTGCCCAAAATTATTAAAATGTACTTATATTTCATATCTACAAGTTTTAACATGTATCTACTTTCATGCTTCCTAGACACTAACATATGGGATAGGCACTAGCCTCATCATTAGTATCTAGACTCGATAAAAGTGTTGAGTTCCCTAAGTCATCCATTTTTCAAATGAAATGTATCCTAATTATCGACCTAATTTATTTTATGAGAGTTACTTATCCAAAGTGATTAATGTAAATATAACATCATTCCTCACCTAGTAACATAGGAATAATACCTAGTATTATTACCAAAGAGCACTCAAATAACATTTAGTCAAATAAAGCTTCCCTATTTATGTACAAGTCATAGGTAAAACACATATATAGGTCTGAAGTACTAAAGGATTATTATGAGAGCTTAATTTTATAAGTTACAAGTTAGGTCACTATTATATTTGATTTACATAATATTACATGATTCACACACAATCCAACACATAGGGGACAAATACATTAGTTTTATACCCTATTCAAAGTATTGGCTATGTAAAAAACACTCACTAATATAGGGTTATTTTGGTTTAGCTCAAAATCATGTGCCCACTAACCCATTTTTACCCAAGATCATTATGAAGATGAAGAACTAGGTTTTTAGAAATTCATGAGGAGTGGCAGTCTATGACCTAGATCTATATGCACCAAAACAAAGGTGAATATAAACCTAGAAGCATATATATGGTCACATACCTTTTCAACATGTATTATATAAAAGACACAATGAATCTAGATAGTTTCATCAATGCGATCATCCCAAGCTAATGTTAGTGTCCATGATGCCAAAAGCATCCAAATTAGAATCTAACAATTGTTCTAGAACTATCATCGAGTCTTATTTCTTCTTGTTCTATATCTAACACTATGTTAGTATCAACACCAACTAAGTATATTACTTATTTGTCATTTTCATAAACAGCGTAATTTTACTTTCTATATTTAGCCTATACACAACATAATAATTTTAGTGTATGCTTATATCTAAGTTTAACACATAATTGTCCTAATAGACATCTAATTATCACCCTTGTGTATTATCATTTATATATTCTTAACCCTAATTATACCACCAAGGTAGGATATCTTTATATATAATTTAGGGTTAAATATTTGGTCAACCTAATTCATTTGAATGTAAACTTTTCTAATTCTTAGGGTTTTAAACTAGTTGGGGTTTCAGATTGCATTAATTTTTCATTTCCTACTTCTAATATTTTTCATGCAACCTAAGCATTTCCATAGATTGGGAGGTGTGCCTATTGAACACATGGAGCTTCCCCTCCCACCATATAAGATGTCTCAAACAAATGAGGGATCTCATACTTTGGATTTTGATGATACCCATATTGATAATGAAAATCATATTAATAGGGTTATCATATAAGAATATTCTAATAATTAAAACCATGAAACAAATCAAAATTATCAAATAGACCATGATCAAGTGCAAGAAATTGCATTTTTTTCTAAGCTTATTTGAAAAAACCCTAAAAATCTTGATGAGATCATAAAAACTATACTAAAATAAAAAAGTTCCAAAATTATAGTTGAAACATCCCTCCTTTTGAACACATTACAACATAATACATATAGTGGGGGTACATGTTATGAGTTTAAACCTTTGTTTCCTATAACCACTATTTCTACATCTACCATGAAATTACCAATTATTTCAACATATCTACTAGTTTCAATGCCTATTACTACTCAAACCATATTTACATCCCATTTAGTGATTACTTAAATTATTAATATAAATCCCAGTGGGTCTACCATTAAAACACTCCTTTAAGTTATAAAGACCTTGGAGGACAAGGTCACAAACATTGAACAATTTTCTTTAAAATCCCCTCATGCTGTAGATTCGTAAGATGCATTGCATAACCCTCTTTCACTAGAGATTTATTTACACCCTTTTCCAACTAGTTTTGTTGCACCTATGTTTCCATTTTATGATGGCAAAGGTGATAATAAACAACATATTTGATCATTTTATGCAACATTCCTTTATTATGCCTCTAATGATAAATTTTTTACCAAATTATTTTGAGAAACCTTAATGATTATGCTTTGAGGTGGTTATATATTTACCATTCTAATCTGTGAAAGCATTCAAACCTCTTACAGAACAATTTTTAACACACTTTTACATTAATATTTATGAAAAGGTTTCCAATGCTCAAATTACAAAAATCAAATAAGTAATCAATCAACATATCAATGAATATGTCTTGAGATATAAAACAATGCTAGCTTAAATGACTAGTCTTATGGCAGATAAGGAGTTACAAGACATATTCAAGCAAAGTTTGATTACTTCATTACATGAGTCCATTATTTTTAATAAGTTCAAAACTTTTGATGAATTATGCTATATTGTATGGGGCTATAAAATGAAGTTTATGTCATTGAATCATCTCAATTATGTAACAAACACACCAAATGCATCTAAGTATAGTACCAAATTTATAATCAAACTAAGTTATAAGGTAAAAATTATTAAGCCTAAAAAGGAAAAAATCATCACAATTAACATAATCTTAAAACAACCTAATCGACTTGTCTTATATAATGTACCAATGAGACAATCTACATGTTTAATTGAGTCCCTAGCTTCATTACTCCCATGGTTACTAGAGTGTCAGCTTATATCTCTCCCTCATCCAATTAAGGTTGATATGAGTCTACCTCTACCCAAAGTATATGATGTAAATGCTTATTGTGATTATCATCAAAGACAAGGGCATTCTACAGGTAGATGCTTTACCTTGAATCATAAGATCCAAGATCTTATTGATGAATAAAATCTTAAATTTGAGGATCCTCCAAAGGAATCATGCTCACAACCTAGCAATCACTATAAATAGAAAATATTTAACAATCTTTTGTAAGACCATTCTAAGAAGAACTAGAAGTGCAAATGGAATATAACACACATCCTCTCACACCACGTTATGGACACCCACTAGATGGGATTATTCGTGCTTACGCATGACATATACCTCCTATGGTTTAGATACCCTCTATTACTTTTGATGATAGTGAGATTAAGAATGATGACTCTAATATTAATTATTTATTCATTTGAGCATAACTTGATAAACACCCTATATATAGAGTTATGATTTATAATGGTACAAGAAATAATGTTTGTACCATAACATTACTTACACACTTGGGTTATACCCATAATGATTTTCATCCTTCTATGAGATCAGTTAGAGTATTCAATAAGACCTCATAGAAGGTTCTTAGAGAGATTGACCTACCTTTATAATTTGGTCCCACACATGTGGTTACTAAATTTTTAATCATACCTTCCATGGTCATCTTTGATATGCTATTGGGAAGAGCTTAGATCCACACACTTTGAGTAGTACCTTCTACATTGCATGGGTGTGTTAAATACATTCATGCAAATTAGGTAGTTAAAGTTTTTAGAATTACATATGAAAATCCTCTTGAACAAGAGAAAATTATACCTAGATAATTAATTACCAAGTCTACTAAGGCTCATTCACTACAAAAGGGTAAGCAAATAACAATCCCCTTTACTAGGTAACTAGTACTTGAGATACCATTACATCATAGACATGGTAGATTCCACAGAATCCTTATATATTACACACCATGTTCAGATTTCCAAAGAACCTAAACATGATTATACTATTATAAATCCAATGAAACCACATAAAACTCAATGATGGATTCCGTAAATCCAAACTCATATTACTCTTAATACTACTTCACAACCATGGAATCATATTTTACATATGATGAACATCATTAATACTACTATGACAAATATTGAACCTATATGTGTTCCTTGATAACATCACAAGATTATTACACTAGTCTCATAATGGGGAGATATCTATGGTCATACATTAGATGGAATTATATGATTATCTTTCCTTTTTAAAACATTCCAAAAATACTAAAAAATGAAAAACATTTAAAAATTCAAAAACATTTTCGGCACCTACATGTTCTATTAGCTCCTTAGCATCTATGTGTTAGTTCTACATTGATGGATGGCATATTTAGTTACTCATACATACACATGTGTGTCAAAATTATAATTTAGTGTGATATAGTAATCCATAGATACATGTTCTATTCCTATTTCAAGAAGACATTGGAGGAATTTTCTTCTTTGATCTTGATACACATAGGCTATATGGTTTGATGATAACATTTATTTATCATGTTTGAGCTTACATATGTACTTACACATGACTTTATCCATGATTATATCTTTCACATGGTATTTTATATGTTATACACTTGAAAATTTTTTCCTAACACATTTGATCCATGGGCTACTATGACATGTTTATGCTAGTTACTTATGATTTCTTTTATGTACTTTATTAAGGGTCTTGTCTTGATATTTCATTATTTTTTAAAGAATTTGAATATGATCCTTTCATTTTGGCCCCTGTACCTACGCTTTCATTGATATTTACATATGAAATTATTTATTATATGGACATTTTAATATGTCATTCTTGTTTTTATGAACATTTGAGTAAGTCATGTCCCTTCAATTATGTGATATTTGAACACGCTCATTATTTATGGTCTCCTTGGACCATTGCCTTTTGAATTGATTTTATGTGTGTGTTTATTTTCTTGTTGACCTTGTATTTTTACTATCTATACATTTCCATGATCCTTATCATGCATCTTATGCCTTCATGTGATCACATTGGTTTTATTCTCTTCAATGTTATATGCTACATGGTTGTATTAATATATTATATAGTTGTCCTATCATTTTGAGGTGAGGTAACTAATATTTCCTATCTTTCCCTCACCTAAAAATGGGAATATTAGTGGGGGCATGTCATAGAGGCATGTTCTCCACACTTGTTATAATTTTTAGATTAAGTGGGGGCATGTTTTGGAAGCATGTTATCCACACTCATTCAGTATTTGGTAGTTATATAAATTTTTAGATTAAATGAGGTAATGTCATATGGTAATGGATTCCACACATTAAAAATTCTCATATTTAATGGGGGCATGCTTTGGAATCATGTTCTCCATAACTATTCAGTATTAAACATCTCCAAATTATAGTGGGGGCATGTTTTTGAAACATGTTCTCCACATTGGTACTTATATTAGTTTTTATATTTATACATATATAGTGGGGTCATGATTTGGAATCATATTCTCCAAATTTACACAATTTTAAAAAATTGGCCAAAGCACACAGTTATATGATTCATATTCACAATTGTGGAAAAATTCCATATATTGGTCCCATTATTATGCACAGTTTCATCATGAGACATATCTAAGGTGCATATGTTATGAAATGTGTGATTAATATTAAAAAATAAAAATTATTTCAAATTTAAAAACATCATTAGGGATTGTAACCACCCACCAGTTGTACTTTTATGAACTATACTTAAACAATCTACTGCAGTAGCTAGTTCACCTTTTTGGTATGGTCAAGGTGATCAAATAACTCAATATTTCTAAGTTTTTATGTTGGACTTGATAGTATCATCTAGCCTCACTAGTTTGATAGTGTGTGTGACTTGGTTCACTCACACTTACCAGGTTATATGTATCATTGGGTTACAAAGTTGAGCCAATCTTAATTGCCAGGTAGGAACTCACTTTTTCTCTAAATTTGGGTGCATCTACCTTCTACTCTCTCTCTCTCTCTCTCTCTCCTCTCTCTCTCTCTCTCTCTCTCATCTCTCTCTCTCTCTCTCTCTCTCTCTCTCTCTCTCTCTCTCTCTCTCTCTCTCTCTCTCTCTCTCTCTCTCTCCTCTCTCTCTCCTCTCTCTCTCTCTCTCTCTCTCTCTCTCTGTGTGTGTGTGTGTGTGTGTGTGTGTGTGTGTGTGTGTGGATATATTTAATTTTGAGATTTATCTATATTTATATTAATATTAGTTTTAGAGCCTTACATTGATACATCTTTCTCAAATAAACTTACTAATAGGCAAGGCGATTACATCAACACACAAGTGTACTCCTAAACCTTGCTCTTATAATTTCAATCATTTTCAAATAATTTGAATCCATATTATATGCACTAGTTATATATTATAACATGACCTTGGTTTTAGGTCAATCACTAATAAATCACTCAATTTGGGCACATGTAAATATAAGGTGTGTTATACACACCCAGGTACACATTACTTTCCTTTATACTAGTAATTTTATTACTAAATTAAAGCGGGGAAATGTAGATGATATTTATGGATTATATAACACCTAATTATTATACACTTTTAAAATTCAAACCTTATTTTTTTCCTCTCATTTATGACCTTTTCTCACTTCTTTAAGTCTTGCATCTACTCTTATGTTGTGCTCATTGTCTTATGTCTTAGTATTACTAGTCTTATGTTAATGAACCATGCCTTTTATCTTGACTAGAATGCTTAAAATGTACTTATTTTCATCTTTACAAGTTATGAACCTACACATACTTTCCTAATTTTTGGACACTAAAGTTTGGGATAGACACTTGTGTTGATGTTGGTATCCTGGCCTGATGTGACTATCTAATGCCCTAAAGTCACCTATTTTTCAAGTGAAATATATCTTAATGATAGAAATAAGTTCTTGAATCCAAGTTACTTATCTAAAGGGATTGATGTAAATACAAGATCAATCTTCATTCATTCTTCACCTAGAAACACAAGAATAATACCTAGTATTCTTACCAAAGAGCATTTAAATAACATCTAATTGAATAAATATTCCCTATTTACATACCAATCTTAGGTACAACACATTTATAGATCTAAATTACTAAGGGAACAACCCAATAGCCCAATTTTCAAAGTTATAATATAGGTCACTATTATACTTACTTTACACAATATTACATGATTCACACACAAGCCAACATGTAAGGGAGAACTACACTAGTTTGAGGCCCTCTTTGGAGTATTGGCTATATAAGAAGTGCTTATTGATAGAGGGATATTTAATGTCAAATCAACATTGTGTGCCCACTAACCTATTTTTCCCCTAGATCATTATGAAGAAGAAGAACTAGGGATTTTGAAATTCATGAGGAGTGACATTTCATGATCCAAATTTGAATACCCCAGAGTGAAGGTGAAGACAAACCTAAAATCATCTAGTTGGTTGTATTCATTTTTAGTAGGTATTATATACAAGACACTTACATCAAACCCAGGTAGTAACATCAATGTGACCATCCCAAACTAAATTTAGTGGGTTTTGTGATAGAATCATCCAAATAATAATTTGACAACTATTCTAGAACTATCTTCTAGTCTGATTACCACTTATCCCAAATCCAACATTATGTTAGCATCAACACCAAATATGTATCTTACTTCTTTTTCATTTCCATACATAGCTTAGTTGTACTTTATATATTTAGTCTATACTTAGTATAATAAATTTAGTGTATGCTTATATATAATTTTAACACTTAATTGGCATACTATATATCTAATTTTCACCTTTATGCATTGTCATTTCTATATTCTTAACCCTAATTATACTGCCAAGGTAGGATAGACTCATATCCAATTTTGGGTTAAACAAAAGGTAATGAATATACTTCATCTATCCAAGGTCACCCAAAGAGTAAGTTATAAGACAATTCTAAATCAATAACATGACAAAGGGTATCATGGGTTATAAGCCCAAAAATAATAAGAAAACAAATTGTGCCCTGTGATTCTCTCCTCATTGTCATATGACTTAATGGTCATAGTATATAGATGAAAGTATGCCATATTGTATCCCAAATTCTTAACTAGTTTTAAAGATACAATATTAATATATGAACCATTATTTATGATGGCATGTTTTATATTATGTCTAGAAATGATTGCTTCTATGTAAAGTGGATTATTATAGAGAGGAACAAGGGGTGACATATCAATTTAGTCAAAGGTAAGTTATTATCATATATATAAATGACCCAAAATCACTTGAAATTTATCCATATTAATGTCATTAGATACATTGGATTGGCTTAAAATCTCATAGAGTGTGTTCTTATGAATATCAAACATATGCAAGATATCTAAGATAAAACATTGTGACAATGTTTTGTGTAATTGTTACACAAGATCATATGGGTTTTCATTAGTATAAGTAGTTGGTTTTGTCTTTTGAAGAAGGAAATTCAATGGGATTATTAGGAGAAG
Source organism: Torreya grandis (assembly GCA_037957365.1). NCBI lineage: Eukaryota > Viridiplantae > Streptophyta > Pinopsida > Cupressales > Taxaceae > Torreya > Torreya grandis. The sequence continues at coordinate 5,973,350 of JARHVA010000326.1, forward strand.
AAGGTGCATGACCTTGGATCATAACTTTGGAACATCAAGTTGTGATTGTGCAAAATCAAGTTAGGAAGGTTATGATAATTAGAAGAAAGTTAATGGGAGCCTAAAATGGTAACTCTTGGATGTTGATGAAAATCAATTCCATTTTGAGCCAAAGGAGGATTACCAACATATGAGGGTGGAGATCCTAAAATGGAAAGTGGTTAAGGTTGGGTATTATTTACTACTGGTTTAGGATTAATTTTGATAGTGGTTATATGACCTCTAGTAATGTGACCTACAACATTATTATAGTTATATGGGACATTATCATAGATGAATTGGTTAAAATGGGTGTCTTGACTTTGATTCTAATTAGTTTATTGTTGATGTTTATTTGATCTTTAATTTTTATTATTGAGAAGCCAATTTTGGTTCTAATTGTTGGTTTGGCACTGATTATAGTTCTAGTTGTTATAGTTTTCCTATAGAAATGGGTTTTGGTAAATACCCAATTTTTTATTAGACATTGAAATAATGTGGTTTAACTCTATTTCTCCATTCTCCAAAAAATATTAAATGAAGTGTCTAATATTCACACATCTATGAATGGAATGAACCTTAATTATATGGTAATCAAAAAACACAATCTCCTTGTACCAATTAGGTTTAGGTTGGCCTTATATAAATAATTTAAAAACTTGCCAAATGATCATATTAGCCATAACCAAATTTTATAACACTACCTAAATAGGTTCACTAAGGTCACTAAAAACTCTATTTTGATATTAACCTCTTATAAGAGGTGGTCTATTCAAAGTAAGTGGTTGAGTGGGTTGGGTTGCTTAGGCAAGTGATGGTTGAACCATTTGAATGTATCTAAATTATGTTACCCCATCCCCTACAACATTTTTATTCCTACTAAAAGCTTTAGGTTCTTTAGATGTAACTACTTGAGGTTGCATGAGAACTTACTTCTAACCCTAGATTTGAGTTTGGTTTTGAGAATAGATTTTGATTACCCCTATATCAATGAGGGCTTGTTTAATTTGTAGTTTTATATCAATAATATCTTAAATTTTATTTGCACAATGAAATTTGAGATTATAGGCTATGTCTATTTATAGGTTGTACATAAAGACTTCTACCAATTATTTATTTGGGAGGTTGTGTGGGAATTATCTAACAAATGAACACCACCATTTCAAATAACTTACAAAACTCTCTCCTCATATTTGTTTAGCATGAAACAATAAAACCATAGTCACCTTATGTTCTAAATTATAGGATAATTTCTACACAAAATTTTTCAAATAATTCATCAAAATTATCAATAAAATTCTTGTGTATATGGATAAACCACTCCCTATCTTATCGAACCAAACTTTGGGGAAATAAGTGAAGCAAATATACACTATTTATGCTACCTCTTATCAAAAAATGAATACCTATTATAAGTTCTCTTTTGGATCACCCTTCCCTTTGTACTTGTCAAATTTAGGCATCACAAAATAATGCCAAAAAGGTTTATTAATATATCTCATATAAATGGGATAAGAGTATATGTCATCCAATTTGAAATTCTTACCCTGATTCCCTGCTTATATTTTAAAAATGCATCTTTCACTTCTTTCAAATCTCAAAAATTGGGGATGGGTTGAGAGGGAATTGGTACATGTTATTGGGAATTCAAGGGTGGATTATTTTGACTTGGATAAAGTGGTGGTATGGGGTATTTATGAATATGTAACCTATTATTTTTTCTTCCATGAATGTTCACCCTTTATTAGGATTATATTATTGATAGGGAGCTTGTTACTAGTTAGGAATGAAATGATGATTTCAAGGGAACTATCATCTAAAAGTGGGAATATTCTATTGTGGATTGAGCAAGACTTTTTGGGGATGGAAAGGAACACATTATTTATTTATAGGAATATATTGTAGGAAGGGAACTTATTGGTTAGGTGGAAGATGTTTGGAAAGAAAACATTACTAGATTGAAGAAACATATTATTAAACAAAAATGGTATGTGGTTGACTAATAAGAACATGTTATTTATACAATGTCTATTAGGGATTAGTCACCACTATTTGAGGTGGAGTATTGGTCACCACTTGTTGAGGTGGAGGATTGATCACGACTTACCAAGGTGGATGATTGGTCTGGTTTTGTGGCATATTAGAAGAAATTTATTATTATTGTGGGTTATTTGTAACCTATTATTTCATATTGGTTATGTTTGTAACCTATTGTTGCACAATGTTTGGAATGTTGGAAGAAAGGACTTGTTGGGAAATTAGAAGAAAGTTTTGTTGGGTTTTGGATTAAACTTGATGCATATTGAACTATAATGGTTGAGAGTTATCAAAGATATTTTGGGAAGACTCCACTAAGGTATTCATGTTAACTTTATCCAATAGATCAATGACTCATGTGTATAACGAACTAGTAAATCTAGTTGTTGTTCCATTGGTAGATTTTGTTCTATAAGTAAGGATTTTGAATAACAAGAGTAGTTAGGGAGTTATCTAATGTAACTAAAAAATTATTAACCTATTGTAGGCAATAAATTGGATTTATGAATGTGGGCCAATGATTTTACCTTTTCTTTTTATAGATATCATAAGGGCTTGACTAGAGGCTCATACAAGAGCCTGATTTAGGCTAGAGTAGCTTGATTATCTATTAATGTGAGGGGTGCCTCTTTAGGAGATATAAATAAATAATATAAGTTCTCCACTATAAATATAATTGAAAATTTAACATTGATCTCTAACAATCAAACAAGTTTTTTGTCTTTGTTATAAAAAAGGTGTCATGTAAATTGGTCTTGTCCATATTATTCACTAGACAACACATTTGGGAGGTATTTTTGATGTTGTCCATGTTTTGTAATAAATGGTACATAAGGTAGGTAGTGTTTATGTTGTCCATGTTTAGCACTAGATGGTACATTATGGAGGTATTATTAGTTTTGTCCATGTTTGGCACTAGATGGTACATTTGGGAGGTATTGTTGGTTTTGTCCATGTTCACACTAGATGGTACATTTGGTAGGTATTATTAATTTACCTTGTATTTGATTTTATCTACATATTATTCATACCCATATGTATTATAAATGACCCCCTCATCAAAATAAGGGTTATAAATAGCTCCACTACGTGTATATTTCACCATGTTTGGATTTATAATTTTCAACTTGGAATAAGTTCAAATGCTTGAATTTTTTATTTATTTGTAGTAAAGTTTTGATTGAAGTATAATTTTAGAAAAAGATAGTAAATGTTTAAAGTAACTTGATTTATTCTCATCAAGGAAACTATCAAAATGGAATGATTAAATCAAATAGTGTCAATATAAATAGTCTAATAGGAAAGGTATGTGAATCAGACTTGTTTTTAAAAGTGTACACAAGTACAAGTATATCAAATGTTTTCAAGTGTTTATGTCTCACAAAATATGTGAGGGTTCAATATTTATATCTTAAAAGTGTTTGGGTTTGGACTTTACTTTAAATTGCTTAGTTTGGAAACTTGACTCGTGAATGTAAAAAAAGGAATTTTATTGCTTGGGAATTTTTTTAAATTTGGAATGCTTATCTTAGGCTACTTTATTTTATTATGAAATTTAACCTAGGTTTTGAATAATTTTGCTTTATAATGTTAGTTTAATTTGAATTTGTGTGAACTGTGGATTATAGTTGTAGTTTAGGTAAATGTTTACCTTAGTTAAACTAGGTTTTGACTTTTGAAAAAGAAAGGTTTGACCATGTTTGAGTTTGGAATAACTAACCTTTGACCTTTGAATTTGGGATTTTAACTAGAATTGGAATTCATATTAAGTTTAAAATAAAATAGACAACATAATGACAATGGTTTATACAAGAATTTACACCCTAGTTTTGAATTGGTTTTAAATCAGAAATTTAAATTTGATCAAAATTAGGGATATTTCAAAATGGACAACATAATGATGTGACTTAGACAAGATGGGTGTGTATTTAGACAAATTTTGACATGGAATCTATAATTTTTGAGTGAAAAAATAGATAGAGTAGTGCCTTTAAGTGTAAGTGTGAATGGAATATGTTTGAGACTTTGGTTTTTGGACATTTATTAGATTTTGACACAAGATATAATTACATGATCCTATTTTAGTGGTAAATCAAGATTCCATCACAATCACTGATCCTTCAATATACTCACTTTGAGAGGATAAATTTAAGGATAATTTTTTATAAATTTATTTAAATATAGGTGAAAGATCCACCCTCTCTCAAAGTCTATATGTAATAGGAAATATTTAGGGGATTTTACATTTTCCTCTTACATCAGTGAAGATTTTGTGGCCAATAGGTCTTAAACTAAAGTTTTCATTAGCTTACTAGATGGTCCCATTATGGGTACAAAATCCATCAAAGAAGAGATCCAGGGATCAAAATATTAATAAGTGATAAATCCCCTATCAAAGACTCCCTTGATTCCTTTATAGTGATGTATAAAGGCTTTGCATTAAGAGTTAGGTAATTGCTTTCATGAAACCCTTTATGTGTAATTTTGATAGGCTCTAAAAATACTTGTCAACTATTTATATCCCCCATTAAATGTACAAGGATGGTATGAAACCCCTATAGGATATAAAACCCCTATTATAGGATATAAAACCCCTATTACTAGACCCTAAATACCTATGCGAAGGAAATGATACCCCAATCACATAGCATAAAATTAAAAAGGGAAGGTATCACCATTTATGATTCATAGGAATCCCATTAAGGGAAAACGAAGAGCATACTTAGGAAAATATCCTAGGATAAAAATGAATGGTTATCTTCATGTTTATTGGTCACCAAAATAAGAGGATGTCATACGCATCAAGGAATTACACAAAATTATACTTCAAGAAGTGAAAAAAAAACTAAACAAATGCATTAAATGAAATGACTTAGAAATGAACAAGTTTCTAAACCTAAATTGAAATGTTGGCTCATTTTAGAGCCAAATCAAAATGTGTGAAAAGAAGAAAATGCTTTTTTTCAGTTTTAAATACACTTATTTGACCAAGGACTACAAAAAATTGGTTATAAGGTTTTAGTATGGTCTTTGGTTGATGTGGGAATTTGTCAAAATGCTTGTTTGAGGCTCAGGTTTATGACACAAGGTGTTTCTATTGAGACACATGACATTTCTACTATTTTGATGTTTTTATTGATTCGCATCACATTTCCACCAATTTTAGAAAAATAAACAGAAGATATTTTTTTTTGAATTTCCTCCAATTAGTAGGGCATTTTCATCATTTAGCACATTTCTGTCGATTTCAATGACATTTTTGTTGAAAATAAAAAAATAGAAAAAATCATATCGCATGGTATTTTTACTGATTTATGCATTTATACTGATTATAACTATTTTTAAAAATATAATAAAATATTAAATAGAGTGTTTTAACCATTTTTAAGTATGAAACCATTAAAATGTATGGGAATTTCTGTTATTTTGGCATGGAACATATTTTTACAAATTTTTGAAGAAAAAGAAGTGAATTAAGTTAATGACTAGGTTAATTCTTGTAATTAGAAGAATGAGGAGGGCCTATAAGAGTTCATGGGATATGTTGAGCCCCATCAATCATGAAATTATGTAGGATTATAAATCCAAAGAAATTTAGTTTGACCATTAGTGAATGCACATCAAAACAATTGAATGAGACTTACACTAAAAACCTATTCACTAGGCTTGAGTAAGACTAAACAAAAGGTGAACCAAATAGAATACAAAACATAAACATTTTATACCTTCCTTAAAATACTCCATTTTTTTGTCATTTAAAATAATATGTGCCTGGATTATATAACTAGAGGTCTTTTTCAATGTTGAATCTGTATGTGGGCAACATCTCTCCTTGTCTACACTTGATTTGGCTTGAGAATTATGAAGTTCCTTAGGTATTTTGGAAAAGAAAGTTTAGGTTATAGAAGCTTGTCTATAATGAAGGAGGACCTTAAATTTATATAATTTTTGAAACATAAATAACCATACATCTTGATCTCTAAATGGAGGGATAGGAATGAGTCCTCACCCTCATCAATATTAGAGGTTGGAAATGTAAGAGGGTCCGTTTAAGTAAATTTTGAGTGTGCAAGAGATTTGGATGAAAAGTGCAATCATCACCATTTTTAGACTATGTGAGAGGGTGTAAGAATAAGTAATGTGTAATAATGTGTAATTACTTGCTTGCACTTCTCTCTTTTATCATTGAGTTTGCCCATGTGATGTCATCAAGATGAGGTAATAAAGGGATTTATTATTTTGGATAATAGAAATTTCCAAAAAGCCATGGAATTTTGAATTACATAATTTTTAGGTTAATTAATCAAGTGATTAATTATAAATTATAATAATGGTGTATTTTCAATGTTCATTTTTCTAATTAAATATTCATTTAATCACCCTGGAATAACACTTGTAAAGGGCCAAGTTCATTTGGGGTGCACTTAATAGAATTGTTGTGATGTTATGGTGCATTACCTTAATTAGGAATGGTTTACTGCCAATTTAAAACTAAATTGGTAGTTTCATAGGTAAATTGGATCAATTTACTATTTTCAATTGAATTTTCATGTGATTTATAGAAAGTCATTCTGATTGCAGCTTAGACATGTAAGTGGTGAAAATGAAGTAGCAACACAAGTATATACCCAAACTGAGTTAGCAAAGCTAGATGAGGAAGGTAGAATCATTTCCTAACTAGGTTATATCCTTTAGACATACACAAAAAAATTAAAAATAAGGGAGATTATATAGTATTTGATCCATTGGAAGAATTTGATGAGCACTCTTAAAACAACATCTAGAATTATTCAAAATTGATGGAATTGTTTTTGAAGGGAAGGGGCATGCTATGCCCTTAACCTATAATGTGTCTATGGTTATAAGTGGATTTTTTTTGGCCTATGTGTCCTTTTATATTATCTTGTCACATTTATCTATGCTATCATAGTGTGATTAGGTTCAACCTATAGAGTAACCATATATTAATTAGGATATATATATATATATATAGAAGGTAGTTTTTAGTACTTAAGCATCATATTACAAATTATATTATTATTTTGTAGTTGTGGAGTTTCCCCCTCAAAGTGTCTTAGTATTATATATCATATATTATTATTTGTTATCAATTATTTTTATGGATCTATTTATTATGTTCTCACAATTTCTATATATTTCTAGTCATGGTGTTTACATTTATATCCAAAATTTTGAATTGTCTTGATCTATCTAAGTAATTTCATTAAAAGATGGGATTCACAAGATATTATAATTTTCATACTTGTTTATTAGGTAATTTATTATAATTTAATATGTATTCCTTTCATTATATTAATTACAAAATTGATTATTGAGTTAATTTCACGCATAATACCATATTCACTTGGAATCATATAAATATGAGAAAATAAATAGATCTTAATCGTAGAAAAGTATAGAAGGTCTAATGGAAAGGATAAATTATTTTTTAAAATTAATTTCATGGAATAAAATATAACTAGAATAAAAAATATAAAATACTTGTATTAGTTTTGAATGATTTTTGAGATCTAACCTATCTTTTTATAATTTCCACACACACACACACAGAGAGAGAGAGATTTGAATGACTCTTTGGCTTATTATCTTCTCAAATTATCTTATATTTAGTCTAAGGTATAATTTTAAATTCGCATTTTTATTTTGACTTTACATGAACAATTACAATATACAAAAATAAAAATAAAAATACATTTATTGCAAAATAGAGTATACAAGAAATATCCTTCATAATCTCATATTAACACTCAGAGGGTTAAAGGAATGTTGAAGAGTTTTAATGTCTCTCCTATTATAGTCCATTTTATTTATAATTATTTCACATAATATATAAAATAAAACATGCTCTACCTAAAACATTTTATTTTGGGCCATTTTAGATTGGACCTATAAGCTTTACTAAAAATAATAAGATAATTTATCACTTTTTAAAAATAATCCTCATTTTATGTAAGTGTAAGTAAAGAGTTACCTACATAGGGTCAATTTATGAGCCAAGTAGTAATCCCTTGTTTATCATTTTCCTAAAAAAATGTATCCAATGGCATAACATATAGATCCATAAATAGAGGGAAACTATGTTGGATAAAGTGAAACTGGCCAACGCTTTAAATTTTGTGGCCATTGATAGTAAAAGAAGTTGAAGAATCATAGAAGAGAGTTTTCACAACTAATTTATATAATTAACCAAACCCTAAAAACTTTAGAATGGTGAGGATAAAGGGTCATTTGATGTGGTTAGAGGATTTTTTAAAGGTGAGTTTCAAAAACATTTCAAGAGTTACAAAAAAATTCCATAGCTTCCCAGACTTCATTAATGTTATTAAGTTTATAATAATTTTTAATAAAGCATGTTTTATCTATTATGATATTTTTAGGGAGGATTTGATGAAGGTAGAGCACCAAGGCTTTAGCTATAATCTTGTATGATACATTTAAAAAGGTGGTTTGGCTCTAATTGGTAATAAAATCATAATCTCCTACATTAAGGATGAATATAATGGTTTAATTTTTTTATCAAAAACCATAAGTATTTATTTCATAAATATTCATAATAAACCTAAATCAAGTCTAGACCAAAAAATTATCATCTATCCTTGTAGAATTCACAAGGGAAACCATATACTCCTAGTGACTTATCATTGGCCATGGTATACATATTTACATAAATACATTAAGAGTGAGTAGGGCATTGCACAATAGCTTAATGGATTAATTTTTTATAAACATTGTAAATATTTATATTACTCATTTGCATCTTCTAGGGTTTAAAACACCAATTTATAGTGGTCTAGAAAAGTTGAAGATTTTTTGGGTAGACAAGTGAGGTAGTTGCATGTAGTTTTTAATGCTTTAATTTTTTATCTAGCTTACTTTACCCTGATATATTTAGACAAAATTATGTAGGTATGATCAAAAAATTTATTCAATGTAAATGGTCATTAATATGAACACATCTTTTTGTATGTAAATCCAAAAGTTTGATCTTGGTCATGAATTTAAGCACATCTTGATGCATGTAAATCCAAAAGTTTAATCTTGTGTTTAAGATTGGCAACCATAATATGTAACTAATTATTAAATAATATTTTATCAATTAATATAGTAACCATTTAATTTTATTTTTAAAATTCACCATTGAAAATATTTGAATCCCTTGCCACATGCTTAATATAGTTCTTGAGAAATGAGGTAGTGTGATTGATGTATAATTCCACCACTTGATCCAATTAGAAATGTAAGGCTGACATGACACCAAGTTAAAAACTCTATAAAGGAGTTGCATAGTATCCTCATGATTAAGGAGTGATGTTTTTAAAAATATTTGCATATGAGGTATTTTTTTAAAGCTACATCCCTACTCAAGCTAGAATGTGATGAGACTATGGTTGGATAAAAATAATACTAGGTGGACAATGATAAATTTCCTATTATAAATGTGAATTAGAAAATGTATTGCTCAATGAGAATTAAATTGTTAATTGTAATAATAAAATAATATTTTTCCACCACATAAACCAAGTTTTGAAACTTAATGATCAATGCCCAAAAAGAGGGTATGACAACCCCCAATAATTTTAAGAGTAAAACCATGCTTCATGTTCTCCAACACATCAAATTCATTGACAAGGTGCCCAATTTATCCTTGGGGTGATTAAACCATATTAAATTCACTAAAAATTTACCACTTGGACAAAGTAATTTTTTGATCTAATCCTTGTTATAATTCTTCTTTTTTAGGGCCATCATTAGGTGCATAAAAATTTATGACACCAATAGAATGATGATTATTATCAAGGGTGGCCCATTTTACCTAATGTAACAACTAAAAGATAAAAATTTGGGTAAAATTAAATACTATCACCACCACAAAAATTCTCATATGGATTATTATGTGGCATATAACTAATAAATTTTATAAAATAATTGTAGAATAAATCCTGTAACTTTAGCTTCCTACAAACATAAAAAACCTAAAGCACCAATAAATTGAAAATTAAACCACACGAATAATTTTTGTGATGGTTGTATAATACATATAAAATTACATGAGAAAATATTCATTAAGAATGGTCCTCCATGAAATGTTTTCCTTTCCTATCCCCAAACACTTACTCAGAAGCTAGAGATGCAAATTAGTTGCTTAAAAAGATTATTGTTTTTGTAAAAGATAGTCCTCTAGTAAAATAAAGTGGTGATATCCCCATTATATAGATAAGGTTAATTTTTAATACTATTAGGTGAGTTCAATGAGAACCTAAAATGAAAATTATTTTATGATTAGATACCAACACTTGAAACATATAATTCTCTTTAGAAACTTGGCTCTAAGGGATAATTATGAGAGCTTGGAATTAATGGATAGTGTTTAGATGAGGGAGAAAATTTTAAACATTTTTATCATTCTACCAAGGTTTTCAATTGGGTAATATATCAGCCACTTCATATTTTCTATTCCCCACAAATAATTTTTTATTAGCAGTAGTATTCCAATGGTTGTTCTTTTTGGTTACAACTTGCTTCTCAACAAAAAAATTTTTAGCAGACAACTTTGAGCCTAGGTGGGACATAAGAGTAAAAATGTGAATCCTATTTTTTGTGTTTGGAAATGAAAACATGTGTTTTTAATGTTGATATATATGCCTATTTTAGTATTGATAGACTCTTTTAAGTCTTTAATTAGGTCAACCTCAACACAATCACATTATTTTGTCATCCTAATTAAAAATTATCTATCTCATTACAAATCACATGCCTAATGGGTTGGAAGATTTTATCCATGAAGGACCAAAAATGTTTTATGATACCTAGGTGACTCAACCTAAATATGGAACTTGAGGGATGTTTCTTTAGATATTTTGAAATCATGAGTCTAGTGTGATAAAATAATCAAGGTATTGTACATAAACTAATAAATATAATTTAAAATAAAATATTGCACATGAGATGGTTCCTTAAAGGATAAGAAAAAAATATATATTATATTTTTTAATCCTACTCACCTATTTCACATTAGAATCCCAATGGTGTCTAATCAAGGTTTAGAGTGAGTCTTTAGAGGGGATGCAGTCGACACAAAGAAATTAGGTAGTTATTTTTATATCAATTAAAAACTAGTTCCTCATCATCAAATTTTATAATAAAATTAATAAAAATATGAGTATTTATATAATCTTTAATATGTCATATAATTTTAGGAAAAAATGCAATCTTTCTTTAGTGTCACTCTCCCTGCCATCTACAACAATAGTTACAACTAGCTAGTTGAGGGTGATTTTAAATACCTATCCTACCAAAAAGGCAATGTTATTAAAAAATTAAAAGGAGAATTATTAAAACCCCCATAATGAAGGTACTAAAATAATCTTGACAAGATAGTGAAACATAAGGTTGAGATACAAAAAATTAGCAAGGAAAGGTTTTGTGACATATTTTAACCATCTACATTGGCATACAAGATTTAATTTAGATAAAACTTTTTTTTTTTTCAATTACAATGGCTGAAATTATATAGATTTATATAAATTTATTTTTTTCAGAAAATATGGATCAAATAATACAAATCAATAAAAATATGGTAGGGGAATGCTCATGAGATTGGTAAGGGCATGCTTATGATATTGAAATCTTGGTCTCTGTGTATTATGTACCCCAAATTACCACTCCACCAAGCCCCTAAGGACAATAAATGTAATTTTACTAAAGATGGTGTGATTTTAATTCTCATATAAATATAGACACCTAAAAATTTCCCTTATAATACATTGTTTCTTAAATTGTATTCTTTCAGTGTGGTGTTTATTTTTCAATAATTAGTCTAAATTTGGTGTTTTTGGCATGTTTTTCATGTTTTGTCATATCACATTTGGACATATAAAAATGAACCCTAAGTGTTTATTAGTTTTTAAATTTCATATATCTATGGTACTTATATATTTGTTTGTTGATGGTCAAAATTAGGTGTTATTAGTTTATTGTATTATTTGTCATTGTGTCCTCTTTTTCTCTCCACCTAATTTGAAAGTACTTCATTGGTCCAACTCAAAATCTAATCACTATGGCTTTCACACCATAAATATACTTAGAAAATTTTTGGGTTTAAGTGTGTCATTAGTTTGTTAGGGTGCACCCATGTTTTGTGGTCATGTCTTCTTCACTTTTTATACCATTTGTTTTAAGTTTATGTGGAAATAGGCCATAATTTAGATTCAAGTCATTTATAACTATACATGCATCTTAGTGTATTTAGGAATCTAGTGACCATCTAGAAAATATCTAAAATTTATTATTCCTAATGATCTATTGATCATATATAGGAATAATAGACAAATCAAGAATGAATTTAGAGAGCATTCATTATAGCATTGAATTTTATATTAGTGACACATTAGATTTCATTTATTTGTACTAATGATGAATTAAAATAATTAGTAAGGTATTTTCTTTGATATTATACACAATTGAGATGATTTTAAAATATAAATTAATATCATGTATTCCTTAATGTAACATATACCCCAAAACACATCATTATCATTATCATTTTTGGGTCTAGTTGTCTAATTAGGGCAAAAAGAAGTATATTTTTTAGGTAATTAGAGAGAAGTTTCAAAAAATTCTATTAGGTTTTTTGAGCCCAATATATGATTAACACATTCATCTTCAAATTTTATACCTTTGTGAGACTTCTTATAATCATACAAACTATGGTTCTTGCACCTAGCAACAAAAATTTTTGGTTTGGACAAGGTCTTCTATTTTCCATGAGTTTTAAGGCTTATTGACGTCTTGCCCCAAAACCCTAATTTTCAATGTTAAAGTTAGATAACTATATTTATATCTCCCAATATTCAAAATAAATTTTTAAACCCTCATTTTATATTTATTTTTCTAGTTTTTATAAAATGAACTAAGTTTAATTTATTGTTTTATATTTGTTTAGGTTTAGTTAAAATTTTATGGATATTTGTGTTGTAATTTGATTAAAATCATTTTTTTCATATTAAATTTTGGTGAACTCATGCTCACTTACACCCATGTATATGGTTATATCTTATTCATTAGGGTAAATCTAGATTTATCTTATTTTTATAGGGCATGTTCCATTGTATTCTCTCAAATCTATTTGCCCTAGCTCTTTTCTATTTCATTACAAAACCTAATTTATCTTATTTTTATAAGGATTTTTACATCGTATTCTCTCAAGTATATTATCCATATATCTTTTGTATTTCATTCCATAACCTACGTTAATTCTTTGGTAAAATTTTAATCTCTTTCAAACCCTAAGGTATTTTCATGTTGTGTGTGTGTGTGTGTGTAACATTTGATATCCTTTTATACCACCAACATTGACTATATATAATAATCCAACCAAGAAGAGTGTTAGGATTAATTTTCAACTTATGGATTTAATTGAAACACCTTTGGTTAATTTTAGATCTTACTTGAAAATAAAATGGAAGCAAAAAATGTGATTAGTGTTTATCTAGAATTTGTGTTTTATATTTCAAATAGAAATGATCTATATTTGAATGAAAATGTTATAAATGGTTTTCAAATTGATAATGCATGTGAACTATATGATGATCAACAAGATTATTTATATTATCAAGATACATTTTAACTCTTAACATTTTTATGAAACATATCATGAAAAACCATAATGAGATAGCTAGATAAATGAGTGTATTAAAAAGAGTTACAAATCAAATCTTAGAGGAAGAAATAAAAGATGAGGTTTATATGGATAGGATAGTGATGAGACCTATAAATGGTCTCATTTACCTATTTAATACTTTCCCAAATAGTTAAATTTCGTCATAGTTTCCATTCCTACGACTCATAATATAGACATGTGCATATGTTATACACACACACACACACACACACACACACACACACACACACACACACACACACACACACACACACACACACACACACACACACACACACACATGTACTCATGTGCACATATGCATGTACTCATGTGCACATGTGTGCATGCATGCGCGTACACACACACACACACACACACACACACACACACACACACACACACACACACACACACACACACACACACACACACACACACACACACACACACACACACACACACACACACACACACACACACACACACACACACACACACACACACACACGCACACACGCACGCACGCACGCACGCACACACGCACGCACGCACGCACACACACACACACACACACACACACACACACACACACACACACACACACACACACACACACACACACACACACACACACACACACACACACACACACACACATGTAAAGTAAATATTGAGTTTAAATATGTTTTTTTAAAGTTTCCTAATGTAGTTTAATAGTTTCATAATGGTTTGATATTTTTATGGATAAAGTGGAATGAAAAAGATACATTTTTATTATGTTTATCAACCAAAAAAAATTCTATTAGATACACTCAAAACCTTTAGTTGGATGGAATTTGGAGACATAGAGTGCCTGCAATAACTAGGAACCACCTGTAGCCACTAGCCATGAGCACTCGTAGCAATTAGATGAGACCACCCACAATAATTGTTATAGGTGGACATTTTATAGAATATAATAGAACATTAAAATATCATCTCCAAAATATTTTACATCTCATTCAACTAACTCAAATTCTTTGTAACATGATGATAAGTTTTTATAATAATATGGTAGTTCCATTTGACCATGTTTTTATTAATGGATTGTACAGTCATTTGGTTTTACTTGTCTTAATCTCATTTTTGCAATAGTATGATATATTATGGTTGTAGCCCATTATATATTTTTTTAGTTAATAATCACTTGCCTCCTATATATAATGAGAGTATTTTTAGGTAATAAATATCATAGAAAAGATAAAGAGTGAGTAAGAAGTGAAAAAATGTTGTAATCCATTATATTTTATATATAAATAATTTTATTTCTACAAAGTTGATCAATGAAATTGAACTAATTTGATTTAAGGTATTATTAATCAAGGAATGGCTATGAGCATAAGACCAACTGAGAAGGCCCCAGTTGTGAGGAGTTATTATGATAATCCCATATATTAATTAGATCTTATAGTTATGACATGTGATTAAATTATAGCTTTGTATGTGTACCTTTTAGTTGCCATATCTGATCTCATTTAATAAAATATTTTTGTGTGATTGATAAACTATCTTATGTTCAAAGTGTAGGAAGCTTCTAAAATAGTATGTATTTCATTTTTGAACTTTTCCTTTATGAAAAATCCCTTTCATGCAAGTGTGTTTCATAAACACAACCATTAGTACGTTGTATTTATGAAGAGTCTAGTGTTCATATATAGTTTGTATACCTTATCAAATTACATAGACCCTAGGTTGACAATATAATGAATAAGCATTATCAATAAACCAAGTGGCTACCTCATGTTTTATTATTAACAAATGGTTTTGTTTGTATAGTGATTAGATTTTGCATCAGTTTTATTTGGTAGTTGAGTTTTCTAGTCATTTTTATGCCATTTTTAGGGAAGGTGTTAAGCATTAGAATCTTAAAAGTTCAAGTAATATTTCCTTTTTTCTTAGAATTAAAATTTCTTACTTTTTATCATAAAATTTCATGATTTCTAGTCTATTTTTTTCGCTTTCTAGCATAATATTTCTCACTTTCTAAATAAAATTTATTGATTTCAAGAGTATATTTTTTGTTTTCTAAGCTTAGACTTTAAATTTATATAAATTATAATAATAAAAATAGAAAATACTTTTAAGCTAACCCTATGCAAGGTAGGGTATAAAACAAAAAATAAGGTAAAAGTGTTTGTATTTCATATTTAAAAAGTTACTTGGGAAGGATATTGCCTAAAATATTAAGATTCTCTACAGAAGAAAAAGGTGGAACATCAACTACAAAAATTTAGATATCACCTAAAATAATAGAGATATCACCTGAAATAAAATATTTATCTCCTATAGCAACAAATATATTGACTATAGCAATCGAGATATCACCTCAAGTGATTGAAAAGACAACTATAGTTGATTCACACCAACTATTGGAGGCAGAAGGAGCGAAATCATAGGAGTTCTTGGTTAAATTGGTAAAACATTATGATAAAAAGGGATAAGATGATCCGCATACCCCTAATAAATATATCTTTACACCATTCTAAAGAGTGATTTTTTAGCCACCCTATACTCAAGAATTTAGTATTTAAATCCATCCACCTTCACCTAAAATCTTATTTGAATGAGAACTTAAAGCTCTAAATAAAAATACATAACTTGTTGAATCCACTAAAATAGACTAACAAGATTTTCTTTTGATTGTATACCTAAAGGAATTACATGGAATCACTTAATTACATAAAATGTCAGCATCTCTACCCATATTTTGTAAATAAACATATAACATATTTACAATGCTTAGTGAGTGTTAATATAAATAAGTGAGTTCCTTTGGCTAAGCATCTATGAATAAGGGGCATGCATGCCATCAAAATAACCTAGGGCATAATCCTAGACTTAACTTCTTGACTCTCCATGTTGGGTATCTATAGGGATTTATACCTTGGTGGATGGATATAAGCAACCATCATCCTCACCAGTTATACTACAACTCTTTTGATTGAACAAGAATTTTTTGTTAAACTTATAGAAGAATTTTTAAGAAGTCCCACTCCAACACCCTTATTTAGAAGGTTTTTATCTCCTTTTAAGAAGCTTACATCCTTTGTTCATTATGTACATTGGGAAAAAAGTTGATAAAGTAATTGAAAAATGGGTGGTTAAAATATCTTTTTTACAAGTAGTCTAAAAAATCATGGGAGATCACCAAGGAGAAAAAATTGAGGCCACAACCTTTGATTTTGCCATCAATACCCTTGTGGGTAATATACTTAGGAAAAAATACTTTATCTACTTTTCAAAAATTTATAATGATCGCTAGTGAATATCCAGATACATTTCTCTTTCAATTTGATCTCCTATGTTGTAGTTATGACTACCATCAAGATGCTAAAAAACTAAAATTATTTATAACCAATCTCAAGGTCGTAACCCTTATATGATTTATGTGGTTGGGGAGAGATTATATATCCACTTATAAATATATGGAGGATAATTTTTTATCAAAGTATCAATAATAATGAAAAAGAAGGGACCATACAATAAATGACATCTTCTAGATGTAACATAATGAAGATGAACCACTGGAATAATACTTGGAGATAATTATGTTCAGATTGTAAAAATATAAATAAATCATGTTGGACCAAGAATCCATCAAATTGGTATTCTTGAAAATAATCAAGGAAGAACATCTCCAAGCATTAGATTTAATGAGCAATAGAGATGTCTCATAGATGTGATTCAAATATATCACTCTCTTAGATAAAAATTAATTAAGGTTAATGATGAAAAAAGCTCATAATAATCAAGATTAATCAATATCATTATCCAAATTCACTAACATAATATTAAGGATGCAAGCTAGTAATTTTATATAATACATAAATTAGGACATTAGTAGTCACTTGTCTACACAAATAGATACATTGCACACATGAAAGAAGAAAGAAGATATGGAATAAACCTTGATTTTATACTATTCAAACTATCACAAAAATAAAATTGACTATAAATGTCATGTTGCCCATGTAAAAGTAGACAAATAATGGAATAATATCCTAATGCATTAGATTTTCATGCCATTTAACGATATGGATATCAAATATTTTATCTATCCCAATGGAAACTATGGTCACAAAGGCCAACAAATCCAAATATATCATCTAGGTTTACATATTTTAATTCAAAGTTTTATATTTCTCTACATTGGAATTTTTCTACCCCCTATAATTAACCATATCAAAAAAATTAGAATTGGTATTAAAAAAAATTCAACCCCAAAAAAATTAGTAGTAATCTCAACAACAACTATGAAAATAAAATACTCAAAACTTTCAATAGAACCCACTCTCTAGCTAATGACAATAGTCATGGCAAGGGAATAAACTTGTATGAACCAAAATACTACTTTTCAAAAACTTCCACAACATCACCTGCAACAACAATCAACATTAATGCCAAACAATCCCACTCCACCCCCACCAAGAGATACACAATCACCTGCCCATCTTTCATCCAATCCAAATAATAAGTTAGTTTAATTGATATATAATAATGATTTGATAACTTACCCCACTTATTCATTATAAGTTGAAAACATTCATCATAGTTTAGGAAACACTCTCCCAAATCCAACTCCACCCATAATAACATAACATATTGAAGAGGTCCCCAAGACAATAACTAACATGTGGATCATAATCTACATTTTGTGTTTTGAAGCAGTCGGCTTTGGGTCTCAGATGTGCTCTATAGATTTCAACATTTGTGTTGCAACATCCTCATTTTCCCATGGTCCCTTTCTCCATTTTTGGTTAAGTCTTATCTTCTTCCTCCAGTAGCCACATGGCAGCCCAATGCTCATTCAACCCAAAGAAGTTCTCGATTCATCGAAGAGTAGCACCAGCTCTCCACATGGTGACTGGGCACTCATCCAAGGTAGGTTTATTTTTGTCAAAACTTTAAATAATTCCATTGGTTGAGGAAGTAATAGGTGGGTCCCACTATGTACTTATAAAGAGGAATGAGAACTTTACACGTGGCTCTCTCATGCTCAATTTTATAAAGGAATGCTCAGATTCCCTAATAGTAGCACCAAATTGCCACATGGTATCATGATGCTCCTTAAGAGCAAGGATTTATTTGTTAGGGCTCTAAATTGCATGATTGGCTGATAAGGTTAGGAATGGGACCCACCAAGTAATTACAATGAGGAGGGATATAAACTTCCATGTGTCATCATGGCACTTGTCAAACGAAAAACATTTTCTATTAGATCTTATAATAGTGCCATTAGATGAGAGGAGTGGGTTCCCCATTCCTAACAACATTTCAAGGGTAGTTCCAAAAGTAGACACATCTCACCACCACACTTATTCTAAGCATCATGGGAATCATAAGGCATTGTAGTTATACAATATATAGGATTTTAAATAATTACTACATTCATGAGCTAGAGATCCCTATTTAATTGTTAAAACCTCATCTTGAAAGCAAGTGCCTAGTTCTAAGTGTCGTTGCCTCAAGAGGTTGTTATGCCTATATAAGTTAGGCTCTTTTATTTTGTAAGGGACTAGTTGATGAATAATTATTTTTGATATTATTAGAGAGTATCCATTTGTAATAGTCTTATTTTAGAATAGAAGTAGCAACAATTAGCATTTTTCATTCTTCAACCTTAGCAGGTGTCCCTCACAGGTAGGATTGAATATTATATATTATGCCCATTGAGGCCTTTGGTATTTTGTGTTCCACCTAAAAATGAATAAGAAGTGATGTTTTGTGTTAAAATAAGTGGATTTTTTTTCCTTTATTTACTTTTGTAATGTTGATTCTTGTTTATGTTATAGACTTTAATTCATGCATATTCTCCCTTAATAGTTTGTAATGTTCAAGGATTTTAGCTACTTTACGTAATTATAGGTTAATAATTTCAAAGATTTTGGTGCATCACCTTAGTTAGTCTTTATTTTAAGTTTTAATTTTATTTCCTCCTTACCCTTTCCCCTAAACCAATTTGAAGAGCCAAATTCTAAAACCCTAGAGGTCACTTTACAGACCGCATCTAAACCCCACATCTATAAAGCTTCCCATAGAAGGTTATTCACCTAAAGTGTGAATTTTAGGCATCAAATTTTTTTTTTGGCATGTCTGGTAGGACATGAACCCATTATTTCTTGATTATAAGATACATTTTATGATCCATAAACCCATTACAAGGTCATAAACAACAAAGAAGCCAAGCTTGTTAACACCACCTTTGGTAGCCCTAACTCACCAAAGGACTAAAAGATCTAGTGCCATGTAACAACCATGATAAATGGTGATCTAAGGACCACAAAGAAACTTCATAGCATGAAATAGTGTCATCCCACTCATCCATCCAATTACCCTAGCTATGTGGGACCCCATTCCTACTAACACATTAAAATCACTCCCCAAGTTCTTAGGGTAATATTTTAAAAGCACAGTGGAACATCTGCAAGATGTTGCTAATGTTTGTAATGTGCACTATGTCACATAGTAGAACATGGCCCTAAGGATACTATCCACCTCTTTCAAAGGGTGAGCTCTTGACTGCTACTGATCATTACCTCCCAACTCCATCACCATTTAGGATGACTTAGGCAACAGATTATTTGAGTGTTTCAATGAGAAGGCAGACTGATCATCTCTCTTGTAATAACTAATTACCATTAAAAGGGCACTACAAGATGCCATTATTAATTTTAATCCTTGATTCAATAAGATAGAAAATAATTTCAATATCATATTGACTTCTCATAGGCATGGCCATCATATTCTACCTCAAGGCCTTCAACTTGAACATAGCCATCATGATCCAATCCTTTAGAGGCCATACACTACTAGATGCATATGAGCTAGCAGTTAGAGATGAGAATAACTTGATAGACATTAGGAAGCTTCCCCCTCAGTCATTGATGCCAATGTTCCCCAAAATATTAATGTTATCATAAAATGAAGTCTTGAGAACCTTGTAAGTGCCACCTTCTATGTATGTATATCTGCCTACCTAAGTGAGTACATCATCTTCATCCTCACTAGCTACAGAGATGAACAACATGAAGAGAATCTTGTGGAACTTCTATAATGAGATATAAACCTCAAAAGGTAGTAGGCCATGCCCCTAAAACCTCCCTTACAAAATTACCAAGAAAGGAGAGTACCATATCAACAAAACTAGTACCAAGAAAGGTAGAGGTTGAATCATTAAACACCCAATCACCAGACATGACCTATGAATTAAATTATTCCATTACCTGATCCATTATAAATAGTCTTAACAAGTGAAAATAGAGAGTTTGTCATTATCCAAAATAACCTGGTAGATGACTCAAACTCATGGTGATTTACATGTAATGATGTGCATGTGCCTTGAAATTGTCTGAGAGGTAATTTTCAGTAGAAGGTTGCCAAAAAACAAAGATAAGGGAACACATATGATTCATATTCTTATGGATATTAGTCCTTACGGGTTAACAATTCTATCCTAATAGCCCAAATGTGAGGGATATCCTTAGAATAATAAGAGTAAATAGCCTTAAAACACATGCTTTTCTCTTGGGTAGAAGGCAATGATGTAGTCTATGTGAGAGAGGTCCCTATGTACAAAGCTCTGCAAGTCTAATCAAATTACTTCACCTAATCCAAGAAGATATCAATGGAGACCCATGAAGTATTCATAAGGCCTAGAGTGACTTTTAAAATAGGGTTAATACCCCAACCACTTCCTATGGCATATAAAAAATAGAGTGAAATGACACAAAACAAGCAAAGGGACCCCAAGGTCAGACCACAAGGGTCATACAACATGATGGAGAAAATAAAGATGTTTATCTCTAGGACATATTATCTATTCTTAAGTAGAAATCACTGCCAAAAGAAGCATTACAAGATTGGGAAAAGTGTACACAAGTTATCCCAGTTGTAGAGTTGGTATGAGATAAAGGAAATTAAGCCAATAGTAGTGTGAAACCTCAAGTTCCATATGTGTTCATCAATTCTCAAGATGGGGTAAGTAAGACAAATCCTAACCCATTATAGTTAACTCTCATTATGGAGAATACGCTACTACAAAATTCCATGATTGACTTTGGTGCTAGCACCATAGTAATGCCCAAGTAGATTGTGGATACATTACAACTACAATATGAACCTTTGAATAAATGGGCAATGCAATTGTATGGGAAGAGATTCTAGACCATAGGTATTATCAAGGCTCTTCCCCTAGTATTATACTATTATCCCAATATCATAGTCACATAATAGGTTGTGGTGATATACTACTTATCAGTCTTTGAGCTATGTCTATTGAGAGATTTCACCACCAAGATAGGTAGATACTTGTCTTTATATTGGTTCTAATTGATCTTAAGGACTAAATATTGCTTCAAATTAAAGGTGCTATCTGAGCCTCTGCATCCTAGACACATAGATGATGAGGTTATGGTAAATTATGAATTAATGCACACTTCTTTCTCTAACAAAGAGATGTATCACATAGAAATGCTCAAAGAAGAAAGAGTGGCAGACAACATGAGCCCAAAAAAATAAGTCCTTATTAATAATTTCATTGAGAATGATCCCTTCATGAATTTTGATTCCACTAACCTCAAGACATATGTAATCCATAATGAGGATTAGGCCATCCCTGCGGTGATGAAGAAAGAGGAGGATCAAAGTAAAGAACCTGAAGGTGAGTCTAGTTTTTGGACTCTATATTTTGATACTGAAAAATTCAAAACTAGCTCTAGAGTTGGTATTAAACTGATTTCCCCATATGGAAAAGAGACATATGAGACTTATGATTCCAATTCACCTGCATGAATAATGAATTTGAATATGAAACACTAGTCCATGGCCTTAGCCTCACTAAATGCATGGGCATAAAGTAGCTAAAAGTGTTTGATGATTATGAATTAGTAGTAATACAAGTAAGAGGGGTCATGACAATGAATACTATCTACATGAGATATTACCACCACTAGATAGGTATTTGGTCAAAGCATCATAAGCATTCAACATTCAAATCATCCCTAGGACCATGAATGTGGAGGTATACATGATGGTGATAATCTGTTCCCAATTCGATCTAGTGATAGATTGATCCACCAATGAACAAGCAATGTAGGTAATCATTAAACCCACAATTCCTAAAAATAAAGGAATTAGAAAGTGTTTGAAAGTGATGTCCAAATTTCCATATTTCTTTAACAATCATGTGAATTTGTGGAGTAGTTATAGATGAAGATCAAAAAATCCTATAGGGATCAGATCATGCAACTAAAATCTAATAAGCTATTAAAAGGGATGATAACCATAGAGAACCTTTTTAATTTTGATGATGTAAGAAATGATAAATGTAAGTTTGATAGAGATAAAAGTGACTACTCTGAGATTGATGTTAGAGAAGGAAGGAAAATAAAGGTTGGGAGAAAGGTTCCCTAAAAGGACAAGGACTGACTAGTGTCTTTCTGCAATAAATATGGAGTGATAGATTGGACCAAAAATGGTATGACCACAAGGTAATACAACATACCATTGATCTAATCAAGGGATCCAATCCTGTCTAGAAAAAATAAAGGCCAATTAACCCAAATATTTAGTCCCTTATGGCTTAAGAACAAAGTAAATTTATTGACTCTAGAATTATATACCCAATCAAGCATTTGACTTGGGTTTCCAACCTAGTTCTACTGAGGAAGAATAATGGATAAATTTTTATGTGCATGGACTTCCAAGACTTGAACAAATTAAATCTAAAGGATCATTACTCCTACATTCTATGTAATAGATCTTCTTGATAGTAGTGGGTGCCAAAATCTTCTCTCTACTCGATGGGTTCTCGAGGTACAACCAAGTATGGGTTAACAAAGGGTACTAACATAAGACCACTTTTACTAAAAAGTGGAGGACCTTCACATATGTAAAGATGCTTTTTGGCCTCTCTAATGTGTTGGATACCTTCTAAAGATCCATGGACATAACATTTCAAGGCCTAATTAACAAAATCATCCTCATTTACTTAGATTACCTTACTGTATACTCTAATAAGAATAAAGACCATTTCAACCACTTGGAGAAGGTTTTCCAAAAATGCTAAGATTTCAAGGTATCTCTCAATCAAAAAAATTATGTCTTCAACATCTCATAAGGCAATCTATTTTTATACATGGTATCTTAAAAAGGGATCTCTATTGATCCTGATAGAGTAAAATCCATCAAGTATTTAGTATTATAAGTCAATAATAAGGGGGTCCAATCTTTCTTGAGAATGATCATTTTCATTAGCTAATTCATATCTGACTTCATGGGATTGGTAAGGCTAATAACCTTGATGCTAAAGGACCAAGCCTTCAAATAGACTACAAAAGGGAGAATAACATTTGACAAAATTAAGGAAGCAATCTTCACTACCCCCATACTGGTCAATCCTGACTTCTCCAAAGATTTCATCATGTATGTCTATGGGAGTGAACATAGCCTAGTATCTATACTAACTCAAAATCTAGAAGAAGGGATAAGTGAGCACTTGATTACTTTCTATTCAAAGACCTTACGTGGTTATGAGACTAAGTCCAATTTTGTTGAAAAGAAATCTTTCACCATCATCAAAGGTCTCAAAAAATTTAGACACCTAGTGGCAGGGAACAAGATAATGGTATACGTGGCACATTCTAGCATCAAAAAGTACATAATGGAAGGAGAGATTAACAAAAAATGGTAAAATTATATCACCAAAATCTTAGAATATGACTTTAAAGTCAAGCCAACCAAGGTGATCTGAAGAAGAGGGCTTTGTGAGTATCTATCTCAATGCATAGGCACCCCAATAGAAGAACAAGATACATAAAAAATGGTTTTAGTGAATCAATATAAAACCAATGGGTCCTAGGTTGCTGATAGGACCCATTTTATGTAGATCAATAAATATTTAGATAGTCTCCCTATGTACAAAATAAGATTCTAAAAATTATAGGTATATATCTACATTCTAGTCTAAGGACTCATTTTCAAGAGGAACTTTGATGGGGAACTATTTTGATTCCTGGATAGTCACCAAGACAACAAGATCTTGTAGGATATGCATTTCACCCCTCTATGTAGAAATTTCTTTGTAAAGATGACTATAACCAAAATCATGCATATAGGATATTACTAGCCAACCATGTTCTCTGATTACCATCAGGTAGTCAAGAAATGCCATCGATGTCAATTCTTTATGTAGGGCAAGTGAAAGAATTCATCCATGCCATTGAATTTGATTGTAATTGATGAACCTTTTACATAATGGGGTTTGGA
The DNA here is from genome assembly GCA_037957365.1 of Torreya grandis. Taxonomy (NCBI): domain Eukaryota; kingdom Viridiplantae; phylum Streptophyta; class Pinopsida; order Cupressales; family Taxaceae; genus Torreya; species Torreya grandis. Next base: position 5,998,392 of record JARHVA010000326.1, read on the forward strand.
TTTCATTGAGATGATAAACTATATATCTAACATAGGCCATAAATGGATACTCATGACCACCAACTACTTTACAAGGTGGATTGAGGTAGCCCTGATGAAAAAAGCAAATAAAAACATGATCCTCAACTTCCTGGAGGAGTTAGTAGCATAGTTCACCCCTCCCAAAATAATCATTTTAGATAATGTGAAGGCTTTCCTTGGTTTCAATATTTTAGAATTTGTACTCCAAAATAATATTTTCCTAAATAATTTGTCCAATTACTACCCACAAGGGAATGGGTTGGTTGAATCAACCAATAAGAACCTCATCAAATTGATCAAAAGGATGGGTAGTGACCAATAGCAAGAGTTGCATATATATCTAAAAATAACTTTCTGGGCCACCCAAATTACTCCCAAGTAAATTTTAAAGACATTCCCATATGAATTAGTATATGAGAAGAAAGTAGTAATGTCCATATTAACATAAATTCCCACTTTAAAGCTCTTAAAATCTATTGAAATAGTAGAGATTGGAGCAATGGAGGTTAGATTGGTAGAGTTTTTTAGCCTCCAAGAAGCAAGGGAATGAGCAAGTGATGCCAAGGTCACCCAACAACAAGCACTTAAGTAGTGGTTTGATAATAAATCATCACACCTAGGCTTTAATCTAGGAGACTTAGTCCTTAATACAATCATAAGCACTCAAGTGGTGGTTTGATTCCTTGTGGATGGGGCCTTTTTACATCATGGGAAATTGATAGAGCAATGAATTTGAGTTGGAAGATGAAGAGGTAAATACATTAGGTATTACAATTAACATAATTGACTTAAAATACTTCAACTAATTTAACGGTTCTCCCTTGTACATAGTTTGTTAGTTCCCATTTTGTTTTCATGTTTCCCTTTGTTTGTTATTATTTTCCCCTTTTCTATTGTTTCCCTTCAAAAATAAATGATGTTGGCACAAGTTGTTCACCCCACCAATAAGTGTCCATGCCTTGGCCCTTCTAATTTTGAATCATCCATTGATAGATGGTTATCTACCCCACTCCCTTGCCATTAATGTCAAATTCTCCATATTTCATGATTCCCCATGAGGATCACCAAAAAATCTCTTATGAGTTGTTTCTCAAGCATGTATGCCACCCTTAACATTTATGGGGAGCCCATATTCAAAAATGGCATGATGATCACACTTAAAGTGCTAACCTACAAATATCTCTCTCCTAATCAAGCCAAACATTTAATGCCTAAGAGTTTGTAAGAAAATTAATCAAATAATTGAGAAATTGAGTAAAGTGTCCTAAGTGAAGAGGTTTGAGCAAAGAATTACAAGGCATTGTGAGTAGAAAAATGATATCCAATGTTTTCACAAAGTTTTCTAATAAACTAGAGTAAAAAAGGATAAATTTTATAGGATAGAGATTGTTATGTCCTTGTCAGGTAGCAAAAATCATCTGAGGAAGTAGAGAACTCATGGGTCAGGTAGTTATGGAGATATTGCCTCATAGTATGTAGTAATCAAATCATATGCTTATGCCTTTACACAACCAAAACCTAAAGTACCAAATGTTAAGAACATCACAAGTGGAACTGTAGGGACCCCTCATTGGTCCTAGATTATGTAGATGTGATCTTCAATCCCAAATTGACAAAGAACCCAAAGAGCTTGAGGGAGGGCACCCATGCCTGAATGATTGAAAAGGTTCATATTAATGAATATGAGTTGTTTAAGTATATAATGTGGAACTCCACATTGGCCTAATACATGGTACCTCTTATAGACCCATGCTCAGAGATTATCACCTTATGCACAAATCAATATGATACCAACACTAGCATTATTACAAGTAACAACCACCTAAAAGTGGATGTCAGTGTCGATGAAATAAGGGAGATGCTCTGACTCCCAAGAGACCCCAATCCTAATTTATATAGTATGGAGAACCTATAGAATGTCTAGGATACCCAAGTTTGAAAGATGAAGTTCAACAATTTAATCCTATAGAGCAACTACACCAAAGTGCCTCCTCTAACCAAACTTCATGATATAGGACATAAAATATGCCCTTTTTATGTTGGCATTTATCTTTGGGATTGACTCAGATGCTCATATCATTAATTTCCAATTGGGGGTAGTCTTCATTTTGAAGATGATGAGCAAGGAGAAGGTTTATATGATGGACTTTATAGATTCCATCACCACTACCATGTATAATGAGGTGGTAAAATTCTCAACATAGAATACATTTTGGTATTCCTCATTCACATGATCATATATCAACACTCCTACTTTTTCTCTTCATACTTCACCTTCAACTCCATTAAGACAAGTACCCATCCTAACATGGTGATCCCTATCACCACATGGACTCACATCATATCGATCATGTAGGATTACTATCAGTGCTCAGAGTGTTTCATGTCCCCAATCCTCATTAACCTCAATCAAGAGGCCATCACCTTTAGAATGATGGATAGCTAGAGGTTATTGCTCACTGGTAGTAGAATTCTAGCTGATTGGTTCTTTATGACCCAGTTCACCTTCATTCAAGTACACAAATTTAAGGAGGAGCCATTCTAGCTCTTGCACCTACTCATAAATAGGACCGTAGCCTTAGAGTTGGCTCATTAAATCGATGTGGTTGACTCAATATATGGTGTAGGGTGCAAGAATAAATCCCTATATGATATCCCCTTCTCAAAAAAAGACATCATGTGGTAAAAATGTTGTAGGATCACCTACTTATGCTTAATATTATAGCGCTCAGCCTCGACCAAATCAATGACCAATGGAACTATGACCTGATTGGTCATATATCTGCCTTGAAGACTATAGTGTCACTTAGTCATGAACCCTAGCTATACCTCAAATAGTGAAGGTTTTAGGTGGAAGATGGCATCAAGTATTACATTTATCTATCTAAGATCCCTTCAAACACCTACAATCCATGGGAATTCATTTTAAAAATAATCCAATATTTTGACCCCATAAAGAAAATGATAAAGGGGTTGAGATCACAACTCATTCAAAGGGGATGGGCCCAAGAAAAGATAGATGCCTATTAAAAATATAGGCACAAAATCAGCCAATGGGAGTGCAATTTTGATGACCTAGATACTAATGAGTAGTTCAAAAACCTCTATGATGAACACCATGAGGTGGAGGCTCTAGCAAAAGGAGGATTCTATGTTGAAGAAGAATAAGAGGAGGATACTCCTTTTGAGAAAGAGGAGGACTAACCTCCAAAGAAAGAAGAGGAAGTTTTAATGATCCAAAGGCCCACAAATTAGCCACCTCCTTTTTACCCATATCCCACTACCCCACATCAGTACTAAGTCTCTTTGGGGCATCTCATGATGGGATCATCTCAACCCAAATGGCCCAAGGCATAAATATCTAGTTCTCCCCCCAAGCCCCCACAAAATAAGGTGTAATTTTTTCAACCCCTTCTTTCCACTCATATTTCATTCTTCACTCCCTCTTTACCTCCATGGTTTCCATTGAAATCACCTCACTCTCCATTATCCATCCTATCACCTTGTTCATGCCAACTGCCTCTACACATCCAATCACCTCCCTTGTACTATTTCTCACTCCTCTACCCTCATAATCCATGTCATCATCTGTTGTGGTGTAATCACCTTCCATATTACTTCATGACCTTCCACCTTTCTCTAATTCCACCCTAATACTTCACCTATTCATCTCTGAAAGAACAATGTCCACTACTTCATAATTGTAAATGACCATTCTTTTCAGGATACTACAAGGATCCCCCTTTGTAAGGGAAATATTCACTTCATAAGAGTAGTTTCATCAATAGATGGAGACTACTAGAAAAGCCCAAGAAGCTTAGGTAGAGAAAAGAAGAGGAAAATAGGCCAAGGCCCAAGTGGTGCCTCATATATGGTCATTTTTTGACCCAATATAATAATATCTAATGATTGCACACATGGCACCCCAAGTAGTCAAACCCCAAGAACAAATGCATCTAGGGGACTACTCGATACACACCATCAACCTCAACCTTAGCTAGGCTAGACCCATTAATAGGGTCAAATTTATGGAGGAAACACATAAGTTTATCACTATAGACTCTATCAAGGTTGGCTGATGGTTGGAGAAGAAAGAGATATAAATCACAGGAGTGAAATATATGATCAATCACCTCAATGTCAAGGCCAAGGAAAAAGATATAGAGCTTAATAAAATGAGGTTCAACCTTATGAGCTGCATCATCAACAATATCTTCCAAGTGGAAGCCAAGCAAAGAGATCAATTGTGAATCTAGGTCATAGAGCTAAAGACCAAGATAGAAGGTATAAAGAAGGAGAAGTAGGCTACATATAATAAGTTACATGATAAGTAATTAAAAATTTTATAGACCCATCAGAGCCTCTTAGACTCAAATTAAGCACATTAGTAATTACAATAGCAAATGTAACAAGAGTCCTCAGCCAAGGACCAAGAGATCCTAAAACTAAAGAATGCCCTCATTGCCCACTCCTAGACTACAAGGATACTCTCCATGGTCCAAAAATTATATTTACCCTATTGAGAGAGGATTATGAACATGGAAATGAACTTAAATCTAGTACTTAGGTTCATCATGGACTCATAGAGGTTGAGATCATAAGTGAGCACATCTATAGACCAAGTCCTTGCTTTTGTGTCCCCAAAGTTCAAGATTCATAGCTCCTAGTTTAGAATATATATATCATAATGGATGAGACACTATAGGTAGTAGGGGTGGATAACCAAAGGTAAGTGAAATTGAAGGTAAATGAGTTTCTAAACTATAATAGGTAGCAAAAAAGTGCAAGGCATTTTTTAATTCCTTAGAAAAGGTAGTCCAGGATATGAAGGGGCACTTCAAACATTTGGTCTAGTTGGGACTCCCCCCTCCATTCCTTATGGACAACACCACCCTCTCAGAGGACAAAATAAAAGATCTAATTAAAAATAAACATAATGACTAGACCATTTTTGTGGCTTTTGATCAAGCACAGAGTGTCTTCGAGGTAGAGACCATTTTTTAGCCTCTCACCCAACTAGAATTCTAGATGTTGGTGGTAGTTTAGGGTTTGAGCAACATCTCTTTCAAGGAGATCATAGATCTAGACATAGCCTTCGAGGATCTAAAGAATAAGACTCAACGCAAAGAAGAAGCGTGGATGCCTTTGAAGGTTGCTTTTTAAAACTTGTAAATTTTGTAGGCTTCAATCCTTTTTACAAATTTTTCCTCGATTGGTCCATGAAACTAGAATTTGGGGTTCTTCCATCCATAGGTATATTCCCCCTCCAAATCACTAAGAACTATGGATTGTAATCCACATTTTGAGTTTTGAAGTAGTCAACTTTGGGTCTTGAACATACTTTGTAAAGTTCAACATTTATGCTACAATGTCCTCATTTTATTGAGGTCCATTTCTTTAGTTTTGACTATAAGTCTCAGCTTCCTCCCGTAATCACCAAATGATAGGTTGACACTCATTTCACTCAAACAAGTTCTTAGTTCACCTAGGAGTATCGCTAACTCTCCACATGGTGATCAATCACTCATCCAAGATAGGTTTATTTTTTTAAGAACTTCAAGTAGTGTTATTGGTTGAGGAAGTAATAGGTAGGGCCCACTATGCAATTACAAAGAAGAATGTAGGCTTTACACATGGTTCCCCTAAACTCAATTTTTCAAAAGAATGCTTGGCTTCCCTAGGAGTATTGCTAGCTCACCACATAGTATCATGATGATCCTCAAGAGAAAGGATTAATTTGTTAAATCTCTGAATTACATGATTGGCTGATAAGGTTAGAAATAAGACCCACCAAGCAGTTATAATGAAGAAGGAATAAAACTTCCATGTGGCATCATGACACTTGTCTAAATTAAAAAAAAAATTGTTGGCTATGTAAGTAGTGTCATTAGACGAGAGGAGTTGGTTCCCATTTTAATAACATTTCAAAGGTTTTTCTAGAATCAAACATGTGTCACCACCACACTTCTTCTATGCATCATGAGCATCATAAGGCATTATAGTTTCACCATTTATGGGATTCTAAAGGCTGATTGCATTCATGAGTTAGAGCTCCCTAGTTAGTTATAATGGCATTATGGGCATGAGTGCCTAGTTCCAGGTGTTGTTTCCTTAAGAGGTTGTTATGCCTATAGAAGTTGGGTTCTTTTCTTTTTTAAGGGACTAGTTGATGAATAATTATTTTTGCTATTAATAGAGATTATCCATTTTTAATAGTCTCATTTTAGAATAGAAGTAGTAGTAGTTAGAATTTTTCATTCTTCAACCTTATAAGGTGCCCCTCATAGGTAAGATTAAATATTGTATATTATGCCCAGCAAGACCTTTAGTATTTTATTCTCCACCTAAAAATGAAGAGGATGCAATGTTACATGTTAAGGAAAGTTATTTTTGTTTATTATTTTCCTTTTTCTAATTTATGATATAAACTTTAATTCATGCATATACTCCTTTAATAATCTGTAATATTCAAGGATTCTAGTTACTTTTTGTAATTGTAGGATAATACTTTCAAATATCTTGGCACATCACCTTAGTTAGTATTTATTTTAAGTTTTACTTGACATTATTCTTTACCCTTTCCCCCAAACCAATTCAAAGAGTTAGCTTCTAAAACCTTGGAGGTTGCTTTATAGACTGCATCCGAGTCCCAAATCTATAAATCTTCCCATAGAAGGTTTTTCACCTAAATCTAGAGTTTTAGGCATCAACATAACCCACAACCATTCAATAATATTCCTACTCCTAAACCTAACACTTATACTGAACAAGTAACACCAAATAATCCACCTTTTATGTAAATACTAAAGTTGATAAAATAAGAGCTAGAATTAGAGTTTGACTTTGTAGATTAATTGAATAATGTTTGTGTCAAAATTATTTTTTACAAGAAATTAAATATGTTTACATTTATACTAAATCTATCCAATAAATTTTCCTTAAAAATCCTAGTCAAAAGTGAAAACATCCCAAGAATATATATGTGGTTAGTAAACTTATAGACATCATATTAGGAAACATTTTCCCAACTAAATACTCTGACCCATGCAACCTTGGTGTTGATGTTTACATCAATGACACCCTAATTCAAAACACTTTAATTAATTTAGGAGCAACCATTAATTTCATGACAAAATAAACAATGAGGAAACTTAGACTTAAAGGCCTTCATGAAACACCCATTATTTTATAGATGGCATATCATTCAAATTTAAAACTTGAAGGAGTAATAGAAGACCTTGTTATCATGGTAGACTTATGGGAGTATCCAAATAATTTCATGATATTAAAATACAAATAAAACCTAGTTGGATAGTGTATACACGTAATATTTTTAAACTTTATCAGTTACTAATGATTTCTCTCTTGCAGGAACTCATCGAATCTTAATATCTTTGAGTGCATGCCTTAATGTCACATCTAGTTTTCTTTATAGATATTTGAATCATTAATTAGTGTATTATGTGCTTAATACTTGTCAGATCTATTATTTATTTTTATCTAGATAGCTATATATTTTTTGGTTGACAGATATATTACTTGTTTTATGATCAGTATCTAGATAGATAATTTTTGCATATATTTTATTATGTTTATGATCATGATTTTTATAGATTTCTTGCATTTAGTAGTTTGTTATGGTCATATATTGATTATTACCATATATAGGATAACTACTAGTTTATTTTATTAGGTGGATGTAGGATATTTCTACCCTCATAAATAGTTTAGAGGGAGAGTATCACAAGATAGGGGGAAGATATCGATAATGGGGATTAAGAGAGATATCTACATGGACCTATGCATACACCACTATCTTCTATTTAGAATGAAATAAATTATGATTACATTGAATGCTCTAAACCTTGTTTACCTTTATTTCATTATGAGTCATAACTTGTATATGTGTGCTAACTTTTTGTTTTGATATAATGCTTCTCACTACATTATACTTGGTATAAACATGATTGTGTCAATCTAGTACATTGTTTATGTATTATGTTGATTGATAGTATTGTGATTATATATCTAATTGGCTATTTGGTTGAATTTTATGTAGATATATACCTTGTATCAGGTTAGGTCATTTGATTATATTTTTGAGTATATTTACATAAACTTGTCGATATTTATGATTACTTGTGGTTGAAAGGTGACTTATCTTATTTATAGATCCCATGAGTTCTAGATAACATTATTATTTTAGTGACACATTACAATGTCAAATAAAATCAAAATTAATTAAATCATGCTTAGAAGTTTAATACATTCAAAAAAAAATTGGGGTAGAGTACCCTTTGAGGTAACTTATTTTAACTGATACTTTAAAGCTTTATATATAATAAACTTTTACATGTTTTAATAGATAGATAATGTGGGTCTTATCTGGAAGTTTCATGATTATTCCTTGTTAATTTTTTTGAATGTTAAAAGGAATTTAGAAATGGAATTAGGCTTTTTTGGTTATCATTATGATTCTAGGGTTGACCTTGTCAAGAAATATTGGAGTTAGCTCGGCTTTCAAGCTAACATTGGAGATGATGGACTACTCATCAATTAAGAGTGGAGGAGTGGTTCTTTAATGAAGAAATATTGCATGTTTATTAGTTGGTGAAATAGCAGGGTTTTTTGGGAAGTCATGCAGAGCATGCATAAATGGTGGAAGAGAATAAGAGTGTGAGGAGAATAAAATGACCATCACAATAACATAAAATAAAATAAAATAAAGGAGAAATAGTTTGGAAAGGAGGAATATCTACCCAAATTTACAATTAGGCATTGACATACTTGACTAGGAAAGTAATATCAAATTTTATACCTAGAAAAGATATAGGTATTTTGATAAATTAATTTTGGTTGTTAAATAAATAATATATCCTATTATAGCATTATTATTTGAGCCAATTGCATTTATGGGTATATTTTCTTAACAAAATTATAATATCACAGTTATGGACTTGTGGAAAAAAAAATATTCCACCCTAGGCCTATAAAAGTGATATCAAATTCTCCTCTTTCTATAAAAATTTAAAATCTTATTGTCCTATAATTTGTCTAAGGCTATTGAGCTATGTTAAGGTTTTATTTTAGTAAATATATGTGTATCATGTATATGATAGAGGATTTTTTTAGTACTTGTTAAAATTTGATTTTTTTTGAAATGGAGGTAAGGGATTTCTTATACTCACACTTTTAGCTCCTTTTACTGAATAAGGACGATCATTATGTTTTGAATGAATCATTGATCAAAGGATTGGTCTTAGAGGGTCTCAATTATAGTTCTTTATCCTTATATCCCTAAAACTATATATTTGATTTATGTGTAGATTTTATAGTTTTACACCCACTCTATATACTATAGGAAAACATATTTACACACACACACACATGTAACATTTGCATGTATATATATACATATATAGAGAGAGAGAGAGAGGAATCTACCAAACCTTGAGAAAGAATTTAGGTATAATTTAAGGTCGAATTAGATTAAGATTCATTATGTAGAGTTGTATATGAAATGGATTCCCCTCTAAATAAGATAGTATCTAAGGGTATTTAAATTCCAAGTTGAGATTCAACTGTACTAAAATTAAGCTTTTGGCTTCATGTAATTTTGATCTAGAAATTCCCTATGGGTGGTATATAAGAGTGTTTTAGTTTTGGCATGTCATAAATACACTTAGGTGTATATATATTCTTAAATAAATCTATATGGGTAAGTGCATGAGCCATATGCATTAGGAAAAATAACCTGAGTTATGGTGAATTTTGACTTGTGGATAATTTGAGGGTATGATTAATTTATATGCATCCATATATGAATACTATAGATTTATTCCAATCAATACATAGATATTTATACCAGTATAAAGTATATAGAGACATGTGATATAGTATAAGACTTATACTAATGAATGGTTTATCTTACCTTTATATTATTGTGAAACTAGTAAAAATGTAGAAAAATGATAATAGAATTATCTTAATGAGTTATTTAAGAATCTTGGGTGGATGTAGGTCATGATTAAATCTTTAGGTAAAAATATGTATCAATGAAATATTTTTATTTAATATAAGTTGCCTTTGTCCAACTGAGGATTAGAGACTATGAGGATAAAATTGTAATATAGAACATGTCTAGAATACAAACTTAATATGAGAAGGGATACTTCCTTGTTAAAACACGATGGGATAAAATGCAAGAAAGAATTATTTTGGAATAGCATATATTTTGAATTTTTATTGAATATTTATGGATCCTTATAATTATTTAAAGTATATACAACATATTTATATGCATAAATGAAATGGATAACTAGCTACATATTATCTTCAACTATGTATACTTGCATGATTGAGACTTATGATTTAGATTCTAATTGTAATGCATGTATATGATATGAATTCAAATTTGTAATGGATATATGTTTTTATCTTGCTAAGTTAGATATTGGAAATAGTTTGTCTTCATTGATGAATGTTTACATAATTTATTGATGCATGATATAGTATTGTTTAAGTTTTGAATCTTTATATGTAGACTATATTGGGATAAAATGAGTTACATATATGAGTATACTATTAGGTAATTCATAAATGTACCCCTTTATATTAGTATGTAATTATTTATTAGAATATATTTCCATGTGAGGGAAAATGACTCAGATTGTTAAATCTAAATTATATAATGAAAACTTTAGTAAAAGTAATGTTATAGCCAAGACATTATCATTTCAGTGTACTTTTAGGCTAACCTATTCAACCTATGTAGATATGGATTAAAAAGAGGATTAGTTATATTAAGCATGGTCTTGATATGCATTTATTGTAATTGATGTCAAGGTGATCTTAGTACATAATGCATTAATGACAAAGTGATAGGTTTCAAGTGGATTTGAGAGTGCATATCATGTGTGCAAGCCTTTGAAGTGATTGACCATGTTTGAGGGGTCATATTATGTTTCAATAGTGCTTGGGGTACTTGTGGAAGTGAAAAGAGCTCATTAGATCAGTCTTGTGAAGGTCTAGGTTATCCTAGTCAACTTAGCAAAACTTCTTGAGTAAGCATATTGATGACATCAACATTAACACGTGTGAAGGTGTCAGAAGAAAATGGTCACATGGGTTTGTTCATATTTATGCTTAGATCATGTGTTTCAAATTAAAGGTCTTGAAATGTTGTATAAGAACATTTATTGAAGTTAAAATTTGGTCTCCTAGGAAAAATTCACTATTTTTCATACTTAACCAAATTTGCAATATCAAGCGACCTTTGGGATTCAAATGTTTGATTTTACAAAGGAAAACCAGTCAGTAGTATTCTGTTTATAAATTTTGATAGTGGATGAATTTTATGGTGGTGTAAAAATAAAAGTGGTATAGACTTTAAGGGATATCCAAGAAAATTGATTAGGATGTTTAACTAATCATATAATTGCATTTATTACATGTGAGAGTTGACTGTTGTTGACTATGCTTTTTTTGAATAAACCAAGGTGCAAAGAAATGATTTGAGAAGTAAAAATATTTATCAAACCTTTATTGTATAAAAATTAAAAATTAATGATACTCCATTTATGTCATCTTAAAATTTATTTGTATTTTTGAATGTTCATACAGGTGAAGTTATTGAGGTCAAAGTAGACTTTTGTTGACTTTAATTATTTTAGGTTTGAGTAAGCTTCTTACAGTGGTGTTTATGAGCCTTTTAAGGTTGAATGAAGGTGTATTACAGATTTTATAATGTTCCTTATGTATTTTTATTTCCATCCATATGTGGATTGTACATGGAAAGTTTATATACTGTTATTTTGAGCCTCTTTTGTGAAGATAGTGTTTTTGGGATAATTAAGCCTAATAGGTCTTTAAGACCTAATGGAGGTTTAAGAGTATGAGAAAATGATTTAATATTTACTAAGAATGGATAAGGATCATAGATTATGTAATTATTATTTTTAAGTGGTTTGGGTCATTGGTAAGGTCCATCTAGACCATAGTAGACCAAAGTGTTCCATGAAGGTGAATTAGGTCTTTATGGGACCTATTCAAGACTTGAGGGCTAAAAGAGGTTTCATAAGGTGAGTGAGTGAATTAGAGTGTTTTATGACATGATAAACACAAATAATACTTGGAGGATTTTCTATTAAAGGGTTTAAAAGGGCTCCATCTTTGGTTAAGGGATATTAGTGTCTAAGTGTAACATATGGCCTAATGGAGGGCTAATTATTTAGGTCTTGCTTAAGCCTAGTGTGTTGTTTTGAGCCATTTGAAGCATGATCGACCTAATGATTTTATGTATATTTTATATAACATGTAAAAATATATATTTTTATTTTTATCCATGAAGGTAAAGTGTTATGTCTGACCAATATTTATTGGATAAATAATCATGCATATGTATAAGGTTATTTTGGCCTCATTATGCTAGTTAGACAATTGATGTGTTAAGAGAATTATATATTATTTTTTAGAAGGGTAAGAGACTATGAAAAATATAACTAAATAATTTTGAATATGTGAAAATGGTATAACATTATTATTTTTAGGTCATAACCAAGTTTTAAGATTGAGGATGAGCAAAAAGGTGTAGAGTGATCCAAAAGGTTGTTTTGGATACATTGTTTGTGTATTAGATAATTGGAGAGTGAATTGAATCATATGAGATTTTTAAAAAGTGTGTGAGGAAATGAAAATAATAATAATAACATGTTGAACATGTCATGAAGATCTAACAGTGGTACTGAAGGTGGTGAGTTATTGGATTGCTTGTTTTAAAGCTAGATAAGCATATTTATCTAGTTGAGTGATATAGAATAGGAAGAGGCTTGTATGAGGTAGAAAGGTAGGTTTGTAGGTGTTAGAGAAAAATAAGTGTATCTTCAGGTGTATAATACATTAGATCATATGTGGAAATAATTTTGGAGGTGATTGAGTTTGTGTTTGATCATCTAGGGGGTTCTAGCTTCCTTACTAGTTGGTGCTACCTAAAGGTCTAGTGGGTGCTTGACCAAATTAAGGGGTGGGTGATCCTTGATCAGTTGGTGATGATATAAATTGAATAAATACCTTTATAATATAGTATTATAAATATTATTTCAAGTGGGTTTTCTCTTAAATGAGGGTTTCCCACATAATTCATGTGTTATGTGCTTTGATCTTGCATTGTTTTCTTTGTTCATTGTAATGAATGGTTTATATGCTTCATGAATGATTGTGTTGATTGGTTAAGATTTTTAAGAATTGGAATTGAATTTGATTATATTACATCACTAATTCACCCCCCATATTATTTATTTTATTTCTAATAATTAGTATCAGATCAGGTCCTTCAGGAAGGCTTGACAACTAGAAGGTGGTCCTTGAAACACAAAAATGGCTAAGCAACTAAGGAAAGAAAATCAAGAGTTGAGGTCTGTGGCTAAGGTTTACAAGGATAATATTTGTACCTTGAAGAGTGACAAGGTAAAAATGGATAAAGAGATTGAGAATGCTACAAATGATCTCAACTTTTAGTTAGAAGATGCTATGTAAAGATGAGTTCTATGGAGGCTCTTAAGGAGAAGGTATGTATCTTTAATTCTAATATAGCCTTAGAAATAAAAAAGGACAAGATCAATATTCATGATATTAATAATTATTTAAAGCATTCAAATTCAAGATTGATGTCAAATAAAGATGAGTGTGATCAATTTAAAATTAGGCTAGGTTCTTTAAAGGTTGAACATGAGAAGCTAGTGGGCAAAATGAAAAAGGTTGAGCATGAGAAGCTAGTGTTCAAAATGATCAAGGTTGAGAAAGAGAAATAAAATCAAGTCAAGAAGGATTATAGCATGAAAAAAAAGGTGAGAATACCATAAATTCTTCCCAATGCCATGAGGTTTGTCAATTCATCTCATAATTAATGTCATGCTTGCAATTAATTTGGTCACATTGTAAGTGATTGAAAATGGAGAAATAACTTATCAAAAGGAGATAAAAACCATCATCAAGTAACAGGTATGAATGATAATATGTGTTTCATATGTCATAGAGTTTTTAGTATTGAAAAATATTATAATAATAGGTTTATTGAGTTCTCAAGGAAAAATAAGGTGTATGGAGCTCCTAGTGTGCAAGGAAGAGGTCATACATGAATATGGAGATCTAAGACTACTAAGAGAGATCAGATTGAGACCAAATATGAATTTTTTGATGAGAATATTATTTAATATGGTTTGTTTTTTTAGCATATATTAAGGTAAGATAAGAATACTATTTATTAGGGTATGTTGAAAAGGGAGTCAAATAGAAGATAGATGAGCCAATTAAGCCTATGAGGAGGCTTGAGAAAGACAAGAAAACTAGTGAGAGTTTGGAGACTTGGGAATCTACTACATTTCAAGTTTTATAAGTGCCTTGGTAGGTGATTTTTATCTATAAATCTCCATATATTCATTACTCAATCATTTGAAGCATCATGGAATGGTGTTGCAAGGTTGATAAGTGAGAAACTAGTCAATGGGTCAAGGTATGTTCTTTTGTCCTGATATGCATATGGTTGAGTATGGATAATTTCATTTAGTTTCAATATTGTAATATATATATATATATATATATATATATATATATATATATATATATATATATATATATATATATATATATCACATATTCAAATATATGATAATTGATTTGAATGTCTGAAGTTGTTTATGGAAGAATATCTTACTTTGAGTGTCCTCGGTTAGCATAAGGGTTCTAATGCAAGAAACCCTTGACATGGTGTATCTTGGGTTGTGTATCTTGGGTTGTAAAATGAGTTAGGTCAAAAAACTTTGTGATATAGTATAAAATGATGATATAAAACTATTAAATGAGGTTATGGTGTGCTAGAGGTAGTCCATTGGTGCAAATGTGTGAGAATTTCACATTATATATCTTTGTTTTCAATGTACCTCTTTAAAGTGACCTAGGAGAGGAGTATATTTTCTTGTGCAAGAGAGAGGTCCTTGAAGGGCTAATATTATGAAGGTAAGTTCAAATTTTAGTAAAAGGAAGGCATGAATGAAATTAAATTTCATCCATAGATGGACTAATGAGGTGGATTATTCAATTTAGTAGCTTGAATAGCTCTTATAAGCATGGATTCAGGTAAGTTTAGTTGCTTTTCATATGAGAAGGTTTGTTGAACATGTTCTTATTATTCAAATCAATTGTGATTGTTTGATTCATATGAAAAGGTCTAAATACCATTGAAAGAGGTCATTTGGGCTCAAGAAGATCAGCATTTGATTTAGTTGTCTCATGAAAGGATGTTAGTTAATTATGGTAACCTATGTGTGGATGAAGATGGATTCATTCAAGGTGTGTTCTTATAATAAAGTTTCTTATATATGTTTTCAATATTTTGGTTTGGTTCAAGTGGAATATGGATTTATGGGGAGATAACTTAGATTTATCAGTGAGTATGTGAAGTTTGGGAATGTTTTCTATAAGCTAAGAATCAAGGATCAATTTAAATAGAGGTATGTTCTCTTCAATTGATAATATGCAAAGTATGCATAGAGTGAGGGGGAGCATATGTGATATGTTTCAATTCCAAGTAGCTTGTATGGTTGATTATAGTTTCAAAACATGTTATGTGAGATGATAATGATGTTAGATGGAGATTTATAAGCCTTTTGAGAAGTTTATCAGTCCAAGGATCAAGTTGGCATGTTAAGGAAGAGACCCTTTATCATTAATGTCAAAGGGGGAGAAAGTTTAAAATGAAGGAGTTGTTCACTTTAGGAAAGAGCATTCTTAAATGTGTTTGAAATCAATGAAAAATGGAGAGAATTTTGAGCATGGTATTGAGATGTATTGATTTTCATTGATGTCAAGGTGATCTTAGTACATAATGCATTAATGGCAAAGTGATAGGTTCCAAGTGGATTTGAGAGTGCATATCATGTGTGAAAGCCTTTGAGGTGATTGATCATGTTTTATGGGTCATATGATGTGTCAAGAGTTCTTTGGGTGATTTTTTAAGTGAAATTAGTTTATTAGATTAGTCTTGTGAAGGTCTAGGTTATCCTATTCAACTTGATAGAACTTCTTGAGTAAGCAGATTGATGACATCAAAATTAGCATGTGTGAAGGTGTTAGAATAAAGAGTTCACATGGGTTTCTTAATATTTGTGCCTAGATCATGTGGTTAAAATTTAAATTATTTACATGGTGTATATAAAAATTTATGAAAGTGAGAAATTGGTCTTCTAGGTAGATTTCACTATTTTCCATAGCAAAATTTGCAATATCAAGTGACTGTTGGAATTCAAATGTTTGAATTTACAAAGGAAAACTAGTTCATAGTATTTTATTTATAAATGTTGATAATGGATTAATTTTATGGTGGTGTAAAAATAAAATTGGTATATTAATTAAAGGGATATCCATTAAAATTGATTAGGATGTTTGAATGGTCATATAATTGCATTTATTGTATGTGAGATTTGACTGTTGTTGATTGTGTTTTTTATCAATAAACTAGGGTGAAAATAAATGATTGTATAAGTAAAAATATTGATCAAAACTTATTTATATAAAAATTAAAAATTAATTATACTCCATATAGATCATCCTCAAGGTGATTTGGAGTTTTGACTATCTGTACAAGTTAAGTTATTGCTGGTCAAAGTTGATTTTTGTTAACTGTAATTATTGCAAGTTTGAGAGGCTTCTTCCAATGGTGTTTATGAGCCTTTCAAGTCTAAATTAGTGTGTATTATGTATTTTATTATTTCAATAAGTTATTTATATTTACATACATATGTGTATTATACATGGAAAGTTTATATACAATCAGTTTGAGCATCATTTGTGAAGATAGTGTTTTTGGGCTAATTAAGCCTAATAGGTATTTAAGACCTAATGGAGGTTTCAGAGTATGAGTGAATGATTTAATGTTTATTAAGCATGTAAAATGATCATAAATGATTAAATTAAAGTTTTTTAATTGGTTTGGGTCATTGGTAAGGTTCATTTGGACCATAGTGGCTCAAAGTGTTCCATGAAGGTGAACTAGGTCTCCATGGGACCTATTGAAGGCTTGAGGGCTAAAAGAGGTTTCATAAGGTGAGTGAGTGAATTGGAGTGTTTTATGACATGGTAAAAATAAATAAGGCTTGGATTAACTTGTGTTAAAGTGTTTAAAATGGTTCCATCTTTTGTTAATGGATATTGGTATCTAAGTGTAATGTGTGGCCTAATGGAGGGTTAATTGCTTAGGTCTTGATTAATCCTAGTGTGTTGTTTTGATCCATTTGAAGCATGGAAGACCTAATGAGTTGATATATATATTAAATTTAATGTTTAAAAATATATATTTTTATGTTTATCAATGAAGGTAAATTTTTGTGGCCAACCAATTGATTGGATAAAGAATCATGCATATGTATAAGGCTAGTTTGGCCTCATTGTGTTAGCTAGACAATTGGTGTGTGAAGAGAATTATATATGAAATTTCATAAGGATAAGAGGATATGAAAACTATCATAAAATCATGTTAAATATTTAAAAAGGGTATAATTTTTTTTTAGGTCATGAGCAAGTTTGAAGATTGAGGATGAGCAAAAAGGTGTAGAGTGATCCTAAAGGTTGTTTTGGATACATTGCTTATGTGTTAGATAATTGGAGAGTGACGT
Source organism: Torreya grandis (assembly GCA_037957365.1). NCBI lineage: Eukaryota > Viridiplantae > Streptophyta > Pinopsida > Cupressales > Taxaceae > Torreya > Torreya grandis. The sequence continues at coordinate 6,016,079 of JARHVA010000326.1, forward strand.
GAATGATATGAGATTTTTTAGAATTGTGTGAGTTCATTAAAATAATTAGAATAAAATTTTTAACATGTCATGAATATCTTTTAGTGGTGTTGAAGGTGGTGAGCTATTGGATTACTTATTTCAAAGCTAGATAGGCCTATTTGTCTAGTTGAGTGATATAGAAGAGGAAGAGACTTGTATGAGGTATAAAGGTAGGTTTCCATATGTTAGAGAAGAATTATATCATCAGGTGTATAATACTTCAAATCAGATGTGGATATCAATTTAGAGGTGATTGAGTTGGTGTTTGATCATCTAGGGGGTTGCAACCTCCTTGCTAATTGGTTCTAGCTAAAGGTCTAGTGGGTGCTTGACCAAACTAAGGGGTGGGTGCTCCTTGATTAGTTGGTTATGATATAAATTGAAGTAATGAATTTATAAGATAGTAATCCAAATCTTGTTTCAATTGGTTTTCCTCCTCCATGAGGGTTTCCCACATAATTCATGTGTTATGTGCTTTAATCTTGCATTATTTTCTTTGTTCATTGTAATGAATGGTTTATATGCTTCATGAATGATTATGTTGATTGGTTAAGATTTTTAATAATTTTAATTAAAGTTGATTTGATATCATCACTGGTTCTCCCCACCTCTTAGTTATTTTTCTTCCAATAAGTTCAAGTATTAGTCATGGAAAACATAAAAAATGCATAAGAACTAACAATCTAGTCCAACCTATTCCATAGGATTTACAAATGATAATAAGAAGCAATTGAAAGAAAGAACATATACCTATTACCTTCCCAAAATCATTACACCATCCAAAAGTGTCTCCAAGCATGTTTTCCCCTTGATTTGGTATTCTTATCTTCACAATAATGGATGCCAAGCTCCTCTATTATCTCGAGATCACCATGCATAATCTAGGCTCATGATATGAAATCACTAATATGTCTATCAAATGAATCTATCCTATTGCAAATAAATCATTAATCAAAACACACAAATGACTTGTGAAAAGAATCTTGCATTATAATTTTACATAATTTAAGCTTTAAAATGTGAGTGAGGGGCCTTTTATTTATAGATTTTTCAAATGGGTTAGGATCAACCATGACCATCCATCTCAAGATTGAGATGTGTGGCCATGAATTAATCTGATATTACATAATAAATCCATAAATATCTTCATAATTATTTTTGAAGAAGAGGCATTAATGAGTCATGGGTGCCCATAAACCTAATATTTGTAGCATTTATGGCTTATGGATGCCACCCCATTGATCATGTCATTAGGTGTTGCAAATATTTATAATTAATTTCTAATAAATAAATATTCAATTTCTTCCATGGAATTCTTACTTAAGATCATAATTTGGTTTAATTTACCTAAGAAATATTAATCAATTTTAATGCAATTCTTTATAAATTAGTGTACAATTAATCAAAATGATAAAAAAAATCATATTACTGGGTCATAATTTGACTAAAGAAGAATTAGGAGATGATATTAGTTGTGTATAGATCATGATCCCATTTAGGATGTTTCGACACAAAATAACATAGACACATGACATGTGCATATGAATTAGAAGAAAAGAGTGATCTAGAGTACCAAAATGCATTTTCATCATTTTTTAACTTGAAATGATTTAAGAAAAGTTAAGAATCACATAAAATGCATTACCCCATTTAGGGATACATTAGCTTAAATCAACACTTGTATATGACAAGATTGAACCATTTAGTGTATTTAAGTGATTTTGGCCTAAATTGGGCATTTGAGTGCAATTCAAATAAGATTGAAAATTTCAAAACAAATGGTGTTAAGAATTATATGTCTACATTTTGCCCCTATTTGAGAAAGTATAGTGAGACATTCAGGTGAAGCAACATCTTTTCAAATAAAATAGTTGTCAAGAATAAATTGGAAATGGCCCATGATTCCCCCTCGAGAGGACATACTAGGATGAAAGATAAGGATGGACTCTCGAAAAGAGAGAGAAAGTTAGATTAACCCATGGAACAAATCAAATCCAGATGAGTTAATGCATGCATGCGTTAATTTCATCAATGATTAAAATATAATTAGAATATAATAGGCCCCAAAGATAGGGAGAATGGGAAGGATACAATCTAAAAATATAAGAGACACACTTTAAACACACCAAAATCTAGGGTACAAGTTGCACGCTTATGGAATGATCAATCTTGAGACAAGTTGTACACTAAAATATTTCCAAAATAAGGGCAAAAGTCTACATATCTTAGAATTAGAAGAAAAGGAGAACATTGTCTCCAAAGAGAGGAAATAATAATGTGCTCCACTAGAGAAAATTTGATCATGATAAATAATTTTTCCCTAGTAGGGCTAATTTTTATCATGGATAAAGAATGGTTGGCTTGCCCCTATAAGGTTGGTTTAGATTTATGAACCAATTCAAATGTTGTGACCCTATAGGGAAAATTAGCAAGCAATAACTCAAGGATAAAACCTATAACATAGATTAAAGATGAGCAAGTGAAAACATAGATGCGATGGTGGAATGTCTAAAAAAGACAAAAAAAATAAGCATACAAGAATGCATAAAGTGATGAAAGAGATGAAAATGTGAATGAAGGTGGCTAAGTTGACCCAAGATATGTCATGTATCCAAGTGCTACCTACATAGTCCAAAATAGACGTCAAGCCAATGTAGTTTACCCAGAAGTAAGAGATAATCGAATAAGAGATGAATAAAAATAACCAAGGTTCAATTAGACTCATGATGTATGCTAAGAGATGCACATTTAAGCATAGAGTTAGAGTGCTAAACCTATTGAGCCTAATTTATGCATGGTGATCTTGAGAGTTGGTCATTGGAAATGTATTGATGTTTAAATTTGAATCCAAAGCACAAAGTTCTTGCTATAGTAAAATAAATTAGGCATCATAAGTATGAGTAACTCATAATGACATGGCAATCCAATTACATAGAGATGGTTCAAATGTGAATACCTATAACTAAGGATAATGGTAAAAATGACCAAAACCAGAGTTACAACTATTTATATTTAAATGAAAAAGCAAAGATAAAGAAAAATAAAAAACATAAATGAACCTAACTTAAAATCAATATATGAACAATCAAGACTTAAGTAGGAACAAGAATTTTTAAAACAAAATAAGAACACCTTAATAACATGAGATCAAGATATAAATAATCAAGATCTATGTGGACCATCAAGATGTTTTTGAAAAACAAAAGAAGTGGACAAGACCATATAGGAAAACACAAGACCAGGAAGAAACAAGAAGATGTAGCCAAAGGAAAGAAGAAATAAATGAAGAGAGAAGAAATCATAAGAAAACACAACAAAACACCAAGAAAACTCAAATAAACACACATAAATGAAAACCAAGTTAGTGTAGTTTAAAATAGTTGTTCTTGCACATGCAGTAGAGGCATTACTTTATATAACAACATAATAATAACAAGGACACAAAGTTTCTCCCAAAGTGATAATGGAAACAACACAGAGGAAAAAAGGGGAAGATAAGAAAAGGAAGGGGTTGGTTGAGTTGACTCCATATGTATAAGACAAGTGGATGATACCTAATGGTTCCAGGAATGCATGTTCCAACATGAACTTTAGGCCAAATGTAGTTCTCCCAAGAAGTAGGATAGAATAAAAGGTGATGACCAAAAAAACATGATTAATGTTTTAGAAGAAAAGGGAAGATAGGCTTGAAAATGGTGAGAGCGCATAATGGTCTCTAAAAATGGCAAGTGTGTGGGATAATTACTTAAAAAATTGCAAGAGCATGAGGATCAGAATGTACAAAAGTGCAATATAATGTTTTTGTTCTTTTATGGATCATTTTCTAATGTTTTTGGTGTTTTTGGGATAAAATATGTACAAAGGGGGAACTAACTAATCAAAGAGATGCCCATCCAAGAGTAGAAGTTCCAATAACAGCTAAGTCAACTACAGTGGGACGTGCTCGAAGATCTTGATTAGGCAATAATGCCTACCAAATAATATCAAGATAATAGAATAATATGCAATAGTAGATAAAATTTTAAGAACCATCTTGTAGGCAAAGATCCTAAGCTGAAGATGAATTTGTGTTCATTCAGCTATAGAAAAAGATAAAAATTTTGTCCATGCTAGTCTGCTTTGTAGAATTGGCATCCAATGTGTTCATAATCCTTATGAGTCATAATCAAGATTATATTTGGTTAAGGGAATAAAATGTTTGAGTTACAACAAACCTAAGACATAATAATGAATGTGGTTCTCAAAGAGAATGGTCCAAGATGGGATAAAATGTGGTCAAAGTGCTAATGGTCAAAAATCCTTCACTATCCAAAGTCATGAAAGTAATAAGGTTCTTAAAAAAATAGTCCTAGGTGGTTTTAAAAAATATGGTCCATGAGAGGATGGTCCAAAATAAAATGGTAAAATATTTCAGCACAAGTTACCCCCAAGTAAGGGATCTTGCAGACAATGGTTTGAAGATGTTTAAGCATAGAACCTCTTAAGGTACACAATGTCCATGGGCTCTAAAAATTCTTCACCATTTAGAATAGTCAGTTGATATGCCCTTGATCCATATTTCATCATGATAAGATCTGGTCCCAACTAATTAGAATGGAACTTACCTTTTTTCTTGAATTTAGCATTTGTGTTCTTCTAGTTCTCTTTTAAGACCAAATCACCAATCTCAAACTCCTGAGGGATAATGTACTTACTATAACTTCTCTATAATCTATTATAATAGGATTTCAAGTTTTCTAAGGTAGCCAAACACTTTCCATCAAAATTTCTAGCTATTGCAACCTTGAAACTATATATTCCTTGTCATCTTCAATATGCTCTAAAGAAACTTGTAATGATGGAAGCTCGATCTCAATCAAGATAATAACTTCTATGATATAAACAAGGGAGTATGGAGTGGCTTATGTAGGTGTTTGATGACTAGTTCAATAATCCTAAAGGTTGAGAAATATTTACAACTACCAATTATATCCAACATCATTGACAATATTCTTTAAAATGGTAACTATTAGGGTTCTAGATTTACACCCTAGCTGAGGAGGGGATTTTTCAAATCTTCCTACTCAAATCTAGTCCAACATGGGACTGATATTAGGCTTTGGTTATCCTAAAATTGGATCAGACCTCCAGAGAAGGCCAACTTCATTCTAGATATAACACCTAAACTAAAACCGACTGGGAAAAGGGAGAGAGAAATGGGTAACAAAGCATGAAGACATGTAAAGTAGGTGATGCACTAGTAATGTGATTATTAATCCACTCTATTTAAACTTATAAAAAACACTAATCATATTAGATCTACAACTCTAAGTGGCTATTTATGTATTAGTATTTCATGTAAAGGTTCACTAAATGATCAAAACCTAAGGTAAGTGATGGAGAGGCCTGATTCAAGGCACTAACCAGTCAATGTATCCACTTGCTAGCTTTAATCAAATGACATTTAACACTAAACATGTTAGGTAATCTAGAATAACAAACATGCTCTGATACCACTTTACCAAGAACTACTGCCCACTAAAAGACACACGTGATTACCTTTGTATTAGCAACTAAACACGAAATTTAACCAGAATGATGAGTAACTAGAAATATGAAACAACACAGAATATGAGAGACAATACCCAATTGTATTAATACTCAATCAAAAGAAAATACAATAAAGAAGATGCCACACTTCTTCTTCCCACACCTCTAGAGCTCCCACACTTCTAGGGTTCACCTGTAATTCTCCTTCAACACTTCACTCTCTCAATTACGGTCACAACAATCAACTCAAACACAGAGTTGTTGTTCACCTCCACCAGTCAATAACAACGCTACTAGTACACCAAGTACACAACCATACTCCAAGTAGATCTCCCTTGAACCTGCAACACCCTGCACATCAACAGACCTTACTTACCATGTAGATATCTCTACACCTTGAAGAACCCTTATCCTTGCCTCACCAAGTCCTTATGATTCTTCAACTAGTACCCCGATGGATCTTCTACCAGAACTTACATAACCTGCAACTCTCCCTGATCATACACACTCAGCACCCCTTTGGAACTCAACTAATCCCTGCTCTCTTCTACAAGCCCAATGGCTATTTAGCACTCTTATTCTCTCTCTTATGAAGGAGCTAATATTTGCTCTTTCACTCTAGTACAATTTTACAATACAGCCCATGAGTCTATTATATATATCTCATGCATATAATAATTAGACATTATTAATTACAATAATTAAACTCGCAACTCAAGACTAAAATTAGCCTCTTAACATGTAAACAATTGGTTCATTAACAAACTGTTTGTCAACTCACAATTTTGAAACCGCACAGGTGACCGATGTCGGTCCCTATCTGCCTGGAGGTGACTGACGTCGGCCAATCCTGACCGATGTCAGCAGCTTCCTATCCACTCTTAACCGACATCGGTTGGCCTGACCGATGCCAGTTACTGTGACACTTCAGCAACTCCTCCTATTCGCATCCTGGTGAAGCTTTTAGCTCCACAACCTAATAATCTCCCACTTGGAGATAAACAGTTGCACCTGTACCTGTACCTATACCTTTATCTAATTCATTTCCTAGCTTGTATCCCTCTTCAAGCTCAATCTTGAAGACCAACCACCACACAACCTGTGGTGCACCTCCTGTCATCCAAGTAACCTACCACATCCGAACCTACAATTCCATGTAGTGAAGACCTTGACACTGCATAACATGTTAACCTGCTACTAGTCCCTCTTAGATACCTGAGAATCCACCTTCCCCGAATTGGCTCCAAACTCTCTGACAACTTCCACTACTTGGGAAAACTCAGGTCTACACCAGACCTCATGTGATTTCGAGCACTGTTCTAAGCTCAGCTTGAACTATCCAGCCCTTGGTGTGCTTATCAATTTTGCATCTTGCAAATTAACCCTCACCAACACCTCCTTCACATCAGCTCCCACTAGAGACAAAATCAACCTGTGATCTGCCATGTCTCTTATACCAAATAATTTTTTTGCTCCCAAATTCTTCATGACATACCTCTGAACTAACTTTACCTTTAGCTTAGAAACTCCCTGCATGTGTAACCCTGCAACAAGCAACCACACAACATATAGTAACAGGATAATGTTGCAATCATCATCCAACCTGGTAAAGACAAACATAATGGTTACACTGACATTGACTGAAGCCCTGCTTTGTCATCCACCTGTCAAAACCTGTACCACTGTCTTGCAGCTTCCTCAAGACCATATACCTTGGCCTTTTGTCTCACGTATCCATCCACTCTCTTCTTTAACCTAGGAATCCATTCATCTTTCAGTGCATTCATCCCCATTGGTAACTCTACCAAATTTTTGGCTTGGTTCTCTTCTGAAGAATTCATGCCATGCTTCCACTGTTTCCTAGATTCTACCTGTATTACCTCTTCACATCTTCCTAGTTCTTGACCATCAGTAAGCAACAAGTAAGAAGGTGAACAATGAATATGAGGTTCACTTACCCTTTCAGTCCTCCATATGGGCATTTGAGACTCCTTGATAGCTTGCTATCTGCCCAACATCCATTCCAATGACTGATCTCGGCCATCTCCCAATCTACACCTGATTGACGTCAGTTCTCTACGACTAACCCTTACAGCCAATGTTGGTTCCCCTTGACTGACATTGATCGCTACCTGCCTGACACCACTGACTCTATTGATCTGCACATGACCAACGTCGGTGCCTATCTGTTTGACGTTGGTTTTCCATGACTGACGCTGGTACCTATGTTTTCTTATGAGTGATGACTTTTTACCCATGAGCTCCCATTAGATCAAAACCCTATCCAAATTAACATAGCCCTACTCAGAATAACTCAGTCCCCTCAGCTGATCTTTGTCTATCATCTCCTCCATGAACACATAGGCTTTCTAGTTCTTAAGTTTGTCAAAGATATCTATCTTTCGCTTAAGAAAATACATTCCCTTCTTACATATGTGACCAAGCCTACAAAGACACATCTCTACAATAGAAGGTGAATCAATAATATAAGTAGATAGATAAAGGATACCTACTTTCTTACCACCGTCTAAATCAAGTTTATCCACTGTGAGAGTTATTGTGCATCTCTCATCACCCAACTTTCCTGAAGAAATTAGACTCATCTCTAAGACTGGTACTCGCATGACCTCCTTCAACACCCGTGTGTTATCTATCTGTAATTTTAGCTTCACTTCCCCTTTGCCAACCATGTGACAAGGCTCACCAACCCCTAAATAAATCTCTCCAAAGTCTCCCTAGACATACCCATGAAAAGATGCTCTATTTCGGGCTACATGGAAAGAGGCAACAAAATATATAATCCAAGATTCTACTTTATCCAGAGCATCCTGTGCAACAACACCTGCAACATTTGCTTCTTCTTTTTCTTCATGCTGATCTTCTACCAACCAGCAACCTTTCTTTACCTACTCTTTCTTTTCATCAATCAGACCATTCGTGCTATTCAGTTTCTCCATTCGTAGCTTACTTTATTCTACCATTGCTATACTCCTGCTCAATTTGAAACCCCTGTGAGTGCCCTATAATCAACAAACACTGGTCCACCTGCTCCTGCAACCTTAGCTCTGATACCACTTGTCAGGTAATCTAGAACAACAAACATGCTTTGATACCACTTTGCTAGGAACTACTACCCACTAAAGGACACACTTGATTACCTTTGTATTAGCAACTAAACACAAAATTTAACCAGAATGATAAGTAACTAGAAATATGAAACAACATAGAATATGAGAGACAATACCCAATTGTATTAATACTCAATCAAAAGAAAATACAATAAAGAAGATGCCACACTTCTTCTTCCCACACCTCTAGAGCTCCCACACTTCTAGGGTTCACCTATAATTCTCCTTCAACACTTCACTCTCTCAATTATGGTCACAACAATCAACTCAAACACAAAGTTGTTCACCTCCACCAGTCAGTAACAATGCTGCCAGTACACCAAGTACACAACCATACTCCAAGTAGATCTCCCTTGAACCTACAACACCCTGCACATCAATAGACCTTACTTACCATGTAGATATCTCTACACCCTGAAGAACCCTTGTCCTTGCCTCACCAAGTCCTTATGATTCTTCAACCAGTACCCTGATGGATCTTCTACCTGAACTTACACAACCTACAACTCTCCCTGATCATACACACTCAGCACCCCTTTGGAACTAGGAAGAACTAATCCCTGCTCTCTTTTACAAGCCCAATGGCTATCTAGCACTCTTGCTCTCTCTCTTCTGAAGGAGCTAATCTTTGCTCTCTCACTCTAGTAAGATTTTACAATACAACCCATGAGTTTATTATATAGATCTCATGCATACAATAATTAGACATTCTTAATTACAATAATTAGACTCGCAACTCAAGACTAAAATTAGCCTCTTAACATACAGACAAACGGTTCGTTAACAAACTGTTTGTCAACTCACAGTTCTAGAACCGCACAGGCAATCGACGTCGATTGGCCTGACTGACGCCGATTACTGTGACTCTTCAGCAAATCCTCCTATTTGCATTTTGGTGAAGCTTTTAGCTCCACAACCTAACAATCTCCCACTTGGAGATAAACAACTACACCTGTACCTATACTTGTACCTTCATCTAATTCATTTATTGGCTTGTATCCCTCTTCAAGCTCAATCTTGAAGACCAACCACCACACAACCTGTGGTCCACCTCCTATCATCCAAGTAACCTGCCACATCTAAACCTACAATTCCATGTAGTGAAGACCTTGACCCTGCATAACATGTTAACCTGCTGCTAGTCCCTCTCAGATACCTGAGAATCCACCTTCCCTGAATTGGCTCCAAACTCTCTGACAACTCCCACTGCTTGGGAAAACTCAGGTCTACACCAGACCTCATGTAATTTTGAACACTGTTCTAAGCCCAGCTTGAACTATCTAGCCCTTGGTGTGCTTATCAATTCTGCATCCTACAAATTAACCCTCACCAACACCTCCTTCACATCAGCTCCCACTGGAGACAAAATCAATTTGTGATCTTCCATGTCTCTTATGCCAAAGAATTTTGCTGCTCCCAAATTCTTCATGACATACCTCTGAACTAACTTTACCTTTAGCTCAAAAACTCCCTGCATGTGTAACCTTGCAACAAGCAACCACACAACATATAGTAATAGGATAATGTTACAATCATCATCCTAGTAAAGACAAACACAATGGTTACACTGACATTGACTGAAGCCCTGCTTTGTCATCCACCTGTCAAAACCTATACCACTGTCCTGCAACTTCCTCAAGACCATATACCCTAGCCTTCCATCTCACGTATCCATCCACTCTCTTCTTTAACCTAGGAATCCATTCATCTTTTAGTGATTTCATCCCCACTGACAACTCTACCAAATTTCCTACTTGGTTCTCTTCTGAAGAATTCATGCCATGCTTCCACTGTTTCTTGGATTCTACCTACATTACCTCTTCACGTCTTCCTGGTTCTTGAACATCAGTAAGCAACAAGTAAGAAGGTGAATAATGAATATGAGGTCCACTTACCCTTTCAGTCCTCCATATGGGCATTTGAGACTCCTTGACAGCTTGCTATCTGCCCAACATCCGTTCCAGTGACTGATCTCAACCATCTCCCAATCTGCACCCGACTGACATTATTTCTCTATGACTGACCCTTACTATCGATGTCGATTCCCCTTGACTGATGTCAGTCGCTACCTGCCTAACACCACTGAATCTATTGATCTGCACATGATTGACATTGGTGTCTGTCTGTTTGACGTCAATTTCCCATGACTGACATTGGTACCTATGTTTTTATATGAGTGATGACTTTTTACCTATGAGCTCCCCTTAGATCAAAACCCTATCCAAATTAACATAGCCCTGCTCAGAATAACTCAGTCCCCTCAGCTGATCTTTGTCTGTCATCTCCTCCATGAACACCAAAGCTTTCCAGTTCTTAAGTTTATCAAAGATATATGTCTTCCGCTTAAGAAAATGCATTCCCTTCTTACATATGTGACCAAGCCTACAAAGCCACATATCTGCAATAGAAGGTGAATCAGTAATATAAGTAGATAGATAAAGGATACTTACTTTCTTACCACCGTCTAAATCAAGTGCATCTACTGTGAGAGTTACTGTGCATCTCTCATCACCCAACTTTCCTGAAGAAATTAGACTCATCTCCAAGACTAGTACCTACATGACCACCTTCAACACCTGTGTGTTACCTATCTACAATTTCAGCTTCACTTCCCCTTTGCCAACCATGTGACAAGGCTCACCAACCCCTAAATAAATCTCTCCAAAGTCTCCCTGGACATATCCATGAAAAGATGCTCTATTTTGGGCTGCATGGAAAGAGGTAACAAAATCTATAATCTAAGATTCTACTTTATCCAAAGCATCTGTGAAACAACACCTGCAACATCTGCTTCTTCCTTTTCTTCATGCTGATCTTCTACCAACCAGCAACCTTTCTTTACCTGCTCTTTCTTTCCATCAATCAAACAATTCATGCTATTCAGTTTCTCCATTCGTAGCTTACTTTCTTCTACCATTGCTATACTCCCGCTCAATCTGAAACCCCTGTGAGTGCCCTGTAATCAACAAACACTGGTCCACCTGCTCCTGCAACCTTAGCTCTGATACAACTTGTTAGGTAATCTAGAACAACAAACATGCTCGGATACCACTTTGCCAGGAACTACTGCCCACTAAAGGACACACTTGATTACCTTTGTATTATCAACTAAACACAAAATTTAACCAGAATGATAAGTAACTAGAAATATGAAACAACATAGAATATGAGAGACAATACCCAGTTGTATTAATACTCAATCAGAAGAAAATACAATAAAGAAGATGCCACACTTCTTCTTTCCACACCTCTAGAGCTCCCACACTTCTAGGGTTCACCTGTAATTCTCCTTCAACACTTCACTCTCTCAATTACAGTCACAATAATCAACTCAAACACAGAGTTGTTGTTCACCTCCACCAGTCAGTAACAATGCTACCAGTACACCAAGTACACAACCATACTCCAAGTAGATCTCCCTTAAACTTACAACACCCTGCACATCAACATACCTTACTTACCATGTAGATATCTCTACACCCTGAAGAACCCTTGCCCTTGCCTCACCAAGTCCTTATGATTCTTCAACCAGTACCTCGACGGATCTTCTACCAGAACTTGCACAACCTGCAACTCTCCCTAATCATACACACTCATCACCCCTTTGGAACTAGGAGGAACTAATCCCTGCTCTCTTCTACAAGCCCAATGGCTATTTAGCACTCTTTCTCTCTCTCTTTTGAAGGAGCTAATCTTTGCTCTCTCACTCTAGTATGATTTTACAATATAGCCCATGAGTCTATTATATAGATCTCATGCATACAATAATTAGACATTCTTAATTACAATAATTAGACTCGCAACTCAAGACTAAAATTAGCCTCTTAACATGTAAACAACTAGTTCATTAACAAATTGTTCATCAACTCATAGTTCTGAAACTGTATAGGCGATCGACGTCGGTCCCTGTCTGCCTAGAGGTGACCGACGTCAGGCGATCCTGACCGATTTCGGTAGCTTCTTGTCCACTCCTGACCGACGTCAGTTGGCCTGACCGATGCCAGTTACTATGACACTTCAACAACTCCTGTTCTCATCCTGGTGAAGCTTTTAGCTCCACAACCTAACAAAACATGACCTACAAAATAATATAATATAGGAATTAGGTAATATTCAGGATTTGACAAGGGAGAGATTTCTACCACATATGCAAATCAATCTGACATTAACATATTATACTAGAATCATGAAATCTAAAAAAGAATCCTTTATTTTAATCTAGAGGTTACAAAGATCAAATCTAGGTAGATTCTAGCCATACCCAAGAGAGGGATCAGTAAGCTATTCCCAAGGCTTATAAGCTTGCATTTATAGAAAAAGGAGAGAGAAAGAACTATGCATTGGAAAAAGACCAACCACTTTTGATGGATGAGCATCGATTTGAGGATGTTGTTGATTCAAGATCTTATCAAGAAGGCATAATTACAAAGACATTAAAAAATAATTGAATGATCACTATCCTTATTCATCCGCCCATTCATCATCTCAAGACTCCATGCTACTTCCATTTGATCAATTGACCAGGACTAATCCCTTATGCCTTGGAACTAATAGAGTCTCACTTGGTCTATTTTGAGTGGTTGGATATACCTATTTGTCAAGGTTGTAACTGAGCATAGATCTATTTATAGATTGAAAACCAATAATTTTATTGGTTTTCCTATAGTTTCTATATTTATGGAAAGCTTATAAGCCATATAGTCTCACTTTAAACCAATTATGGTTTAAATAAACTTGCTTTGCCATTTGAACCTTGTAAAAATTGAAAGGTCAATATATGCACAGGTCCCTTTTTCATCAACAAACTATCAATATTGGTCCATATTAGGTCTAAAAGACCTATTTATTTTTTTAGGGATTTAATAGCAACCCTTGATCCTTGAAATGTCTATCTGGTTCAAATTGGATCACCATTTTGATCTTATTTCCTTTATTATTACCTTTCTTGGGTCAAAAACCATCTCTTTAACCTCTATCAAAAGTCCCAGGGATTTATTCTACTCATTGGTTATCGAATGCTAACTTATACCCTTGACTTATTTGACCTTCTTCACTCCATTGATCTGCCTGTGCACAGATGCTCACAAACCATCAATTTTTTGCTAACTGATGTGCTTGTCCTTGACTCATTAGCTTTTTGGATTCACTAAATAGTTTGACTCATGTTCATCATCTAATCAAGATGTACAAGTTCACATGCACCATAGATCTCCTTGGTCCCACTTTACTGTCAATTCTTTTGTTCCATCAAATCATTGGTATGATTGAACATGAGCCCTTTGATTTAGCTTGGACCCATCCTTTTGTCAGTGATTTCACTTCATCAGATCTTGGTTTGATTATTTTACACCATTAGATTATGTCCTACTTGTAGATATTTAAAGGCTTTAACCTGAGGACCTTTTGACTTGGTTGACTCCAACACATATTGTTAAATATTATGTGTCAATATGAGGCCTCTTGTAGACTATTAGATCTCAACCAACTTCAAACCTTTTATAGGACTTTTTGAACCCAAATGATTACTAGCCTTGATTAAAATTGATGTTCATGCTAACATCATTTGACATCCACACAAACATATTTGAAATCCCATAGATTGTCAAATTTAAGCTCATATGGATTTTTGCAGTGTCTTTATTTTGACTCTCGCGTGATTGTCATTCATTATTTGATCAACTTTAACAATTTATATCTTGAAATGCAAGAATCATGGAGGGACGAAATTTTATGGAGATGTTCTTGAGGCCAAAAGGAACAAACCCATCTGACCCACTAGTCTAAAAATCCTTCTAAGTGAAGCTATAAATTGTTTAACTTAACTAATCCATATCTAGTTTGCATGATGTCCTGGTGACATTCTAGCTTATTTGGCTATGGAAAACTTAGAAAAAATGCTTGGGATCCCAACTTTGCATGTTTTTAACTTCCTTTATATTTTAGTAGATGATCTGAAACTTGGCATGTAAAAACTTAGGACATAAAATGAAAATACCCATGTGACAAATTCTTCTTCATTCATTCACACATGTGAGATATAGCATCGATAAACTACCTACTTGGACTTTTTTTCACTAGACTCAAATGTCAAGATGAACATAATGAAGAATTGAATGAACTCCATGTACTTTCAAATATATTTCAAGCACTTTTGACACCTCATATGTATCTACAACTCTAGGCATGTCCTTAGAATATGACAAATTACACTTTAAGTGGACTTAAAGTGTTTCAAAAGGTTTTTAAACAAAATGATCTTCCTCTTTTATCATTGGGTCCTTCTCTTAATCAGGAACATTGTTCAGTCCTTGAAAGTTTTGTATATAGGCCAAAAAATGGCCAACATATTTGGTGACTTGGCTAGGCATCATGCCTTTTATGTTTGAACTCAGACCATGGACATGATCTTTGACTTATAATAGATAACACATCTATCCCATGACTGAAAAAAACCTCTTGATTGGAAAAGATAATGTACTCCACCAAAATAGGGAAGAAAATTAAAAAAAAGAAGCAAAACTATCCTAACAAAGTCAAATTTGTAAATAAATCACTTATTTGGGACAAAATATAAACAAACTAACCTAATTAACCATGTCCACTAGGATCAGAAGGGAAATTAATGAACTCATTCATTACAAAATATGGTACAACTTGGAAAGTAAGGGGTTTATTGAATATGACCTTTGAATATGCAATCTTTTTGCTAATTATTTCTCTTAAAATCTCCTAAAATGAGCCATTGATAGTAAACCAATCACCAAAAAAAAACCAAATTCATCTTGCACTTTTGGATTTTCTTTATGTTGCTTGTCAACTACAACCTTGTCAAGTGACATCTCATCTATGCATGATTTTTGGATGACCTTATCCTTCTTATCAACTATTATAAGTTCATCCAACTCTTTAAGGAGTTATAAATAGTCAAACCAAGCTGCATCATGATCTTAAATAGGTGACTCTTGATCAGACTTCCCAATATCATGTTTTCTAATGGGCAACATTTATTTACACAACTCTTTAATCTCTTGTAGAGATTTATATTATAGTTGTTAATCATTGTTTTATTCTTCACTTTGATCAACCTAAATATTATTATCCTAAAAGGTATATTTATGTTCCTCTAATGGAGATATCTCAACATCATTTATGACATCAACTTATATCAATTTCTCATGGATTTCTTCCAAATCAAGACCATTCTTCTTCTGCATACCTGAAGCATCTTCTTTAATATCAGCTACAATCTCAGTTTCAATTGGACCTTAAGTGGAGTATTAATGAATAAGTCTTCAGCATACACAATTGAAGCATCTTTTTCACATTCTTCAAGAACTTGATTTATAGCTGCAACCTCTTTCTCTATTTCTTATAAAATAATATCCTCTTGAAGAAGGGAGATGGTGGGAGGGTGATGAAATTCATTTTCTTGAGAGTAAGGAGGGTGATGAAATTCATTTTCTTGAGAGTAAGTATGAATCATGGGAGGTTAACTAGGATTATATTTTTGGATATTTGGGGCAATGGAATCATATAAGGGATCTTGAAGAGGAGGGAAAGATAAACTTTTGAGAACTTCCACATTTTTCTCCTTCCACTTGGCCATTACTTCATCAAGGTTTTGAAACCCTTTTTTCCTAATGAAAAACTTGAGCTTGAGGGGTAAGTGGTGAATAAAGGGAACAATAATAAGGTTTAGCCTCTTGAATAGGCATATGAATATATTCTTTAATAGGTTCTTGACTCTAACTAGGAATCTCCATTGGCTCATATTGAACATGGTCAATAACTTTATGAGAATAAAGAACATAAGAAGGCTGGTAAGGAATACAATAAGGTTCTTGAAAAATTGATCTAACTAATTTTTTTTCCTCTAAAAAGCCTCTACTTTCTCTAATACAAAGCTACAAAACTCAAGCCTCTCCTCTAGATCATTAGACACATTCTAAAAAAAACTATTCATTCACTTCCTCATACTAGGAATCTAAACATACTTTTCTTATATATGCTATTAATTTAAGATTTATTTCATCCATTCTCTCTTGGAGACAAGGTTACTCATTTACCACATCATATCCATATGGGAAAGGTGAAAACTAGTGTTGAGACTGATATGGTTCATAAAGAAGGTAAGAGTCATGCTCCTGGTAATAAGGATCATGGGAAACTTGATAAGGCTCATCATAGCTCTGATAAAACTCCTAGTAAGGCTGATTTGGCTTATAACAAAGCTCATATGGATCATGACAAGGCTAGTATGATCCATCATAGGTTTGATAAGGAGGCATAAAATATATATAAAATTAATATAAATAAATTAAATTAAATAAAAATAATTATTTAAAATAATATAATAAATATAAATAATAAAATTTT
>JARHVA010000327.1:0-175000 GCA_037957365.1 Torreya grandis
AGGTTATCATCAAACTTTCTTTGAACTTGTTTATAATGTGAGAAGGTCCCTTATGTTCATAAATAAATCACATTATGTCTATATAAATAGTTTTAATTCTTATTATCCTTCAAAATACTTCCTTTCATAAACCTTCACATACCACTATTTAGGTTGGGGTGCTCTGCCCACAACCCTGCCTGTAGGTGTACACATGGATCTTATCCATTGTGATGCTATACATTAGCTCTTTAAAACATCATATAAAGTCATAAAATGTATATTTAATATTTTAATTTACTATATAACTAATTTAAACTAAAATTGTCTTTCTTGGATTGAGCCACTCCTCCTTAAAACCTTGTTGTAGGTGAAAGTTTCTTGCTTGTATATAGATTGAAGATATGCTTTTGGAGTCAAAACATGATATATCATCATATTTAAGTGGATTTAAAGTTATGGATGATATTATAAACCATTCCAAGATATTTCATCATGAAACAATCTCTTTTACCACTAATTTGGGATGAAAAGTCCTATTATGGCTTAGGGATGTAGATCTTTACTGCTTGGTTTAGTGTGTTTATGA
This sequence comes from Torreya grandis, assembly GCA_037957365.1. Lineage (NCBI taxonomy): Eukaryota > Viridiplantae > Streptophyta > Pinopsida > Cupressales > Taxaceae > Torreya > Torreya grandis. The sequence goes on from JARHVA010000327.1 coordinate 569, forward strand.
GCATATTTGGGCCTTCCAATCTCCATCATCCACTTATTTTATTGACCTCATTATTTGAATAGTTGTTTTCCTATTATATATCTATATTATTCATCAAATTTTATATCTTAGGATATTTGACACCATGTCATATGCCACCTCCAAAAAGCTCCTGGGCCTCTGTTTAGTGCTTTTAGGGTAGACAGTGCCAAAATCTTAGTCATCACTCTTGGAGGTGTTTTCAATTTGTATTTGGAAAATTTATTTTACAAGAAATTATTACATACTACTTTCACCATATAAATAAAACCAATGGGTTTTCACAAGTGCTTCACACTCTCTATATGACACTTCAAGCTACTATTTACACCACTTGTAGGTGACCATCTCCTTCGTAGGCAACAAGTTTGAGTTTTGGGCAATGGGCATTTTTTATAACCCACAAGAAGTTATAGGATTATCTTTATATTTTAAAACTCACTCTTCATCCAAAAATAATTGAAATAAAAGTCAAAAAATCCCCTTAAACATTTGGGAAACCTCCATGAAAGCACCTGAAAGCTCACTTTTCTATCACATGAATATATGACACTAAAAACTTTTATTCTCGTGGAGATTTATTTATAAATAAAAACTAATAATAGATTATATTTAAATATATTTGTAAAATAACAATATTGGACCTATCACAACCCCCTGGATCCACTTGAAAATCACAAAGTTTATGAAAATGGTGAAACTACCCATTATACTAAAAAGAGGCTAGTTTGCAATTTCAATGTTATTAGATTATCAAAAAAATAATTGGAAGTGTTATATAAATATATAAAAATAATATATAACAAACATTAATACTTGGTTCATATAGAACTATTCAAACCAAGGGAAAACTGATAGGGTGCATATGTTAGCAGGTAATTTTGGAAGGTCAACTTCAAATAGATGATTCATAAATCACAGTTTCTCAATATAAAACTTCATAATATTAAAAATTATATACCTAAGTTTAATACCACCTCCAAAAATATTTTGACCTAAAACCTCATGGGCAATTCATACCGAGCATAAACCTGAAGGTCACTTGAGCTTGCCAAGAAGGGTGAAAATGGTATAGAATAGTTTTGAGTAATAAATGACACTTAAAAATAAATTAAAGAATGGATATGATTTTTTTATAATTTAAGAGTCACATTTCCATCTTTTAAAAGGGAACATTTCCCAAGAAGGTTGTACAAGTGACCTTTTCTACCTTTTTACCAAGAAAACTACCCTTTCTCTGAACAACCTACCATATTTTAAGTATTTTCAGTTATAAAAGACTTATAATGACAAATGGGACATTAAATAATGTTTTTTATACTTGCACATTTCCTAATAAACTTGTATAAAGCATTGAATGTACCCCCTTTGACCCTTAAAATGACCCAAAATGATAAATAGACTTAAAAACTAATTGAACAAAGATATTAAACAATTAATTGACATAAAATTAACTATATAAAACCTAATTAAAGTGTATTATACCCTCATTATAGGCTTAAAACTCATGTTTTTATCTAGGGGTGCCCTGATTTGACCTAAAAGTCAAATTTGGTCAACAAATTGGTGACTCATAGGGGTAGTATGCTTTCTATCCTAACTAGGCCAGTAGCCTTATTAGTCAATTGGGATTAGGATTAATCTAATGACCAAGAAAAACAAGGAAATTCTGACCATTAACCATAAAATTCACCAAAATAAGATAACTAATGGCTACCTCAACCACACGAAGCAAAAGACACTCAACAAAGCAAACAAACATGTGCTCAAATCACTTAGTGGAAGCAAATAAAAAACTACTATGTAAAAATAAAAATTATCATACCTCCCCCTATATCAAAGGTAAATATTGAGACTCTTGTTGCTTAATGACATGGAGGATTGAATGAAGCATATAACTTTTTAAACTCTAGCATTAATGCCTCCAACTCTTTCACAATGTTTACCAATGTCATTGGCATGACATTCAATGAGAACCAAGCATATCCAAAGAAATTAACCAAAGAAATTAACTCCTCTTTCATCCAAACAACCTCAACTTTGTCATGTGATCCTTCAACTATGACCTCTAATGGTGGTTTAACAAGTCATACCTTCCTGTCTTCTATAGTGATTTTAACAATATTGGGATTTTTCTCAACTAAAATTTGTTCTAGCTCATCAAGTAGTTTTGAAAATTATTCCCAAACTTGGTATTTTCCTCTAAGGAAGATTCTTTATTCACCTTGCCATGTACTTCACCTTCCATTTGGCAAAGCTCTTCAATCTCTTGAAATATGTCTATTTATAGCTACCAATCATATTTGTCTTCTTCATCCTCTAGAACCACCACCTCTTCAATCTTGAAATTATCATTCACAACCTCATGATCAAACTTGGAGTCTTCTTCATTCATCTCTTTCTTCAAGTCTTGGTCACCTTCATCATGGATACACATCCCCTCAAATATGGATTCAAAAGCTTATGAATTATCTTTTTGTTCACCAAGGGGTCTCTTTATGGTAATTTATTCCTCATAATTACTCATGAGGTCTTCTTAATTATCCACAAATTGAGCTTGTTCATCTTAACTTTCTCTTATAAATATATGATCTTCTTCCAAGATTTCCTCTTTGTCACAATTAAAGTATTCTTCATTATCAACCAAACAAGGAGATTCAGCATAAGAACCTACCTCTTCTTCATCACTTAAAACCTCTTGAGGGATTTCAAATTTAAACTCAACTATCATAATCTGATCTTGTTTTTCAAGGGCTACAAGATATTCAACTTCCTTCATGGTGATACTAATACTAGGCATCTTGAAATCTAATGACCTAGCCCAATGAGGCTATAAAGGAGTTACATTTTATTCAAGCAAGAGTTTTGAATTTTCCTCAACCAACTACTCTTCTTTTTTTTCCCCCACACCATAGGTATATAAATGCAAAGGGTGATGGAATGAGGAAAAAAAGAACTATTTTGTGAAGGTCTAACATAGAGTTCAAAATTAGGCTAAGATTGAAAAGTAAGAGATTCTTTTAAGAGCTCTTGAGGAAGGGAAGGCATATCTTAGGCTAAGACAACTTGAATTTCTTCCTTCCACTTGAAATATAATTCATTCACATTTGACTCAACTTGGGAACTATTTTGAAGGAGGTGAAATGGGGTGTGTTTAAGAATAGAATCTTCTTGTGGGTCTAAACCTTCCATCACAACTTTACTTAGTAACTTCATCTTTGACCCTAATTCTTCAATTTTGTTGACTAGAGGCTCTTGGAAAAGTATTTATTAAATTTCATAGGAATCATCCTAAGGTTGAGGTGTACATGAGGGCTGCCATGGAATAAAATAATATTTTTGAGGAAGGATGGGAGGGACTTTCAAAAGATCAACTCCATTCTTCACTTCATGCTCTTTGACAATGCTTCTATCTTCTTTCTTACACCATGACTCTACTATTTTTCTCCAACTTAGGATCTTAGGATTTGAGTTCTATTCTTGAGTAAGGGTGGGAGGTGTTTGTATAATATCAATCTTATCTTTAATTTCACATTCTTTGTCAAGATTTTTCTCCTCTTTCTTTTCCCATGACTCCATTATCTTAATCCAATTTGGGATAGTGGGATTAGAGGTCTCTTTTAGAGGTGGTGAGGATACATTGTGAGAGGGAAATGAGGGTTTTAAATCCAATTCTTTTGCATGAAACATGGACTATTTCATATGTATATTTTCCAACTCAATTTTCCTATCAATATTTGGTTTAAACACAAGGTTATTCTTCTTAACTCTTTCCTCCACTTGATTTGGAAAAGGATGGTTTTGATAAGGTTGATTGGTTTCATGAGTGGGAACCATGTAGGACTAATATAAAATTTTTATAAGTATAAAATAAGGATGATATGTTTGGTGAGTCTTCCTTTCATTAAATTATAGCCTATCCTATAAGGAAGAGACTAAACCACTCACATCTAGCATCTCACTTGTGAGCCTTTGCCAATTGGCTCTCTTAATAGGTTCCCACTCCCTCTTGAATAACTCTAATACATTTCTCACTTGATGGATGGAATTATTATGAATATTTTTTCCACATCCCCTAAGAGTATCAATCCCCAACATATATCTCTCATATTCCAAGAGTATCTTCTTGAAGGTGGAAATGGGTTGGCTTAAGAAGTGGCTAGGTTGACTAGGAGCAAGACATATATAAGGTTGGCTATATGAATAGTGAGAAACATGTATGTGATAGATATGGTCATATTGAGGATGGAAATAAACATATTGTGGCTGATACACTTCATGATAGGGCTGGTTAAGAACTTTCTCATATTGATAGGGAATGCCACAAGCTTGGAAGCTCTCACCAACTTGTGTGAAATTATACTCAACACCAAGGTCAGCCATGAAACTTCATTAGGAAATAAAAACACATAATAAAATGTTACCAAAAATCTAAAAAGGATCACCTAGGTTTCTTGACCATATGATATATCTTCAGAGTTGCCATTGATGCTTAAATATATGCCTCCAAAGGCTGATTGTTGAGAGACAACACCAAAAATATCTCAACTTCTTAGACCAATAATCCCACCATGAATACCAAAAAATATTGTCACTTGTATTTTAACCCTTTTAGGATATTAAAATATCTCCTCATCCAAGTGGCACTATGGAATCACCTCTAAGCTTGTGGGTAGCCTAATGAATGAGGTGAGTCTCTAGATAGGGCTAGCTCCCTTGATGTACCACCTAGGATTGCAACTACTACTAACTTTGGGAGGTGAAAATGGAGAGAGATAAATTAAATAAAACTAATATAATGGAGGTGATAAACCAAATTTATTGATTACATCTAACCATATTCATATTATACTTGAAATCAAAGGACAACTAAACATACACTCTCTAATCTATGTCTTCTTGCATCAATGTTACATTGTGGGGTTATGGATTAATGTGAAAAGATAGGATAAATATAAAATATTCCTTGACTGTCACTAATTAAAATAATAACTCAATTAAACTTTGACATTTATTGGAACACATCATATGTCTTGCAAGAAGAAGCTATAAACAGGTGAGAGAATGTGATAACTTGCTGAGGAATCTATGGTTTTCACTAAGGAAATTTAACATTAAATTAAATGACACTATTAAAATTCATGGAAGAGGTAAAAATTAGTCATTTTATTGATCCAAATGCATTAAAATTAATATATATATTCACCATACTTAGGTGGAGCATCCTATACAATGCCAAAATGGCTAACTCTTATAGAGTTTAAGAGAAAGAGAGAAGAAGAGATGTCCAAGCGTCATAAGGAAACTTTTAAAGATGATAAAATCAGTTATAAATGTATTAGAATAAGTTATGGGTTTAACCATTCAATTTTATGAATTAAAAATGTCAATTCAATTCATCAAAGTTATGCAAAGTGGCACAAAACTCCTCCTTTTACATAGAAAAACTACCTTCATGATTGGGCATGTTTTAACATCCCATAACTAATTAGTAATAGGATTTATGAATTTAATTTATGGTAGTCACATCATACATGCCACTCCATGCATTAGTTTCATGCCCTATCTTCTCAAAACCTTTGAAAGTGAGCCATCATCATCATCTATAGTCTAAAAAGAACTCCTTTCATGCACCCTACACACTTGACCCCAAAAATTCCTTTATTTTTCTATGAAAAAAATAAAATGTGGTGTATTTAATGTTTAAAGGCCCTCCATTTCCTTATAAGCATCAGGGACACCTTAAAATGAGATCACTTGAAGTTTTCCATCTTCTTCACTAGCTTGTCCAGTAGGCCAATTTTGACTGGCTCTATTGAAGGACTTGGTTTAGATACTTATGAGATGTTTTAAGGAATTAATATCATATAGGGGTTATCATAATTATTAATCTTTCCATCCATGTGCTTTGCATCTCCTAAAACTTACAAAATAGATAAAATAATGAGAAAACCCTATTTCTACCCCCATCCGTACAAGTTCATACAACTCATCTTGGTGTGAAGCATCCTGAATGAGTCATAGACAACCTCCAATCAACATTATAGACAAAATATTCCATTTTTGTAGCTTTACATCTCTATTTATCCAAACTAGTTTTTCTAAGGGTTTTGTAAGGGTTTCTCAGTAGTTTTTATTATTAATCATTGGTTTTAAAAGTTACATGTCCAAATTTCAAAAAAAATCCACAAATCTGGTGTTAAAGGACCTTAATAACTCTTCCAAACATTTAGGACTCCCATGAAAAACATCAAGAGAGATATGAACACTTAAAGTTACCCATTTGAACCCCTTTTTCTAGTCACATAGGCCTAAAGTTTCTTCCAATGCCAAAATTGGGTTCCCCTACAACCTATTTTATCTCCAAAGGATTAAAAACATATATATCCATATTTTAGTCATGTTTGAAGATAGTATAAATTATAATTAAGGATATAAGTATGAGTGTTTTCCTCTATGAACGTTGGCTTAATCCTTGCTTAATAGGTTTTGCTTACAACATGAAGTCCAATCATGGTTTTGATGGTTCCTATACATATAAATAGATAAATCACCTCTATAATTCCCTAATAAACATGTTACATCATGTTTAAAATAATATTAAGGGCTATAAGTAACATTGTCCTCTCATTTGGTCACTACGCTTAAACTTGCCATTTAGATTTATTTGCAAACCCTGGTGTTTAGACCACCCTATTTTTTTTCACTATTATTTTAAATTTTCTACATTTTTATATGAATGTGTTTCAATTTTTTCAACCTTCACACAATTTTATCCAAGCTTATGTTTCATGTTTCCTATCTCCTTTGTCAAGAATATAGGGTTTGTGCATGGGGAAAGTGCCCCCTATATGAAAATAAATAGGGGTACTTCCTTTATTTTATAAAGATATTTGAAATATTTATGATCTTCCTAAACTTTTATACATTCCACGTACCATTTTTAACCCTTGGTAGGTCTTATAGACCTTTCAACATGCTTTGTTTCAAAAACAAATTCTTAAAAAACTGCTTGTAGGGTTCTTTACATTTTGGACTGAGTTTCCTTATTTTGAGATGTCCCTTTACTATAATATTATTTTTAAAAGTAATTTACATATTTTTATATTCATTTTATAGTGTCTATAACCTCCATTCATCACATTTATATCTTAATCACCCTCCGTACTCTTTACACATCCAAACTAAGTTTCAATTTTACCATGTTAATCTCCAAAGTTACACATGTAGGTGTGTGCTAGCATATATTGGATATATAAATCCACATTAAAGACATAATTTATATTTTAAAGGTAATTTTAAAATATTATAAACCATTACACATTAGGTATATACCCATCTAACATCAAGAAGACCATGCCCCTTGCCCACTACTTGTTGACTAAAATAACATGCAAACTATGTTTGTAGGTGTGTTAACATGTTTAAAATAATATTAATCATGATGTATTTGAATTATATTTTAAATCATTAAGTTTAAACTTATGATATATGATTTTACATATACCTATATACTCCTTTGGTTCACAAACCAAACCCTTCTATCATGACTGAGACACCTTTAGGGTTTGTTATAGGTTATCATCCTACTTTCTTGGAACTTGTTTGAAATGTGAGAAGGTCCCTTATGTTCATCAAGAAATCACAGTATGTTTATATAAATAGGTTTATTTATTATGATCCTTAAAAATACTTCCTTTCATCAACCTTCTCATACCACTATTTAGGATAAGGTGACCCACAACCCTGACTGTAGGTGTAAACATGGATCTTATCCATTATCATGGTGTCAATTAGCTCTTTGAAACATCCTCTAAAGTCATACAATGTATATTTAATCTTGTAATCTACTATATACCTCATTGGAACTCAAATTTTTCCTTTCCTTAAATTGAGCCACTCCTTAAAACCCTATTATAGGTGAAATTTTATTGCTTGTGTATGGATTGAAGATATGATTTAGGAGTCACAACATGATACATCATCCTTTTTAAGTGGATTTAAAGTTTTGGACGCTATTATAAACCATTCCAAGCTATTCCATCATGAAAAAATATCTCATACCACTAATTTGTGATGAATATGCCTATTATGGCTTAGGTCTATAGATCTTTACTACTTGGTTTAGTGTGTTTATGATCATATTTGGGCCTTCCAATCTCCATCACCCACTAATTTTATTGACCCCATTATTGAATTAATTGTTTCCCTATGATATATATATATATATATATATATATATAGGATTAATCAAATTATATTTCTTAGTATCTTTTTCACCATGCCATATGCCATCTTCAAAAATCTCTCAGGCCTCTGTTTAGTACTTTTAGGGTAGATAGTCCTAAAATCTTAGTCATCACTCTTGGAGGAGTTTTCAATTTTTATTTGGAAAATTAATTTTAAAATAAATTATTCCATACTCATTTTACCATATAAATACAAAAAATGGGCTTCCTCAAGTGCTTAAAACTCTCTATATTAAACTTCAAGTTACTGTTGACACCACTTGTAGGTGACCATCTCCTTCATAAACAACAAGCTTGAGTTTTGGGCAATGGACATGTTTTCTAACCCATAAGAAGTTATAGGATTCTATTTATATTTTAAAATTCATTATTTATCCTAAAATACTTGAAAAAAAATTCAAAACCTCCCTTTTAACATTTTAGAAACCTCCATGAAATCACTTGAAAGCTCACTTTTTTGTCACATGAATATATGGCACTCAAAAATTGTATTTTCATGGAGATTACTTTGGAGATAGAAATTGAGATGACATGGTATTTAAATAAAATTTTAAAATAATAATATTTGACCTATCACAACCCCCTGGAGCCACTTGAAAGGCACAAAGCTCATGAAAATGGTGAAAATACCCATTGCACTCAAAAGAGGCCAATCTACAATTTCAAGGTTATTAGCTGATCAAAACAACTTAAAACCTCAAAATAATAATTTTAAGTGTTATATAAATGGAAAAAAATCATATATAAGAAACATGAACAATTTTTTTCATATGGATCTATTCAAACCAAGGGAAAACTGATAGGGTGCACAACTTAGCAGGTAGTTTTGGAAGGTCAACTTCAAACAAATGATTCATAAAGCATAGTTGATCATTATAAAAAATATTTATATGAAAAATTATATCCTTGAGTTTAATACCACCTCCTAGATGTGTTTCACCTTAAACCTCATGGGTTATTCATACTGAGTATAAACCTGAAGGTCACTTCAGCTTGCTAAGAAGGGTGAAAATGGAGCAAAATGGTTTTTAGTAATAAATGACACTTACATACCAATTAAATAATGTATATGAGTTTTTAGGAGCTTAATATTTAAATTTATAAATTTTACAAGTGGCACATTTCCCAAAGAGGCCATACAAGTGCCCCTTTCTCCCTATTTGATAAGAAAATTGCCCTTTCTTTGAACAACCTACCATATTTTCTATAGTTTCAATTATCTAGGACTTATAATGACACATGGGACATTAAATAAAAATTTTATACTTGAAAATTTCCCAATAAGGTCATAAAAATCATTGAATGTACCCCTTTTGACCCTTAAAATGACCCAAAATGATAAATAGATCTAGAAATTAATTGACCAAAGCTAGTACAACATTAATTGACACCAAATGACCTATAAAACACGTAATGACAATTTATATACCTCATTATAGGCTTAAAAATGAATTTTTATCTAGGGGTGCCATAATTTTACCTAAAATTCAATTTTGGTCAACATTTATCAAAGGTTAAAGACTCCACTAGTAAGTTGATTAGTAGGCTATAGGGTTATCGAAAAGGCAATTGATCAATTCAAAAAGATATTATAAGTTTTTTGAATCAAGTAAATTGAATCAAAATTGAGCAAGTCTTAAAATAAGGTCACTAAAGTTGAGATCATCATGAATAAAATTTAAATAACCTAGGATGAGCATGATAAGCTCCTTGGATAGACAAAGAGAATTCATTAGCCTTTGTTACTAAATTTGGATATCATACAGAAGGAGCATGGATCAGACCAAAAAGTCTATGAAGATAACAAGGTAAAGAAAAATCAAGCTTCTAGTGGTGTAACTATAGCTTCAAAGGCCATGTCGACCTCCACTCCAACCAAAGTGCATGAAATACTTCAAAGGAGCAAGGCTTGATAGGCTGAGTCTATGCATGTATGATTTTGTAATGGTCCATGTATTCATATTTTTTGAGTGGATAATTTTAAGATGTTAACATTTTATTTTTTATGCATTCACACACTATATGGGTTGAAAAGTCTATTTATTTATTTTTAGTTCCTCGTTACCTCTTAATTTTTTTTATAGCTACATGTTCTAATCGACACTTGTAACCATTTACATGAACTTGGAGGATGAGGCGACCCCTTTACCAAGTATATATATATATATATATATATATATATATAATTTTATCTCCAATCAATATAAAAGGCTCAAAAAAATTTAGAATATAGAGCAATGAGTAATTTTTTATCATCAATAAAGTGTCCTGAGTATTTTCTTTCCAATTCTATGTAATTGATTATTATTTCTATGGTTGTATGATTCAATTAATTTTTATGTGTACTATAGCTACAAGTATATTATTGATTTATTAATTGATATATTGGTCTTAAGATGTGTAATAAATATTAAAATATAAGTAAATATAGTCAATTTAATTGAATCATACTTTTGAATCTATATTTATGTTTTCTTTGATGTAGTTTTCTATGTATGTGCAACAACTATATCAGATAATTCACTTGCCTAAGCTATAATCTCCTAATTAAGGGTGTGTATTAGCTACCCTAAAAGGATCAACCTTTGTCTAAGGTGTGTGGGATTCTTACATCTCTATTTCCTTAGACTTCTTATTTGTGTCTAACTATCAATGTGGTATTGCTACTAGCAACAAACATAGGTTTGAGAAAACATAGGTCAATTTAAAAACCAACCATGGGAGTAATTCCTAAGAATCATAGAGTCTTATTTTTTCCCTACCTTAGCTTACTTTTTTGAGTTTGTTATTTAGATATACCCACTTTAGATTATACACTTTCTACCCATCAAAATTGCATAAAACTCACTCTATTAGAAGGTCACACCTCCATCCAAAAAATCTTGTTAACAACCTATATGTTCTACCCCTATTCCATTAATAGGTTGTGATGTACCACATACCTACAAATCATGCCCTAGAGTGGATTTTACCTCCATAGAGAGCCTAAAATTTTAGAGGCTACCTCATTTGACTGTAGTGTGCATAAAACCCACATCAACACATCCAACTCATCAAACAAAATTTTAGTTATCCCTTATCATGAAAATAGTCAACATATAATCATAACAATTATTTAATGTAACTAATCTATAAAAATCATGATCATAAGTATAATGTAACAACTCATCAAAACAAATATATATTTATTAACCAAATAACATAAAATAAGCCAACTCATAATAAATAATATATTTCCTAATAATCAAAACATAATATTATAATAAATTGTATAAAAATCCATACGGAAAATTTGGATATAACATATTTTCCCTTGAAAATTGGTCATTGTGCCAATGACACTGGTTACAAACAAAATTTCAAAACTATAATTAAGTTCAACTTAATAAAATATTGTTTTAGAAAAAACAAAAATATAACCAACAAAAAATCAAGTAAACAGATAATGAAATAGCCTCAAAAACTCTTCATGATCTTAACATGTTGTACTATCCTTAGAATATTGGTTCCATTATACATTTTATTGTGATACTTATCTATTATGGAAGCTAATCTTGTGAATATCAATTATTTTTATTAGTTCTAATATGACCACCCCTGGATCCTAAACCTTTAATGCATTCCAATCCAAAATATGTGTAGGATTAACCATATACTTTTTAAAATATGAAACATGAAAAACATTATGTATTTGTACTAAAGTTGGTGGCAATGAAAGCCTACAAGCTACAATATTTATTACTTATAGGACCTCAAAAGGCCCCACATATTTTGGTGATAGCTTTGTTGATTTTCAAAACTTTATTTCATTCTTTTGGGCTTTAACTTACAAAAAAACTTTATCCCCAACATAAAATTGACTTGTTGTTCTTTTTAGATCAGTGTCATTTTTATATTCAATCATTGTCTTAAAACAATCTCTACCTTATTAATTTCACTTTATCTTCCATTCTATCAAGCATATATGGTCTAAAAAACACCCTATCTTCTATTTTATCCCTACTAATTGGTTTTATGCATCTCCTTACCATATAATGACTTAAAATGAGCCATTTTAATAGTTGATTGATATGAGTTGTTGTAAGCAAACTCAACCAAAGGTAGGTATTCTTTCCACTTGTATTTATGGTACATGCAATACATTCTCAACAAATCCTCCAAGATATGATTTATCCTTTCTACTTTCCCATATGTATCTGGATTTTAAGTTGTACTAAAATTTAGCTAATTTCATAATGCTAAATTTAATGTTTTTCAAAATATGGAAGTCATCTTAGGCTCCCTATCTAGGATAATATTTTTAGTAAACCCATGAAATATGTTGACTTACTTTGCAAACCTTATATAAATCATAGGTTAGAAATCACAGGCTCACCATTAGCTATATTACCAGTAATAAAATGAGCTACCTTGGTTATTTTATCCATAACTACCAAGATCAAATCATGATGATTCCTAGACATAGGAAAACCTTGGACAAAAGATGTATTGATCACCTTACATTTCCATTTAGGTATGAAATTTGGGTATTAAAATGTAGGTGGATGCACATGTTCAGCCTTGACTCGCTAACACTCTAATCATCTAGAGACAAAATCAACTACATATTTCTTAATTCCCTTCTATAAATATATTGGTTTTAACTATGATACCAACATATTCAATCCAGGATGTCCTGAATATGGAACATTATCCAATTACTTTATCACAATAATCCTCAAATTCTCCCTATTAGGCAAATAAATCCTACCATTGTACCTTAAAATCCAATCATTCTCTAACTAATGTCCTTGATATCTATGATCTTGTAAATTTTCAGCCAAATCTTTCTTAACTGTCTCATAGAAATCATCATTAAGTGAAAATTTTGCTCCCTAATATGTGAAGGTGCTTCTAATTATATATAAAGTTTCAATGTATCTTCTATGACTAAGTGCATATGGTACTCTATTTTTCTTAACATTAATATAGTTTATATCAAAATCATAATCTGATAGGAAATCTAACCACTAGCTATGATGCACATTGAGGTTGAATTGTTTTAAAATATACTTAATACCTAAATTATCAGTCCTAAGTTCAAATGGTTTACCTAATAAGTAATGCCTCTAATCCTATAAGGAATGTATTATAACATTTAGTTCTAAATAATGAGAAACATGATTTTCCTCAAAAGGTTTTAGTTTCCTAGATTTATAGGTGACAAATAAACCGTCCTAAATTATCACACCTCCTAATCCATCACCTAAAGTATTAGTTATCACAAATAAATGTCCATTCAAATTTGGGATCTATAAGGCTTTTTTGCACTTATATATCCAGACAAATAATTATTCCTTACAATGAAGAGAGGTGATTGGGTTAGATATATTATAAAAATTTGATAAAAACTTATTGTAGTACCCTAATAATCCCATTAAACTACACACCTCATGCACATTTTTAGGTGTTGACCAAACCATTATGGCCCTAATCTTAGTTGGATCTAATGATATTCCTATCATCACTCTGGAGTGAACCTTGATTTAAGATATAAAAGCACAACCTCACTCTAGTTGATAAAATGGGAACTTCTTAGAGTGTGAGTGACTCTATGATGAGAATAACCTCTAGAGAAGGTTGGTTCCCTTAATATTTATCAGTTAAATCTGAACTACTATGATTTTTGGGGTGAAAAGGGGAAGGGAAAACTAAAATAAAATCATAATTAAAGGGGTGATGCACCTGAATAATTGATTTTTATTTGAAATATTTATAAAATTAAGTAAGACATACATATGAATTTGAAATAAAACTATGCATTCAATCCTGAACATCAATGTTTCAAAATAAGGCCTGAAAGAAGTTTCCAAAGTAAATTTAAATATTATCTCTTCTAATGACCTATAGAGGATGATATTTTCATATTAGGTGTGGAAAGGACCTAAAAAATGGTAAGTAGATGCCACTTTTATTCTGGTATATATTCAAATTAAACTCTATTTTGATCTAAAGAAACATATGCAAAAAATCTTCTTTATTTGATAAATGGTGTCAATTACAATTTCTTCTCTACTTCAAGAATTAATGAAAAATGGTTTGAAAAAACCAATATATATGTTTAAAACTAACCTAAATCCAAATTTTATTTTATTTTAGAGAATTATCAATCTTGGTTAGTTATTTAAGACCTAATACTTTTACAAAACTAACATAAATCATCAAAATCCCCAAACTTTATAAAAATTTGCATAATCTTCAAATTTTGGCATGGAAGGAAAGTGGTGGGGCCCATGGATAATTAAAAAATGTTTCATGCATGAAAATACATGAAAAAATAAAAAATGGATCTCCAATTGAGTGTTTGAACATTTTTTGGAACATAAAAAAGTCCATCCTTACATGTAAAGCATGATCTTGTCAAAAGTCAACTAAAGAGATTTGTCCCTTAAGAACTAGTTAACTCAACTTGATCTCAACTTGAGCTCAACTTTCATGAATTTTAACTTGTGTATTGAATTGATAATGATATATACACTTTAAAAAAAATATATTGAAAGTGGTAATCTAAAAGTAATTCATTTAATAGATTTTCAATGCCATTCTTCAAGTTGACCATTTGACCAAATAAGCTAAAAGCTAATCTATGCATTTAAAATCCATTAAACCTAAAAAATAAGCCCTAAAAACTTAAAAAAACAACAAATTACACTTGAAAAACAATTCTTCATCACAAAAATGTGATTTTTATGTGAAAACCTTCACCATTTAGTCAACAGGGTTGACTAGGCCCATTTTGTGCCATTTTCTAGCAAAATGGCCATTTTGATCAAGCTGGTTGGGACAATTTCAAGATGATTTATGACCAAATTAAAATTTTATGATGAATAAAAAGTCTTCGGATTTTAGGTCCATTAATTATATTTCATTGAACTATCTTGTACTTCATTGTACATAATTTTTCCATAAAAAAATGATTTCTACCCTCATCCATACATCTCCATAGATAAAATTGACATTTATGGAATCATCTCTAAGTTTAATTTACATTTTAAAATTTTTTAGGTTGATATGAGATTATTTTATGTCAATAAAATCAACTTTTTGTAAAATTGGTTTTTTTAGGGTTTATGTAAGCTTTGAAGCTAAATTTTAAAATTGATGGTTCATGAAGTACAGACCTCTACATCCAAAAATATTTCCATTTATGTGTATCAAACTGACCCTTATAACATATTTGAAAATATTGGGTTCCAATTCTAAATATATGAAAATTTATCACCTAGAGAAATCTTCCTTTAGGGTTCTGACTACATTCTGAGTTGCCTACACTCTTAATGATTGTTCATAAATCGCATTACTTAAAATATTATTAATTATCCATTAATTATAATTAAATATTGTTAATAAAAACATACTAATATTATTTTTTCAAACTCCACATGTGGTGAAAGATACGAGCATCTAAATAGGAGGCTTGGAAGAGTGCCTAGAATTATAAAAAGTGAAAAATTCATCAAAATGAAAATAAATATTCACATACTTTCCAATGAATAAAAAATTCATCATAGGGTATGTAACATTTTATAAAAACACTCTAAAATAATATGTTTCTCAAAAATTCAAAAAACCCCTTTTTGGCCTATATGCCTATTTAATTGCATAAGCCTATACGAGCATGGTTTGCTTAAAATTTAGAGTTTTTAAAATACTTAAAGGTATTATTATTATGTTAAAACATCATAATATTATTTATAAACTTTTACCTAGGCTTATAAACCTCTTTGGCACTCTAGAATGATGCCTACTCTAACGATGATCTCCAATAGACATGCTGAGGACTGTTACAAAATAGAAAGTATCTGCACTCATCCAATGGCCATGAAATTTATTCATAAGGTTTCTGAAGTCATGATGATTTTTTAAAAAAAATTGAGGTCTTAAAACCACCTATAGATCATATCAATTCCAATTTTATCTCAAAATTGATCCATGTGCATAGATTGACTGCATATTTGAACTTGACAATGCTATTTTGAAATGATAATGATCCATTTACAATACATTTTTTATGTTTTTCTACAAAAATTATTTATTATAGGCCACAATTCCTCATTTTGATAAAATTTAGAGGGTTATTGATAGGGTTTAGGAAAGTTTTGAATGATAGGGGGAGTAATTTGGCCTTGACAGGTCAAATTACTAATAATTTTTGTGACTTTCAGGTTGACCAGCTTGATACTCAAAGAAATTAGAAACACTATCTAAAATATACTTGGATAAACACTAATTTTTAGAATATATTTCATAGAAAAAGACACAACAAGATAACCAACATAAAAATTAACAAACACGAGCATGTATGCACTTAAAAGAATAGACAACAACTTGGAAAGGGAAAAACAACATTGAAAGCATGCACAGATATGCACTTAGATAAATGAAACACAAGGATTATATTAAGTAAAAACTGACCTCCAACATTCTAGTCCACTTGGATCAAAAGGAAAATTTGATAATTCACTTCCATGATAAAAAGGATAATGATGTTCTACATGTTTCCTTGCAAGCTTGGTGCTTGAGAAATCAAGTATCTTCTTTGCCAACTCTTTTGGCATGCTCGTATGTAGAATAATAGGATAAAATCAACCTATAATGTAAATATACTCATTTTGTGGCTCTTTTAATTTGTCAAGATTCATAATTTAGTGGACTAATATGAACACAAAATATACTTGTAATACCTTTTGAAAGCGTATCCATGTTTGTAGGCATATCAAGAAGATGATATCCAATTCTGAAGATCTAAAACAAGTCCCTATCAATAATGAACTCTTGAGGTGGTAGAATTAAATTGTTTCCAACTACTTTCTCTTGGTTTAGGTTGACAAAGCTACTCTCTTTGGTTGTAACCAAATCATAATCCCCTTGGAGAAAGGCATATCCTACTCTTAAAACTTCAAATAAGTCTTCCAATGAGCTTTTTAGCTAATTGGTAAACTTTGGCTGCCCCATAAATTCACCAATTTGGTCAATTATTACATCAGTTTCTCCAATCTCTACATAAGATGGTAACTTTGCTTCCTCAACCTATTTATGAACACTTTCATTCTCCTCAGCACACTCTTCTTCAAGATCATTTAAATATACAATCTTGTGCTCTTCATCTTTCTTCTGCATGTTGTTTTATATGTATTTCCAAGATGGAAATGAGTTATATTATTGAGGATGGAGGAAAGGTACCTGAGTAGCCTTAGATTGTCTTTACTACATGATTTGGTTCCAAGATGGGAAAGATAAAGGCTCCTTTTTGACCATTTGATTCTCATTCTCCTCCTCTTTCTACATCTTCAAATCAAACTCTCTGATCTACTTGACAATATTCTCTTGGAATATGTTATATTTAAGGTGGTCAATGGTCTTAATAGTAGGCTATCCCATACCAATCTCTTTCTTTCTTTGAAAGTTCTCTTGGATAGATCTCCAAGAAGGAAAAGTCTGAGAAACATATGAAGAATTTTGAAAATTCAAAAGAGCTCTTGGAATGGTCTCTTGAGGAGAAATGGATGGCATATAAGAAGAGTGAGGTTGGACCTATTGTTCTTTAAGTCCTTTTAGTTTATCTTCAATACTTTGAATGTAACCACTTATATCCATCATTTCACTAGTGAGTTTACCCCAATTTACCCTCTCAATAGGTTCTAATTTCTCTTTTATTTACTGCAAATAATCTCTCACATATTGGATCTAGTGAGTAGGGGTATCTTGACCATAATATCTTTGTGAGTATAGCTCTAGTGCATGTCTTTCAAGGCTCACTAGAGTTTGTTTAATTATTGGTATAGATTAGGTAGCTACAAAATGGCCATGATTATGTTGGCTAGATGGGTAGGATGGCTCATGATATGGTTGGTAAGGGGAAATATTATGATGGAATGGTTGTTCATAGAGAGGATTTAGGTAGTACTCTTGCATATATTCCTGATATAGATCCTTAAACTCTTAGTGAGGATCATAGTGTGGCTAGTCATATTGATCATAGTGAGGATTATGTTAGCTAGATCGGTAGGATGGCTCATGATAGGGTGGTAAGGGGAACTATTATGATGGAATGGTTGTTCAGAGGGAGGATTTGGGTAGTAATCTTGCATGTATGCCTGATATAGATCCTTAAACTCTTAGTGAGGATCATAGTGTGGCTAGTCATAGTGATCATAGTGAGATTATATGGATCCATAATGAAACAAGTCATTTGAGACCATTAGTAAACCAATTTTTAAAAATTGGTTAATATTTAAAATGATACCTGATGTTCAAAACTAGCTTTGAATTCCTGAAATTTGCACTAATATTTTGAATGCCTTGAAAGGATAGTTTATAGAATGATGTCCCACCAAGTATGCTAGAAACTATTATCACTCTAGAGTGCACCCTACTTTAATATGTGTAAACACACTCTCACTCCATTTGATACAATGGTAAATTATCAAAGTGTGTATGACTCTATGATGAGAAGAACCTCCAGAGAGGGCTGGTTCCCTAAAGATCTATCAGTTAAATCTAAACTACTGTGATTTTTGGAGTGAAAAGGGGAAGGGGAAACTAAAAAAATACTAAGTAAAGGGGTGATGTACCTAAATAATTTATTTTTCTTTAAAATATTTATAAAACTAAGTAGGACACACATATGAATCTAAAATAAAACACTACATTTAATCCTGAACATCTGTGATTCAAAAGAAGCCCTGAAAGAAGTTTGCAAAGCAAATTTAAATCCTAGCTCTTCCAATGATCTGTAGAGGATGATATTTTTATAGTAGGTTTGGAAAGGACCTATAAAATTGTAAGGTCATGCCACTTATATGCTGGTAGACAATCAAATTACACTCTATTATGATCCAAAGAAACATATGCAAAAAATCTTATTTATTTGATAAATGGTGTCAATTATAATTTCTTCTCTGCTTCAAGAATTAATGAAAAATAGCTTTAAAAAGCCAATATATATGCTTAAAACTAAACTAAAGCCAAATTGGAGTTTATTTTATAGAATTATTAGTCTTGTTTAGTTAAAATAAGACCTAATCCTTTTACAAAACTAAAATAAATCATCAAAATTCCCAAACTTTATTAAAAATTATATAATCTTCAAATTTTGGCATGGAAGGAAAGTGGTGGGGCCTATGGCTAATTCAAAAATATTTCATGCATGAAAATACATTCAAAAATACAAAAGGTAAATCTAATTGAGTGTTTTAACATGTTTTGGAACATAAGAATGTCCATCCTTGCATGCAAAGGATGATCTTGTCAAAAGTGAACTAAAGAGATTTGACCCTTAAGGACTAGTTAACTTAACTTGAGCTCAACTTGCATGAATTGGAACTTGTAGATTGACTTTATAATGATATATAGACTTAAAAACAATATATGACATGTGTTAACTCTAAAATTAATTCATTTGATAGATTTTCAATGCCATTCTTCAAGTTGACCATTTGACTAACTAGGCCTATTAGACCAAATATGCCTAAAAGCTAATCTATACATTTGAACTCCATTAAACCTAAAAAAAAGAAGAAATGAAATCTAAAATACAACAAATTACACCTTAAAAACAATTATTCATCACAAAAATATGATTTTGATGCAATAACCTTCACCATTTAATCAAGAAGATTGACTAGGCCCATTTTATGTCATTTTCTAGAAGACTAGCCATTTTTATCAAGCTGGTTGGGACACTTTCAGGATGATATTTGACAAAATTAAAATTTTATGGTAAATAAAAAGTCTTATGATTTTATTTCCATTGATTATATTTCACTTAAGTATGTTGTACTTCATTTTACATTTTTTTCCATAAAAACATGATTTATGCCCTCATCCATACATATCCATGCATAAAATTGACATTTATGGAATAATCTATAGGTTTAGTTGAAATTTGAATTTTTTTTAGGTTTATATAAGATTATTTTATTTTAATAAAATCAACTTTTTTCAAAATTGGGTTTTTGAGGTTTTAAGTGATCTTTGAAGCTAAATCTACAAAATAATGGTTCATGAAGTAAAAACCTCAAAATCCCAAAATATTTCCATTTATGTGTATCACACTTACTCCCTAACATCCTTAAAAATATTGGGTTCCAATTCCAAATATATGAAAAGTTATCATGTGGAGAAATTTGCTTGTGGGGTTTTGACTGCATTCTGAGTTGCCTACACTCTTAACAATTATTCATAAATCACATACCTTAAACTAGTATAAACTATTCATGGACTATAATTACATATGTTTATTCAAAACACACTAAGATTAGTTGATATGGTGAAAGATATGAGCATATGAATAAGAGGCTTGGAAGGGTGCCTAGAATTGTAAAAAGTGAAAAATTCACCAGAATGAAAATAAATATTCACCTACTTCCCAATTCCTAAAAACATCTTCATGGGGTCTGTACCATGCTATAAAAACACTTTGAAATAAAATTTTACTTGAAAATTCAGAAAACCCATGTTTGGCATATATGCCTATTTGATTGCATAAGCATATATGATCATGATTTTCTTAAAATTTAAAGTTTTAACACTTTTAAAAGGTCTAATTATGATGTAAACACATAATCCTATTCTTTTTAAACTTTTACCTAGGCTTAGAAACCTCTATGGCACTCCATAATGATGCCTGATGTAATGGTGATCTCCAATGGACCTGTTGATGACTATTACACAAAAGTGAGTATATACACTCATCCTATTGACATGAAACTTTTTATTAAGGTTACTCACATCATTATGACCTTGTGTACAAAATTTGAGATCCTAAAATGACCTGTAGCTCCTAAAATTTTTAATTTTCTCTTAAAATTAATCCATGTGCATGGATTGTCTACATATTTGAAATTGAAAAAGATATTTTGAAATTATAATGAACTATTTATGATCCATTTTTTATTTTTTAAACAAAATTAGTACTTTTAGGCCACAATTCCTTGTTTTGACTAGTTTTAAATGGTTAATGACCAGTTTTAAGAATGTTTCGAATGATAGGGATAGTAATTTAGCCTTGACAAGTCAATACTAACAATTCCCTCTATGAAAATAATTTTTTTTGATTAATAGACTTTATTTCTAAATAAATCACACTTGAAAAACTTACCATATCGATTATGTTTCTACAATATTTAAAAACTAACCACAAGTATTTAACACGGTCTTCCTTATTCTTAGAATAGATGAGGATGTCATCCAAAAATACTAAAACAAATTGATCAAGATAATATATGAACACACTCTTCATTAGGTTCATGAATATTTTAGGTGCATGCATTAATCCAAAAGATATCACTATGAACTCATAGAGCCCATAGGTATTTATAAAAGATATTTTTAGAATATCATCATCCTAAATCTTCAATTGATTGTATCTTATTTGAGGATCAATATTTGAGAATATTGTAGGACCATGCATTTCATCAAAAATATCATATATGTGAGGTAATGGTTACCTATTTTTTATCATTTCCTTATTAAGCATGTAGTCATCAATACACAAATGAAGGCTTACATCCTTCTTCTTAGTAAAAACTATAGGTAAACATGGTGAAACACTTGGCCAAATTAAGCCCTTAGATGCCTTCAACTCAATTAGCTTCATTATTTTCATCATATAGGGTGCCTTAGTTTGTGTTTCAAATTCTAAAATGATATATATATATATATATGTATATATATATATATATAAATATATATGTATATATATATATATATATGTATATATATATATGTATATATATATACATACATACATATATATACATATATATATATATATATATACATACATACATATATATATATATATATACATATATCTATATATATACATACATATATATATATATATATACATATATATATATATATATATATATACATACATATATATATATATATACATATATATATATATATATATACATACATACATATATATATATAGTGAAATCAAATTCCCTTTTTTGAGGCAACCCTAGTAACTCATTTAGAAAACTTCTCATAATTCCCTTAAAAAGGGATAAACTTCAAAGGTGGGTTCCTTAGATTCTACAACTTCATCCATTTTGACAAGGAATGAATGCCATCCTTTGCATTGATCCCTTTTTAACTGAATGGTAGAAATTTTCCTAAGCTTCAACTCTCTTTGATTTCCTTAGTTTTGGGTTTAATTTCCTAGATCATCCAAACATTCAACATATTTTAGCAAGCAATCCACTTTGGTCATATGCCTAGAAAGCTAGTTCACTCTTAGGATCACATCATATGATCCTATTGGTGTTACATAAAGATCCACTACTATGGTAATTTATGCAATTGGATTTTAACCTCTATGAGACATTTATTAACCTTAACTTTAGACTCATTACCATAATATATTGACCATGTATTTTCCATATAACAAGCTTCCCTAGATAATTTACTCAACATTATATGAGAGATAAAACATTTAGTGGCTCCAGTATCAATAAAAATAGTAATTGGGTGACCAAAAAGCGTACATGATACTTTTATGGGAGAGGATTGGAAATTATCCTACTGATTATCCACCATTGTGTTGATACACTATTGAAAGGTTACTTACTATGAAGAAGAGGTTGTGTTCTTATTATTTCCATTTCTCTTCCACTAGTGATATTTATACTCATATTTACCTCTTTTTATCCAACAGAACCAAAAATCAAGATTCACAAGTAGAGTAATAAAATACCATGTAATAGTAAAATATGTAAACAGTCATAAAGAGTCCAATTCAACCCATATATAATATTTATGTTAAGATAGAACATGAATCAATTTTTTATATGATTTTTATCTCAACATATCATACTATCATAATTATCAAAGGCACACATAATAATAAATAACATCAAACATGAAATTTTCATAAATAACTTTATTTCATGATAAATAGAACAAGAATCAATTTATTTATTCTTTCCTCTTAACATAATAATTCTATTATAATGTCAAAAATTACAACATACACAAATATATATATATATATTCAACATAAATATCACCTCTTGTCATTAACCCAAACATAATTATTATATGGACAAAGTTTATACACATCCAAATATAACCTTATAGTATTGATTGTATTACAATATACTATAGAAGAAAAAGATTATATTTGAACTAAGTAAAAAATTAGACTTCTTTTCATAAAAGTATATTTTATATTTACACCATAAAATGAATCTTCATTCCATAGTATAATAAAATAGGAAACATAATCCTATTATACTATTGTTTAAATACTTAGCAACCCAGTACATGAAATTTATTTATATTCTATTATACTAAATACAATAATGTATTGACTAACACTAAAAAGTTTTTGTATATGCTTGTTACATTTATCTTTTTCCTTATATCATAAATGACATAATTATTGAAATAAATTCCTAATATGATATCAAATGTTTGATATTTAACTCATAACATATATTCACATAAGGGTAGTCTTTGTTTTTGGATTGATGCTAGAGATTTATGAGTCCTTGACCCTATTAATATAAGATATCAAAAAAAAATAGTCTAATTTAACATTTGAATTTTTTTAAGGCATTATGACAAAAATAAATGCACAAAAGGTTTCCATATATTTGTAAAAAACCATCCTTACTACCATATAGTCACCATTACAACTACATAAAATAGTCTCCAAAGGTTACCCAAAAAAAAACCAGACAAATAAAACTTATTTGAGGATGACTAACTCAACCATTTTACCATTGCTTTATAGTAATTCAACCATCACTAGTGATTTTTATAGATTTTTGAAATTGGTTACATGCATCTCCTGCTCATTCATTTTAGATACTGAAGCAACCATTGTTGCCTCCTTCCCTATCATTGCTCCAACTGCCTCCTATAGATATGAGAGAACTAGATGCCTCTAAGTGTTATCAGGGTCCTTTAAAATCTTAACTTTTCTTTTCCAACATGGGGATACCTTAAATACACCCATAAAAACTCCATTTTATATCCATTTAATCAATTTCACATGCTTATGCTTCCTTATCTATGCCCTCCATTCTTCCATACCTAAAATTAGTTGCAGTGGTTCCTAAATTTTGTGCATAATAATGCCCTTATTCCTCTCAAATTTCTACTCTCCTAAACAAACCTCATCAACTTCCTAAGCAAAATTTAATAGGGCTAGAAATATTATTTCCAAATAATAGAAAAAATATAAAGGGATAAAGCCTAGATTATCCTTACCATAAAAAGGAAGAGTAGGAAATGGACCAAATGGGAGGGTATCAATCTTTGAAATTAAACCCATCCTATATTTGAGCCATACAAAGAAATCAACCAACATATGAATATTCTCTTTATCTATCATTACCAAGTAGATATTTCTTGCAAACATAGATGACAAATTAGATTTTACTCTTACCCATTTACTTGATACCAAAAATTCCACCCCCAAAACATACTCTATGGCTTCTGCAACCTCTAGCATAGGAATCTAAAAAATGTTGAAGAGGTGCATCCTAGAAACCATGCTCACAAAACCCATCTCTTGGTTTTTAGCTCTGCCAAATATCATTAGCCAAACCATGGATTACACACATAACTGATCCATCTTGATAAATTAAAATGCAATATGGCCCCAAAACTAACTACCAAACCCATATAGAAAGACTATGCACTATAATTTCCCTTAAAAAATAATCTAGAGCAATAAATTTACATGAATGAAATATTTTGGATTAAATAATGAAACATTCAAGGCATGCCAACCACCTTAAAAGCTGAGACATCACTCACTATCAAAACCAAACTTGATGGATCTCATAAACGTATCATCTTAAACAATAGGGATATCACCTTTAACCAAAAAGGATTAAAAATAGATTTTTATATTTTTATTGAAAAATAAACATAGAAATAAGCTAATTAAATATTAAATATCAATTTTATCTAAGCCCCTCCAATATTCACAACCTATTTTGACATTATTCATTCTCACATCCATGGTTTGATCAGTCACCACATTAGTAAGGAAGTATGCAACATTATTGCTCTCTTAAAAGTAATGGAAATAAGTCTAGTCTTCAAAATGTTTCAATTTTGGCTTTATTATATCTAAAATATTCATAATTTTCTAAGATTTAGTGATTTTAACATTCAAACTTGGATCACTTCCTGTGAGTCACCTTTAATTTCTAGGAATGAGATACCACACTACAAAGCCATCTCCACACTAGCTACTAGTACCTAGGCCTTGTCTTTGTTATTGGTTCCATCTGGAAGCTTCAAAGACAATCCTCTAATTAGAGAACCATTGTAATCCTATTTTATTATTTTTAGAATAATGGGTTTTTATTCCTAGTTAAATAAATAAATAGGTTTGAGCTAAGTAAATCATTAAATAATATGTAGGAATTAAGCTACTGATTTGTGTAAACAAATTTTTATTTTTTCCTTTTCTAAATATAGTAATAAAAAAGAAGAATCTAACATAGCTTAATTTGATTGATCGAGACCAAGACAAGGTCTGATACTAGAGGAGAAACACTGGGAAACTATCAAAAACTAGATCCTAAGGTTCATTTATAGATTGGATAGGAGCATCAAAAGTGGGACACCTTATTGTCCAACATTGTAGTCCTTTTCCAAGGATATTGTCCAGGTGGTCTAATCTTTCTGGGTTCTATTTGGTAGGCCTATGTTACCTCATCAATCAAATATCAAAGCCTAGAAGCTTGAGGACCTTGATGTAAATATATTTATAATTTTTAAATCCCTAGGAGCTCTTTGTGCTTGAACATGAATGGAAACTTGGAAAATATAGAGAAGGGGTTAGTGTGTAAAGGATACGTTGGATGCACTTCATACCTTGTGTGTGGGTACATTACCTACATACCAATACTCTAAGGAGGGATCAAGCTAATTTAGTTCTCCCATTGAAGTGCTTGATGTAATTGTGTATGATAAATTTAACTAGATATGAAATGGGATATACTTTAGATGGCTATGGATTAGTGCAAAGGTTTAAATAAGCTTGAAATGATCTTAGAAGGCTGTTTGCAGAGAATAGGGACGAGTGCTTGAGTTTACTTACTTGTATTCTTACTTATTTCTTGTAAATGAGTGTTAACCCTCATAAATAAAATTTTAATGGACTTTTATAGGGAAATTAATGATCATGGTTAAATTAATTCATGTTAGGCTAACAAAGAAAAGGATAAGGATCTAAAAGAGTCTAATGGTTAAGACAAATTTTACACTTAGAAAACAACACAAAAATTGGGATACCCTAGGTTTCAATGCTCCTATCCATGTTGGGTATTTTTGTCTAGAGGAATGAGACCTAGGGGGATGAATCTAGGCCTGAAAAAATTTCCTAGGTTTATAAGGGTTAAGTCCAGAAGGCTGTGGATGATTGGGAATTAATGAAAGAATAGCCTAGAAGGGTTGTGTAAGCAAGTAGGAATACCTATGGATTGGGTGTCATTAACCATGATTAAGTTATCCAATTTTTCATTTTATATTACTACATTCCCCACCTTTATTCGAGTGATGCAACCAAGTGAAACACTAGGATAAAGGAAAGTAAAAAGCATACTTGAACTTACCTATAAGGGAGAAGCTCATGAAGTTATGTGATGTTGGATGTATATAGAGAGAGCACACTGTGAAGTGTGAATCTACAATGAAAACATAAAATTAGATTAGTTATTATTAGATATGTTATATCTAAAATAAGAACATACAAAATCTAAGTAAAAGGAAGAGAAAGGAATGAATACACCTCACTAGGTATGTGAGCCAGTACAAAACCTGTTGTGATGTTGGATTATGCTAGATGATGTTGGGTATGTGTTTGAATAAAGAGTAATATTATGAATGGATCTAAGTGCTCAATTTCCCAAAAAGTGTCTTAATAATTTAAATGCTATCCATTTGGCTCTATCATCACCAAGTAAGTGAAGTTAATGAATCATGCATGTGTTAATCGATGTCTGGACTATATGTCCAATCCCTCTAAATAGATGGCTCAAGAATACAAAGGATGGACCTTTGGCTCCATCAATGCCCCATAAGTGAAGCTATTAAGTGATACAATTTTATATTATATGTCATATGATATGGCTCATGGATCCCATGGATGTTCTAAAAATCTGACAATGTGGCATGGATAGCTTGAATGTATGATAGAAACTAGGCCAGTCTTGGACATTTTGAAAGATGGAGGTGAGGCTTGTATGAAGCCACTCTAAAACTGATGTAATAGGTTTATATGAAAGATAAATCAAGAACTTAGGTACTCAAAAAGTTAAAACTGTAATAAATTTCAACTTGAAAGTGATGCCAACCACTTGTAGATAGAGTAAGGCATGTAACTATTGAGAATGTCTAGATAAGAAATTGAACTCAAAAATGAAAAGAAGACCAATGTACCATGCACATTACCCCTAATCAATAATTTTTGGAACATGTATTTTGATCTATAAATTATGTCAACTACCTAATCTAAAACTAAAAGTTGGAACCATCATGTTGCATATGACAACCCCCTATATCTAGATTCTTTGAGAAAACTATACTAAACTACTAATTTTGACTGATCTAGATGCATAAAAACTATATCTAAACTAATTATTTTTCCTATTTATAGAAAACTTGAGTGTCTTTCTACCTAAATAGGATCTCCAAAATAAGAACACCCCTATGTTTAGTACTACTATCCTTTTTTGGCATTATTATCCTATGTTAAAAGTAGTTACTAATCTGGAATTGTCACTATTTTCTTGCTCTATTTTGAGTGGTTTGTCCTCTATATTTTTTGGGTGATCTAAATGCTATTATTTTTACTAGTGGAAGTGTTGATCTATATGACAAAACCCCTATTTTTTACCCCCTCTTCTAAAGGTAAGAATGATGAACCTGTGATGACTACCCTCAAAAGAAAAGAGTCCTTCAAGTGTGTTATGATACATAGATACATGATATATCAATGATATTTGACAAGATATCTCTAAATATAGAAATGTTTGTATTAAGAGATTGTTATATTAATAGGGTTATGCCTAGATATATATAACAATGTATAAACATGTGAAAAGTACTAAAATGGAGCTAGAAATGTTTAGATGTTAGTTGTTAGTTTTTAATTTGAGGGATGAAGAATGATTTCCATCCTGACATCCAAGAAAACAAAGGAAATTCATGATGTGGATCATGGTGTTTCACACATTGAGAAGCAAAATAAGCAATCAAGCAATCAAATAAGAAGAAATAAGCATATAGGCATTACCAAGTGGCCATGAAAACAATGGACATGGGCATATGCCACTCAAACTAGAAAACAAGCATAGTAGGCATGTTTAAATGATACATACATATACAAGTCAAAGAAATAAAGCTGGCATAGGGGCCATAAGCACATGGAATAGTACAAGCAAAGGGCATTGAAAACTATCCTAAAGAAGACACATGAATAGATGTAAAGTACATTGACAAATATCCTAAGGCACAAACAAGAGATAAGAAGGAACTAAAAATACAATCACACAATCTACGCTAATCAAGAGGAGAAAGCATATAATAACTAATAAGGTAGAATCACATCTAAATGTGAAAGTATGCATGACATGTGTAGTACACGACTAAGTATATTCTAAGAAATACACAAGTGCTAGATACTAGTGAAATTTTGATATAGTGATCTATGTAATATACAAAGGAATGCACATTATCATCATAACTTAGAGTGTGTAGTGTAGGAATGACATAACCTAGATGGTGTATTCATGTAGAATATGCCCCCAGTGGGTAGGTATATTGATGTGTGTCTTGAATGTAGAAGTAGGAATGCCCCCTCAATGGGTACAATGAAGTAATCAAGTAGTTGGATGTCACTACACACACTCAAAGAAGATCAAGTAAAGATGGTAATGTAGAAAAATCAACATACAATAGCATAAAACAACAAATGTAAGTCCTAGAGTGATATTAGTAATTGGAAAACATGGATGATGCATACAATCAAAATGTTTTTTTTATTTTTGATATATTTAGATGTTTTTATTTTTTTATATAAGTTATATATAGGTAAAAATAGGTAGAAATGATACTAACTGATGAGTCTTGGATGAGACTCCCTATCATGGTGTCATGTATCAAAGAACTGAATTGTGCATGATTGTGAGGCATGATTGAATGTCTAAGATTATAAAAATAATATTGATGTATATTTTAACTACTCTAAAATATCTAAAGTGTAAATCAAATTCAGGGTCCCCCTCTAACTCTAATAAGTGGATGAAATTGTAGGGCTCTTAAGGACCCATCTAGGAGTAAAATAATCTCTTTGAATAGGTGTTCTCTATGTAGTTGCATGAGACCTTAATGTTACTAATCTGGGTGTAAACACGATAGCTAGAAGTTGTCTAAAATCCTAAAACTATGGAGGTGTGTGAACCCTCTATACTGGAAATGGATGTTGCAATTATGGCTATATCTGAAGTGGAAGTAGAACTAAAAATGGAGGAGAAACTAAAATAGGTGGAAGAATTGGAGCTAGTGTTTGTAAGCTGGTAGATGGCTCTAAAGTGGGGAGTGGTGACTCATAAGTAACTCTGCCAACTATAATAACTTAATTAGTGTGAATGAATTTCATGCATTTGTGAACTATAGAAGGTACTTCCCTATGTTTTTGAATCCATGGTTAACAAAGTAATATTTCAAAAACTCCTACAATAGGAACTATAGTGAATGGTGTTATCAAATATATAGGACCAACCTATAGTGGAATTATTATCTCATCTAATGAACTCTATATATGCCCATTAAAACCATTGATAACTATGTATTTTAGAGTGATATCCTACTTTAAATAACTCAAATGTTTTACTAGTGTCAAGGTACACATGTTAAGGCTAGAACCATTATCAATAAACATGCTATGAATAGGCTAATTATGAATATGTGCTCTAATAATAAGTGCATTATAGCCTATATTATCCTCCATAATATCTTGATATCAAAAGGATATCAAAGGTTTGGCTATAACTCTAGACTCATACACATCTATCAGACCTCTAAAAGTATGTACCTTAATTGAAGGTGCCTAATATGTAGCTAGTGGAGGTTGTACATGGTATGTATGGTAAACATCTGAGGTGTCCTATTTCTCTTATTTAGAATTCTATGTAGCTTTATCTTGTGTTTGTTTTGCCTTTGAAGGCTCAACAAAAGTTCCCAAATCAAGTATATTTTCATCTATAAATTCCTATATCTTATGTCTCAAACTGATGCATCTATTTTTTTTGTGGTTTTGTACCCTATGAAAATCACAAGAGGCTTTGCTAGATCAGATTCTCAAATAGGAGGGAGAGTTATGATGCTACATTCTAATAAATGTTGTAAAACCCTAGTTCGAAAAACTAGTAGATTGGTAAATACATGACAAGGAGGTGTTGATAAAACCACACATTGAGGGGGCTCTGAAGCTGCATTGACTATTGGTTGATTCTGATTATTATTTTCATTGATTTTAACTTTGTATGGGACTTTTATATTACTTTTGTTTATTATGAATAAGATAATTGATTATGAATGTTTGCCTATTGAAATTATCTTTACTTATCATTCTTTTAGGGTATGACACAATTTAGTGAAGGAAGAGAATCACTTGAACATGATTGATTCATGAAGTGCTAGTAGAAGACTCTATTTAAAGAGGTCCTATAACTACTGATCTACCATGGGACTAGTTATCTTAGACAAGATGGTCTTATACCAATTAACATAGTCTGTGAGATGCTTATTTGGTCATTGTTTCTATTGAGCAATTTGAGCATATGAAACTTTATCACCAATGTTGATACTAAAATGTGCTAGGAACATGTCTGCTAAAGGATTGAATGTTATGATCGACTGATTTGGTAGACTATAAAACTATTGTAAAGCATAGTCCTTTAGACTCTATGGAAATATCTTGGTAAGTATCCAATCATTGGGTATATAATACAAACATTTTGCATGAAAATCTCTCAAGTGTGTCTTTGGATCACCCTTACCATCATAAAGAGTAAGCTTGCATAGAACAAAACCTTGTGGCAAGGGTGTAGAAGCAATATGACATGGTAATGGTGTATGAATAAGAGTAAAAGAATCCAATGCCTATGTAGGTATAGTGGTACCTTGCTATATATGTTTCACCTTGGATTGAATAGATCTTATCTCTTACATAAGGTTTATTACATTAGGAGATAGGGATGTATTGGTTATAGCTGGTGGTAAAGAAGAAGGTTGGGTTGTTATAGGGGGTTGTTAAAACATAGTTACCCCCATAGTGTCATTCTCAACTGGTTTCTCTATGGGGATAGATGACTCAACTTCCTTATCCCTTCTAATTTCCATTATAGATTACAAAATTAGTGTATGATCTTTAGGGTGTTCCTTAAGTCTTTCTCCAAAAAAATTTAAAATCAAATCTTTGTTGAGTATGACTTCATTATAGATAATGGGTGAAATTGGATCAGTATTCCAATGTGGTGGAGCATGAGAATCAATGTGTACATCATCATTGTTATTTTTATACTTCTCTTTTTCAAAATTATCATCATTGAAATTGGTGTAATATGGAGGTGTAGAATCTATAACTGGAACTTGAGTTGGTTGTTTATTAATGGTATATGGTCAAGTTAGAAGAATTTGGGCAAATTCAGGGGGATTGCCACTAATTCTTACACTTTATATCAAAGGAAGAGATGTAATGAAATTAAGTGGCATAAGGAAAAAAACTTGGATGATATTAGAAAAGATTAAGCTAATAGAATCTGAACAAAGAAGTGGAATACACATAGAAAGGATACGAAGCTCCCAAACATGTAAGGTGATACCTCAAGAAGCAAATAGGTGCTAGTGTATGAAAATAAGTATTTTAAAAACATATTTATGTATAATTCTATGAATTTTTTAATTTGAAATTTATTTTTCATGTTTGATATGAAACTATAAATTAAGAACATGATTTGAAAAGTACTGGAAAGTAACTGGGAGTTTAGTTATTACAACTAGAGATTATAGAATGAATTTTTAAAATTAGTACAATAATTTTAAAATTTTTATATGAATTTATTTAAAATTTATATAATTTTAATTAAAAAATTTAGGAAAAATAAAATAATATATCTAAAATTAGCAATATATTTTTCCTAGTGTTTGGAATGTGTGTGTATGCAAGTACATAGTATGTGAAAACTAGGGTTTTTACAAAATATGTGATATTTTTACAGTTAATTTGTAGATTTATGATTTTTAAATGTAATAAAAATCATTAAATTATTTAAAAAAATCATAAATAATTATCCCTAGCATTTCTAGGATTTTTGTGCAAAATTGGAAGTAAGTTGGGTTCACTAAATGTTTTATTATTTTCAGAATAATGGGGTTTTATTCCTAGTTAAATAAATAGGTCTAATCTAATTAAGTTAGTAAATAATATTAAATAATTAATATACTAATTTGTGTAAATAAATTTGTATTTTTTCCTTTTCTAAATATAGTAATAAATAAGAGAAATCTAACTCAGCTTATTCTGAATGATCCAGACTGAGACAGGGTCTAATACTAGAGGAGCAAGACTAGGAAACTATCAAAAACTATATTCTAAGGTATGTTTCTAGATTTTATAAGATAAAAGAAGTGGGACACCCTATTGTCCAGTGTTGTAGTATTTTTATGATGTTATTATCTAGGTGATATGAGCTTTTTAGGTTTTGTTTGGTAGGCTTGTATTATTATATCAGTGAAATATCAAAGCTTGGAACCCTGAAGAGCTCACTTTGAATCTATTTCTAATCTTCAAATCCCTAGGATATTTTTGTTATTGAACTTGAATGGAAACTTAAAAAATATAGAGAATCGGTTAGTGTATAAAGGATATGTTGGATGCACTTCACACCTTGTGTGTGGGCATACTACGTACATACCAATACTCTGAGGAGTGATCAAGTTAATTTAGTTATTTCATTGAAGTGCTTGGTGTAATTATATATGATAAATGCAAATAGATATAAAATTGGATGTAGTTTAGATGGATAGGGACTCGTGCAAAGGTTTGAATAAGCTTTAAATGATCTTAGAAAGCTATATGTATAGAATAGGGAAGAGTGATTGAGTTTACTTACTTGTATTCTTGATTCTTTCATGTAAATGAGTGACAATCCTTCTAAATGGAATTCTAATGGCCTTATATAAGTAAATTAAAGATCATGGGTTAAATTAATTTACATTATGTTGACAAGGAAAAGGATAACGATCTTAAATAATTTGACTATTAGGACCAATTTTACACTTAGACAACACCAAAATTAGGACACCCTAGGTTTTCATGTTCCTATCCAAGCTAGGCATAGTTTTATAGAGGGAATGAGGCCTAGGAGGATTGATTTGGGCTTGAAATAACTACCTAGGTCTATAAGGGTTAAGTCTAGAAGGTTATGGAAGACTAGGAATCAGTGAAAGAATAACCTAGAAGGGTTGTGTAAGAAAGTAGGAAGAGTTATGGATTGGGTGTCATTAGCCATGATTAAGTCATCCAATTTCATATTTTGTATGACTAAAAATCCTTTATCACACAACCTACCCAAAACACCCTAGGATTTCCTCTACAAGCACCATTAAAATTTAGTTTATACGAGGCAGGTTCAAAAGAATTGCAAACTACCTCCTACTTCTCTTATCTTTCTTATTTAATATTGACCCATTAATGGGAGAGGTTTTATATGTTTCCAATTTGTACATGTTTACATATCCCATTGATTAAAAATTATTTGTTTTCTTTTAAAATGATAAGAAACAACTTCTAAAATGGAAAGTTCCATTTCTCTCAAAACCACATGTAATGGGTGTGATTTATTTTCAAATATCTGAGAATTCCTTTCTTTCCACAAAATCCAAATTAAAATGGTTGGGCTACATATCCATAAAATTAATAAAGAATCATTCACATCACCCACATGGGAAAAATAAAAGGCTTGAAAAAGATTCTATGGCCATGCCCATAACCATTTGAGTTTGTTGTAAAGCTAAATCCAACACCAATTTTTTAAAGAATAATTATAAACCAAATGATCAGTAGATTCCTCCTCTTTCTCATATAATCAGCATCTAGATGGTCCCATAAACCTAATCTTGTTTAATCAATCCTAAGTAGGAACATGACCATGCACTACTAACCATGTAAAGGTGATACTTTTTATGAATCTTCTTTACTCCATTAAAAAATACTTGCCCAACCTAAAGAGTCATCTTCAAATTTTGCCATTTGATAACCTAAATTTACTAAATAAAAACATGATATTACTCCAATCCATTGAAGTTGATCTTCTTGGTTGTTCAAAAAAAAATCATCTTCCTCAGACATACCTCTAAAGATAATTCCCCCTATTATAGGATAGGAAGGTCCTATAGACTTTTCCATCTGCAATCTACTCTCCTTGATTTAGGATCAAGTATCACATAATCACTCACTTTCACACCCCACTAGATTTATAGAAGATTTTTAATCTAAGTATCAAAAAGATATTCCACCAATGGGTGATGAACATGCCAAGAATCATACTAGAAATTAGCCTTTCTACAATTATTAATATTCCATGAAACATGCAACTCTATAATATACCTACATTTCAGCATAAAGTTTCAAACATGGGATCTTCAAGGAGGATTCAAAATTGACACCATAGGCTCAGGGGATTTTAAATCTATATACTTAGCTCTAAGAAGTTATTGATGCCTCTAAGAATACCATATGGGTTCTCAGTTTTCAAATAACACTTCTCATTTTAGAATTATAGGAAAATAGAGAATGAGTAGTAGGTTGTGGTTACTTGATGTTACCTATGGTGAAATAGTGATAGAGATATGTATGGGTGTTCCACAAATTTATAATGAATGATGGTTGGGAGCCATCATGGTCTATTCTTTGTGAATTGTAGAGAATCTATGTTAATGCTTAGTGAATTATGATCTAAACTTAAGATACAAATTAATCTAGGTGTATATTTATAATGAAGCTTGAACTAAAGTGATCTGGTGTTAAAAAGGGAGAAAAGAGAAGGGTAAGGCACAAAAAAATAAGTGATTGCCAATATTAGTTTCAAATATCATGAAAAAGCATAAATTGCAACTGAGTATGCATTCAAATAAATATATAATTTAAAATAGCCTAAGCTCAAATTTCACTATATATGAGGCAAACTTCAAAGGATAATATAAATAGTCAAAAGTAAGAACTAGGTCTACTTCAAAGATTTACTACTATAATCAAATAACACTTACACAAATGAATATAGAGAAAAATAAAGTGAATCAAAACCAAAGATCCTCAAACTAATGTAGCATATGTAAAAATAATAAACCATGTGATTAGAAAATGCAACCCAAAATTCAAATAAACTATTCAAATTCAAGACATAAACTAGCAATTGAGAGAAAAGTTATCTTAGTAATTGAAATATCAAATACAGACAATCTTTGCAAAACTCCTTGATTATATTAATTGCTTCAAGCATACAAAAATTAACCAAAATTATCTCCCTTTTACAATTTGGTGATACATGCCTTTTATAGAAATATAAGGTAGTACATTGGTCAGTTACAACATAAAGTGTACAAAATATAAGGATAGTAGTTCTTCCATATAAATTTATAGTATACACTTATTTTTTACAATTAGACTGACTTAGGGGAAATATGATAATAAACTATCATATGCCTTAAAAAAGATTATTCCTATTTTATATATTAAAAAGT
This sequence comes from Torreya grandis, assembly GCA_037957365.1. Taxonomy (NCBI): domain Eukaryota; kingdom Viridiplantae; phylum Streptophyta; class Pinopsida; order Cupressales; family Taxaceae; genus Torreya; species Torreya grandis. The sequence continues at coordinate 36,661 of JARHVA010000327.1, forward strand.
TTTTACAAAAAAGAACATTTAGCTAGCTAGTGGGCCCATTATCCTTTAACTCTCTTGCTAATCTTGTAGCAATTCCATTACCTTTTGATGTTGTTCCTTGATAATATCAAGGTCCATATCTAGTTTCATAAGGAAAATTTATTCTTGATCATCCATGTCATTCAAGTCCCTATCATCTCTAGCCATAGCCTCCTTGATGATCCTATATTTTGTAATCTTCTCCTCAACATTAAAGATCATATCTAGGTTTCTTCTATTATCCCTAATAGATTGGCCTTGGATTTTGGTCTTGACTGACTACATGACCAAGGTGACCTTGTTATTTAATTTAGCTTCATCATTGACTCCAATTTTATCAACCTTGGTATAATTAACTAGCATGAAACCTAAGAGATGTTCAATCCTAGAAATAAATTCCTTGTCATCTGTCAGGAGCCTATCTAAATTTATTCTCCACACACTTAGGCCTTGAATTTTTTCAAATACTATCCACAATATGGAATTTAGATGGGTGAAGGTGAGATATTTGAATTTAGGAATATTTTTCTCAATCCATATGCTAATGAGATCCCTTAGCTTGGTCTCTACTTGCCATTTTATTATCATTTCCTTGGATACTTAGATTTGTTGCCTTAGTGCATCTTGCCTTAATTTCATGGAATATAAATATCTAAACATGTCAAAAAATGAGGCTTTAAACATATCCAAAATGGCATCAGACATAGAAAAAATTGCTTGTGTGTCAAGGTTCTCCTTCTCCTTCTCTACATTATGGATCCTCTACTTCATTCACCTGATTCTAGCTTTAGCTTGAGTTGATTGGGAATCGAGTAAACATTAAACATCCTCCTCATGAATAGGTAACTCTCCTAGTTATTGTCCTTCAATAAGGGTCAAGACAAAAAAGGGTTATGCCTTCTAAAAGGTGAACTCTTCAATTTCCACCATAGCTTTCTTGTTGCTTATCATTTCCAATCTAGCTATCTCTAGATTAAATTGGATAGTGGTGACTAGTTTTGTGAACTTTTGAGGTTTTGGGACCTCAATTCTTGCACATCTTGATGCTCAAGGAACATCCATCCTCTTGCCTTTATGTCTTGGAGTGACCATAATAATTATTTCTTCTTATTCCTTAACAATATCCCTAATCCATGGCTTAACATCATCATGTACTTCAATGTTGGTATATTTTTTTATGGCCCATGAATGGGAGAGACAAGGGATCTTTTGCAATTTTCCATAAATAAAATAATCAGGGATGATTGGTCTGTGAATGGGGAATTCATCACTAAACAAATTTATCTCACTTGTGGGGTGAAAGATGGTTCATATTCATCTCTTTGATTGAATAGGGACCAAATCCAACTCTTCCTTACTCTTCTCTTTATGGGACATTGGGACTATGTCAAGAGCAAGCTCATTTTCTTTCTCTTCTCCAAGCTCCCTTGCTTGGATCTAAGTTTCCTCATTCTACTCCCCTTATTCATTTGTGAAATATGCCTCTACAATTTCCTTAGGATCACCCTCAAGTGTCTCATCTATATATAAGTAAATCATATCTATATTTTTAATTAGAGAAGGTGGCCTTTTGGGCAAGGCTGAGGATGAGGGTCCCTATCTAGGTCTCTCTTCTAGCTTATCCTTCTCATTCCCTTATCTAATTTTTATGAGGCTATGGATGCTCCACTTGAGGTTATTATTACAATATCTTGGATGGTCAAAGAAGAAAGTGAAACTAGAGAATATGCCTTTTCTACACCTATCATAATGGCTTATCATCTTTTGTCAATGTATGTTCAACCTTGATGTTGTGCCCTTTGATCTTGGCGAACACTTATTCATAGTTATTGGCCTTAATGTAAGTGGTGTCATGAAAACCATGATAGTGCATACATTCAAGCTTGGGTACCTTATTCTCCTTCAAATTATTACTTACTATACTCTTTGGATCCCACATTTTTAACTCATTTAATTGAAACCCAAATGAGTCTTTGTGATTGGACATGGTTTCAACTTGATTCCAATATTATAACACAATTCCTCCAATAATAAGAGGGAAGGGATAGAGGAGACCATTCCTATTTTATTAAAATATTAAATTAATTCCATGAATGATTTTATAGGTAATTTATGACTTAGCCAACTTGTTAGGAATATACACTAGCAATCTCTAGGGTTGTGACATGTTCTCTTCAATCTTGATGATTGTGCAGTCTGGGTAGAACCAAATGTCACCCATCATCTTAACATATTTATTGATCAGTGGATGGACTATAGACATGGAAATAATTGTAATAACCTCCACTATGGCTAGGTAAACACAATCACAAATAAATTACATATGGTTCCTATACTTAAAAATGTTCAATTTGGATTAATGGTGGGAAATGGTAGCTTTTCCCTCATCAGACCAATTTTAATCATTGAGAAGTTGAGAAAGGAAACTAAGGCATCTAGTAGGTAATACATCATATAAAATTGTTTATCTATCTTATTTTTTATATCATTAAACTATTTGGTGAGGAAGACACTGATCAAATATTCAATTAGAGGGGTGATCAAATATGAATATAGGGGACCCAGATTATTTCTATATAGGTGGTTGAGAGGGCTCCCATTTCTTGGTTGAATAGGGTCATGATCACCCTGATGTCCTTCATGAATTGAGATATTAATATCTTACCCTAAAAGTCCCTAAAAATATGCGGTCTTTAGTGCAACTAGGGTTTAAGGACAATGTCTAGGTCATGTTTGCTAGTCCATTATTTGATTTTAGACAAGTCTACATGAGGGATTTAGAGCTTATGGTATTTATCAAAAGCCATAGGGGAAATATAATATACCATTTTATAATTTCCTTCTTTAATGATACAATAATTATCTATTCTAAAATCAATAAAGATAGGAGCAAGGACATCTAGATAATGTAATATCTTAGGCTTTATAGCATTATGGTGAAGGCTGGCCATCTGGACAATGACCAAGTCATAATACCTCCTACTCACCATGGTAATTATATGATCCTCTTCTATGATGGGTTTTAACTCCTCCATGCTAAATAAAAATTTAGACCAATTATTGATGTTTACGTAATTTAGGGCCACAACATCCAATTCAGTGTTTTTGAAGATACATCCCTTGTTATCTATTGATAGGTAGAGTTTTGTCTCCTCCTTCACCTACTAATTGTGAGCTACCATGGTCTCTATTTTTATAAATTTCTCATACTATATTACAAATTAGTCTCTTTAGTAGCTCTTCTTGTACTTACAAACACATTCAAGCTCTCTTTGAATCGAATTGTAACAAATTGAGTTTGTTTGGGTCACTTTTATGTATGGTTTAGATTTGTAGAGATTTAATAAAAATATATATGCAAACTCTAGATTATACATGATTTGGATTTGATTTATACCTTTGCCTTTATACCTTCATATTTTTGATCCCATAAGATCTTGTATTTTGTCATTTTCCAGTTATGTGGTACTTATCTTGTATCAATCTGGACCTTTCATAGCATTTTTCATAAATGCCTTTGAGCACTAGCCATTGACATTTAAAAATTCATTCTTTTATTTCTCTCCATTATATCAAAATTTTGGATTATCACACATCATTAATTGTGATATGGGCTCTCACTGATTTATTCATTCTTTGTCACCAGGGCCTCGTGGTTATGCCACTTGGAATATCCATGGACCTTTTGAGTTCTTTTGAAAATTCATTGATACTTTCACACTATTGGATCATAGAGTGTGATAAAGAGTGAACTATTGGAACATATATCAATTTTAACTTAAATTTTCTTTCATCATGCATCAAGCCTATGATCTCTTAGGACTCCATTGAAAAGGTCTTCAGGGTCCTCACATCCTTATATAAAATTTTATGATAAAGTGCTAACCATTGATCTGAAAAAGATGCCCAAAATTTAAGTTAGCACATTATTAAGATGGGAATTAGGATTAAATTCCTTAGGCTAAGGTTTATTTCATGTTTATTAAACATGAATTAAACCTTATGCTAAGGGATTTATGCCTGATTTTTTCAAATTATATAAAGGGGACCATGGCTAGATATCTTAGGATAATGTTTATGATGTGTTAAATAAACATAATGTATACTTTGGGATAAAATATTTATTTTAAGTACATAGAACATGCCCAAAGGGATCAACATGATATAATGGCCTAATGACAAAATATAGTTTTATTGCATTAATAAATACATTAAAACCTTTGGTTAGCTAAATTTGTTCTAAATTCTACGTAATAAAGACTCTTTAAGAATAAGATTCAGTATAAGTCCATATTTTAAGGTTCATAATATTTGAACCAAAGTCAATGGGGAACTTAAATTATAGACTTAGACTAAGACTATTTTGTATATACTTTAATCATAAGACCATCTCCATATTTTTAGATTGAAGATTTCTAATATTTGAGTATCTTTCAATGGCTTCCATTTGTCTATATGGTAATTCATGAGCTTTCTAGTAACATTTTTGGAGTGTATTTTGATCTTGAGTAGAATAATTTGTTAGCTTAAATTTGAAGGTCTCACGGATGTCAAATACATCCTCATGGATGTTGAATGATGGTTATGTGAATGTCAATTTTAAGCTAGTGAAAATTTTAATTTAATGGGCTTAAAGTTGACAGTCATGCGAGTGTCAAATACATCCTCATAGATGTTAAATGACATTCATATGAGTTTCAAATTTAATCTCATCAAATTCATATGGCTCAATGCAAGAGTGCCACTTGGCACCTTTACAAGGCCTCTTAGGATCTTGGACTTAATTCACTCTATTGGATCAAGATCTATGATGAAGTGAGAGCCATTAGATGATGATCTAAGGGCTTTTTCTTGATTGGTTACTTTGTCAGACTATCCCCTTTTCTTTTAATCCTACAATTTGAGGATGTCGCATGTTGATCATATAAGCATTTTTTAATCTATTGACTTTTAAACTATGGTTCACTCCATCTGATCAAGTCTCTGTATTGAAGCGAGAATCATTGGATTAAGGCTAAGGAAATAAATTTTTCGAGGCCTTCACACCATTGGATCCTCTTCTTGTAAAAAAGTGTGGATCATTAGATCTTTTAAGATGTATGATATTTAAGTCAGAGCTCAAGTCTTTCTTAATCTATTGGATCAAATTATATGATAAAGCGAGCATCTTTGGATCCTAAAAGATGCAAGGAAGTTAATTAAGACCTATGGTGATATAAAAGACTTAGGCTAAGGTATTAAGGCTAAGGTCTCCTTCATATAGACAAATATGATGGGGCCTTAGGATTAAAAAATTAGGCTAAGTTATGAATCAAAAGGATTATACTAACATAAAATTAGACTTAGAAAGTTAGAGCTTAAGCTAAGGTGTTAAGACTAAGGTCCCATTTGTATTAATAAATACAATGGGGCCTTAGGGTTAAAATATTAGGCTAAGCTAGGAAATATTAAAAGGACCTTGCAAAATGAATATTAATTAGGTGCACAAGGAACTTTAAAGGAGAAAAATATTAAAGGGGATAAAGCATTTTGGCTAAGTTTTAGTCATGTTAAAAACATGATTAAGCTTAAAATATGAATTTTACGCTTAGGTCCAAAATGGATTTTTAAAGGTTCCCACCTATTTAGTTCCTACCAATTTTCAAATTTGAATTGAGGGTTTTGTTACAGTTTTGGAACATGAATTTCTCATGAACAAACACCATGAAACTTGAAACTAAAATCCATAAAGGCCACTTATTAGCACTGCTAGTCTAAATTAAAGCAAAACATAATAATTAATCTTTCTTTTGAAAAAGTGGATGATATTCAAATTCTACAAATGATCTTATCATGCCATATTTTCATGTTTAATTATCAAGGTTTCTCAAGGGTCCCAATTTTCAAAAAATAGGGTTATGTTAGTGACAAAAAATGGTGAATCATGGGGGAAACATAACAATATGATATAACCTAGAGACTTTTATTTAGATAAATACTTAGGTCATTCACTCCAATTGATAAATATCAACATCAAAATTAGATTATGGTTGAAATAAACCTTGCACTTGTAGACTTAGGGTCAAATATAAAGACATAGTTATAATATGTATGTGCTTTGATTCCACTTACTATTTGCCATGGGGTTCAATAAAAAAATTTCTAGTTTCATGTCCTTAATTAATAACACTTGACTTATAGCATGTTAAGATATTCATTAAGAACCATTTTTTTGCTCATGGAAGGCTTGGGCATTGCTCTGGTACTAGCTAGGCATCTATAACCCCAAAATATATGCCTTTGGCTCCAATCAAGGCCTTGATCCACTACCAACCCAATGTCCATAGCCCCAATGGAGATTACCAAAACCATATATGCTTGAAATATTTTGATTTTGCAATGCATCCTTCTTTTTATATTTTCTTTAGACTTTTATGCTTTAAACAAAGTTGGGAACCAAGGTAGCTAGGTTTTAGGATTTGGTCCAATGTTTGAATTTTGGAAAATCACATATGGATTTAATTATTATTCTAGTTAAGGATTTTGATTAAGTGCTAGTATGAGTATACCATGATAGTTTGAGTTTTCACCCTACAAGTGAAAGTCTTCTTAAAACTAGTTTAAGGTCAAGACAATGGTCAAGTTCTCATGAAATAATTGGCTTCTTCTATTGGTCTTTACTAGTTTCTCCATGTTACAAAATTATGATTTAAATTTTAGTACCATGGTCATATTATACATGGAGTTCATACCTACATTTCTAAATTTTAGGAATTTTTAAGAAAACTACCTAACTTTGAGCTCAAAATTATCCAAAAGGACTCATTGGAATAAAGGAACAAGGTAACCAAAGTAAACACATAAAATAAAGTAGGAAAAAAATAAATCTAAGGAAAATGAATAAATATATACATGCTTATATACAAACAAGGGACAAGAAGGAAAGAATCAGAAAAAAACTAACTAGCCTACCTACACTAAATCTAACCATCTTACAGTTTATTTCATAAAGACCTTAAGAGGAGCAATAAAGAACTAGTGCTTGAGGTACTATCCATTGGTGGGAAATGTGAACTCTGCTCCTTATATATCATTGATCTTGAAGGTGTTTTTCCCTAGTATTTCTTCAATCTGATAGGGACCGATCTATAAAGGTGTGAATTTACCATGTTTTCCCTTAGGCTCAAATGCTTTATCCCAAAGGAGAACTAGGTCTCCTTGTCTGAACACCTTAATCTTTGATCTCTTATGAAACCATATTTTCACTATGTTTTGATGTCTGCTAAAATTATCAAAGGATTTCTCCCTTTCATCTTGTATTTAATTTATGTCTAGAAATATTGAGTTTGTTAACTCTTGACCCTCTTCCATATATTCCGACATGAATATGTATGTGGGTAGCTTAAGAGTGATAGGAAAGATGGGTTCCTTGATATACACCAATAAAAAAGGTGATTAATTTAAGGCTTATTTAATCTTGATCCTATCTACCCATAATACATACTTGAGCAACTTGTGCCAAGTCTTGGGTTTATCTTTAGTAGATTTCATGATTACTTTCATCAAAATTTTGCTTGTAGACTTAGAGACTACATTTCCTCGGGGATAATACTTGGATTCAAACTTGAGACTTTTTCCATTATCATATACCCATTCATTCATCTCTATAGATATGAATATAGACCCATTGTCACATACCAGACAGACTAGAGTTACAAACCTAGTATAAATGTTTTCTTTTAAGAAGTTGATAACTTCTTTAGTTTTGCATTTTTTAATGGTTGTAGATTAAATCCACCTTATATAATAGTCTATGGTAGTCAAAACATATTTTTGACATTTAGATGTATTGTGGTTTATTACCCCAACAAAGTCTAACCCCCATTGAGTAAAGGGTTTATCAATCATGACTAGTTACAGAGGCATTGTTGCCTTTGGTTCCTTGGTGTTAAAGGATTGACATGAGTGGCATTACCTCACATTCTTATTATAATCCTTAAAAATATATATTCAATAATATCCATCTCTCATAATTTTATGGGTTGTTGTCTTCCCAGATGGATGTCTACTACCTAGTTTTTCATGGAAGGTGCTGATGATTTGGGTGGCTTCTTCCTATGAGACACATCTCAAGTAAATTCATTAAAAAATATTTATATACAAGACCCCATATTTTATCATGTAATTGGTTTTCCTCAATCTTAGGGATCTTTTTCCTCCTTGGATAATCCTATAAGACAAGTATCATTGATTAGCAAATATATGATTGAATCATACCACTAACTAGCTTGAAATTTCTATTGATCCACTTTCATAATACTTATCCTATTGTTAGCATTAAAAATCATCTAGATAAAACCTTGGCATATTATGAATTTTTCTATTTTCATAACTAAGTCATAATCCTACAAAACTAACATCCACTTACCTCTACATTCTCCTAGTTTATTTTGACTTAACATAAGTTTAGTGGTAGGGTCAGGTAAGATAGTATATACCTTATTTATAAGGATATAATGCCTAAATTTATTAACTACATTTACTAATGCATATGCTTTCTTATCAATCAATGAATATTTTAACTCAACATTATTAAAATTATTACTCATAAAAGCTATGGGGTGATCACACCCATCAATATTTTGATTTAACACTACAACCATAGTATGGTCAGATGCAAAGGAATAATAGTAGAAGTACCTTCAAAAGTTAAGAATTATGAGGACCAAAGCTTGGATAATGTACTCCTTGATATCATTGAATGATTTTCTGGATCCTTCATTCCATGTGACATTGGTATCGTTCTTCAACATGTCATTTAATGGCTTGACAATCTCTGCAAATCCAAAAATGAACTTCATTACAAAGTTTATCTTACCAAAAAATGACTTTAGCTCTATTTTAATATTTGGAGGATCTATTTTAGATATGGTCTACACTCTTTTAGGATGTATAGAGATCTCATATTTGGTTATAACATGACCTAATAATTTTCCTTTTATAACACAAAAGATGGTCTTTTTAGGTTTTAAGGAGATTTTATAACTTTTGCATCTTTTAAAAACTTATAAAGAGTGTACGGATGATCTTCCCTATTTTTATAAAAAAATATTAAATCATAAATATATATAATAATAGACTTATCTATTAGACCTTGGAAAGCATGGTCCATAGCTCTTTAGAAATTAGCTCCTACATTGATTATCCCAAAGGACATTCTCTTGTAAGAAAAGGTTCCCAAATTCATTGTGAAAGTTGTTCTCATCCTATCTTTGTTATCAACCAAAATATAGTTCTAACATTAAAAGCCATCAAGAAAAGACATCATAGCTAAAATTAAAACAACTTGTATAGCTTAGTCAAGAGAAGGAAGATGGTAGTTATCCTTTTCTAATGCTTTATTTAAGTTTTTGAATTCAATACGAAGTATAATCTCACCATTCTTCTTCCTGACTGGCACCAAATTAACCACCCAAATAAAATTATTTAATAGTATCTTAACCTCCTTGAAGATAATTGGCTCTAAGATAGGGTTTAATGGTCTTTATTTCTATCTTAAGGGCTTTAAGATTTATTTTAGGAGTATAGTATGGGTAATGACTCTTAGATCAAAGATATTTAATTCATCATAAGACCAGGCTATGACATACATGTATTAGGTAAATATCTCTTTAAATTTATTTTCCTTAATGTTTGTACAAGATTTTCCAACATTTAATAGTTAGGGTTGATCTTAAAGACCAAGATCAACAACATTATAATCTTTTTCACTTACCTTGGGAATCTTAGAAATCTTAGCTAGTTTGTCCTGATCAAACAATTTATATAAAGCAATCATCCCCTTGGGGATCTTATTGAAATTCAACTAAATGACTTTACCATCAAACTTGTCCTCCTTAGATGCATTTTCATTAGTCTAATCAATAATATGAGAATCAAATGCTCCATAATTGGTCATGAAATCCAATATCTACTAATCATCATTAAAAACTTGAAAATGGTTAACATTATTAGGCACTAAATGATAAAGCATCAGATCAATGCTAAAATTAAGGGAATCTTGGTTGGGCATCATATACAAACTCATCATTAGATTGGTTTTTCTCTCTTACAATGGAGATAATGCTAAAAGAATCATAAGATTCAATCAAATCCCAAGTCCTAAATTTATACCTTTTCAATTATGAGAGTTTGCATTAGTATTTGCTTCTTACTTGGTTGACTACTAGTTCTAAATCCCCATCAACTAATAGTTCTTTAACCTTATTCTTTATAGTAACTTACAAACATAAGATAAGGGCTTCATATTCAACAAGATTTTTAGTGAAAGGGAAATGGAATCTATAAGAAGCATGGTATTTTTCACTAATGGGTTTAGTAAAGATAATACCTGGACCTAATCTAACATTACACCCAACACCATCAAAATGTAATTTCGACAGTCTAATAACAACATGAGCATTCTTAGGATCACATGCCTTATTAGTATCTATGGTGAAAACACCTAAGTATAAGTCAATTGTTTTGACCCTCTCATTCACAACATTGTATTCCATTATCATGTGTTTCATCCTTGGTTATTTTCCAACCTTTATTTGATTAGGGACTCCTTTCAAAGGTAGCCAAAAATGGGAGAAATCTATGGACATGTAAACATTCAAAGCCTTAGTCCACTCCCTATTTAACAAGATTCAATAAACATTAGGTATATCAACAACATGAATATCAATGAATTATTATACCCTAGGCTCAAAATCTAATTTCATGTGAACATTTAAAAGTTCCCCAATTACCTTGACTCTAGATTTACCTAACTGAGTTACAAATATATCATATTTAATAGGAGTTAGGCTTAGTTATTTTCATATACCTATTGGCATGATATTGGTAGAAACACCAAAATCTAGTAAGTAATTATGTAAGTTATTACCAAACATCTTGATAGTGAGCAAAAAAGGAGGAGATTCTACCTTAACCTTGTTTACATTTACATTAGCATGATTATCCTTCAGGGGATTATTGAACTTATTTGATAGAGATTATAGTAAGAGGTCCCTTTGCTCTATAATCTATGTAAGTTCATATAATTTAATATTAGATTTTATCTTCTTCATGTCCTCACCTATGTTATATCTAGTTTTATTAGAAGAAATAGGAATCTCAACATGTACCCCCTTTAGGTGGCTTAGGATTGTTGCTTGAAGAAGTGTCTAAAGGAGTTACAAAATTATTTGGAGTTACTGAGGTGATCAAAGGCTACTTATGCTCTATATTTCTCAAGGGATAGGTTTTCTTCAATAATTGTTGAAAGGCTTAGATCTCCTTAGGGATCTCATCAAGTTCATTCTCTTCCTGAAAAGGGAAATAAAAAGTATCCACCATGAAGGCTTTATTAGATGAATTGGATCTAGAAGAACCTGCACCACCTTATTTGTTAGGAACCACTTAAAATGTACCCAAATCCTCTTAGAAAGCCTCAAAGTCTTTGCAAAACTCTATATAATCAATTTCACCATGATTGGTTGTGTAGTGTACTCTATAATAATGAGGTAATGCAATATCACTAAGTTTAATGTCCTTGATCTTCTTTTTGAAATGAGAAGTTCCTACCTAAGCTTTCAGTAGTATTTCCAACTTATTTTTATAGCTAAAGAAAATTAGTGTTCAACTTTTGGACCATTTTTAAGATAGATTTATTCTCATTTTTAAGAGTTTGAAAATTATGTACTAGGTTAATATTATCACCATTAGTAAGTACTAAACCTCTTTGATCATTTTTATTGAATCCATTAGTAGGATGATTTAAGAATCCTAAGTTTTGATTGAGAGAAACATGACTTAATGGCAACTAATTTAAGTTTTGGATTTGGTTTAATGCTAGGATATTTTGGTTGTTGTTAGGAAATAAGTTCATCATAAACATATGTGTGTTGATGTTTGGCATAGAGTATGCCATTTTACCTTGGGGTTACATCTAATCATTGATGGTTACTACCTCAAAATAAGCCCTAGATAATGAAGCTATAGATGCCATGAATCTCTTCAAAAATATAGAGGTCATGTGATCTACTACATACTTGTAGATTTATAAAGCTAATACATCATCAGGCTTATAGGGTTCTATGGTATTGCTATACATTTTCTAAAATCTATCATTAAAATACCTAATAGGCTCACTTCCATACCTTCGAATGGTGGTGAACTGATCGTAAATAACATAGGTACTAAGAATCTTACCAAATTGATCAATAAAAATGTTTGTGAAACCATCCCAACTAGTGATGTAACTATCAATAAAGTTTAAGAACCATTCATAAGTAACATCCTTAAAGGTATAGGGAAATAACCTATAATCCACATCTTTACGCACAAAATTTTTCAACCTTAAGGTAGATTTAAAGTCTTAATGTGTTCATCAATAGTTTTGATACCAATTGGACTAAATGTAGGTAGATACTTCTCAAGGTTATGTGGGAGATCATGTAACATACCTAACACATTGATTGAATATTTTCCTAACCAAGACATTCTTGTATGAAGGTAGAAGGAAAAGGTAACTTGAAGGGGTGAAGTTGTCAAATATTTGGATCTTTTGTGTCTACCTTTGTCATGCCTAACCCTTCTATGAAATTAAATTTGAAGCAAATTTTCCCTTGTCTCTAAGTGTGATCTGGTTAGAATCTTTGGTAATTCTAGCTTGAAAGTTGAAGATCCTATTTAAAATATGTTGTATTAGGTTAATCTTTATAAGTAACAAGGATTAAACCTTCACATTAATCTTATTTTTTAGATATTACATAAAGAATAGTAAAAGACATTAATCTTTGCCTAAAATAGGTGAAAGATGTATCCAATTATGCCAAGAAGATCTATCCTTATAAATTTAATCTCAAATGAACTCAGATCTATGAAAGATATGCCAACCTTTGATCAAAACAAGCCATCCTAACCTTAAATACTATGGATTTTAAAATTTCAAGTTAAATTTACCAAAAAAAAGAATCAAAGCTTAAAGAGCATTGATCTTTGCCAAAGGAAGCATAAAGATACATTAATATTAGATTGAAACACGTTAAGACTAATAAAGATCAAAGAATTAACAAATGGACCTTATTTTAGCACTAGCAAAAATTCCTTGTTTATTCCTCTGAGTGTAACACATGTGTTATTCATGTTCAAAGAACACTTCTCATTTTAGAATTCTATGAATTCAAAGCATGAGTACCATGCTGTGGAACCCTAATGTTACCTATTGTGAAGTAGTGGTAGAGATATGTATAGGTGTGTCAAAAATTTATAATGAATGATGGTTGGGAGCCATCATGGTTTATTCTTTGTGAATTGTAGATAATATATGTTAATGCTTAGTGAATTATGATTTGAACTTAAGCTATAAATTATTCTAGGTGTATATTTATAATGAAGCTTAAACTAAAGTGATATGGTGTAAGAAAGGGAGCAAAGAGAAGGGTAAGGCAAAAAATAAATGAGTGATTGATAATGTTAGATTAAAATATCATGACAAAGAATCAATTACAAATGAGTATGAATTCAAACAAATATCTAATGTAAAATATCCTGAGCTTAGATTTCGCTATATACTAGGCAAACTTCAAAGGATAATGTAAAGAGTCATAATAACTAGGTCTACTTAAAAAAATTACTACTATAATCAAATAACACTTACACATTTGGATACAGAGAAAAATGAATTGAATCAAAACCATGATAATCTAAGTAATCTAGAATATACATAAATTATAAACCCTGTGATTAGAAAATGCAACCTCGAATTCAAATAGACTATTCAAATTCAAGCATAAACTAGGAATTGAGAGAAAAACTATCTTAGTAATTGACATATCAAATATGGATAATATTTATTGAAATCCTTTAGATTATATTAATTTCATCAATTATACAATTTTTTTTCAAAATTCTCTCCCTTTTACAAGATGGTTATACGTGTCTTTCATAGAAAGATAAGGTAGTACATTGGTCAGTTACAACATACATGCATATAAAAGATATGGACAACTATGTTTCTATATAAAGTTCTAGTATACACTTGTTTTTTTAAAATTAGACTAACCTAGGGGAAGTATGATAACATACTATCATATGTCTTACAAAATAATATTCATATTTTAGATATTACAAAGTTTTTACAAAAAATGGAATATTTAGTTGGCTAGTGGCCCCATTATCTTTGAACTCTCCTATTGATCATGTAGCAATTCCATTTCCTTTTGATTTTATTCCTTAATAAGATCAAGGTCCATGATTGGTTTCATGAGTAAAATTTCTTCTTGATCAACCAATTTTTTTAAGTCCTTATCATCTTTAGCCTTAGCCTACTTAATGCTCCTAGATTATGCAATCTTCTCCTCAACATTAAATATCATATCTAGGAGTCTTTTGTTGTCCCTAATAGATTGGCCTTGGATTTTAATCCTAATTTATTGCATGATAAAGGTGACCTTGTGTTTGAAATTATATTCATCAATGACTCTAAGGGTATCAACCTTGGAAGGATTAACCAACATGGAACTGAAGAGTTACTCAATCCTAGCAATCAATTCCTTGTCATCTATCAAAATCTAGTCTGAATTTCTTGTCCACACACTTAGGTCTTAGATTTTGGTGACTATTATCACCAATATGGAATTTATATGGGCTAATATTATAGACTTTAACTTAGGAATCTTGTTCTAAATCCATATGCTAATGAGATCCCCTAGCTTCATCTCTATTTCTTGTCATTATGTTATCATTTCCTTAGCTACATGGCTTTGTTAGATTAGTGCATCTTGCCTTAACTTCAAGGAATACAAAGATATAAAAATATAAAATAATGAGGCTTCAAACATATCTAAAATGGTATGAGTCATAGACAAAATTTCCTATGTCTCAATTTTCTCCTTCTCCTTCTCTAAATTATGGATCCTCTGCTTCATTATCCTAATTCTAGATATAGCCTAAGCTGATTGGGTGTTGAGTAAAATTTCAACATCCTATTAATGAATATGATGTTCTCCTAACTATTATCCTTCAATTGGGGTTAGGCCAATAGAAGATTCTACCTTCTTAAAGGTGAACTCTTTAGTTTACACCATGGATTTCTTGATGGTGACCCTTTCAAATCCATCTATCTTTGGATTAAATTATCTAGTGGTGATTATTTTTGTGAAATTTGGAAGTTCTAGGACCTCAATTCCTAAGCTTCTTAATTCTCAAAGAGCATCAATACTCTTGCCTTCAAGTCTTGGAGTGACTACAATCCTTATTTCTTCTTCTTCCTTCATAATTTCCCTAATCTATGGATTAATTTCATCACATACATCAATGTTTTCACTTTTTGTTATGGCCCATGAATGGGAGAGAGAATGTATCTTTCACAATTTTTCATAAATAAACCACTCAGGGATGGTTGGTCTATGAATAGGGAATTCATCACTAAACAAATTTATCTCACTTGTGGAGTGAGAGATGGTTAATCTTGGTTTCTTTGATCCAATAGGGACCAAAGCCAAATTTTCCTTCCTCTTCTTTTTAAGGTCCACTGGGACTATGTCAATAGCAAGATATTTGCCTTTCTCTTCTCTAGGATCCCCTACTTAGATATGTATCTCCTCATTCTAATTCCCTTCTTCATTTGTACCATATGCCTCTGCAAGTTCCTTGAGATCATCGTCAAGTGTCTCATATGAATATAATTCAATCATATATATATATATATGTTTAACTTGGGAAGGTGGACTTTAGGGTAAGGCTAAGGATGAGGGTCCCTCTCTAAGTCTCTCTTCTAGCTTCTCCTTCCCATGCCTCTATTCAATTTATTTTAGAGGCTATGGATGCTCCACTTAAGGTTCTTCTTGGGATGTTGTGAATGATCTAGGCATCAAGTGATACTAGAGAGGATACATTTTCCACACCTCTCCTGATGGATTATCATCTTTTGTTAACCTATGCTCAAGCTTGATGTTATTCCTTTTGATCCTAGCCAATACTTATTCATAGTTATTGGCCTTAATGTAAATGGTGTCATGAAAATTGAGATGATGTATATATTCAATCTTGGGTAGCTTCTTCTCCTTCAAATTATTACTCACTATAATTTTTAGGTCCCACATTTTTTGATCATCCAATTGAAACCTAAATGAGTCTTTGTGTTTAGACATGGTTTCAACTTTCTTCCAATCTTACAACATGGTTCTTTCAATAATCATAGGGAAGTAATGGAGGAGAACTTTCCTCTTTTATTCAAAAATTCCATCAATTCCATAGATGATTTGGGTGGCAATTAATTTATGAGTCAACTTGCTCAGAACATACACTAGCAATCTATAGGGCTAAGACATGATCCCCTTAATCCTAATGACTATGCAGTCTAGATAAAACTAGATATCACCCATCATCTCAAAATATTTCTTAATCAATGGATAAACTCTAGGTATGGGAATACCTATAATAACCTCCAATATGGTAGGGTAGACACAATCACAAATAAACTACATATGGTTCTTGTACTTAAAAATGTGCAATTAGGAGTAATGGTGGTAAACGGTAGTTTTTCCCTTAAGAGACTAATTTCTAATCCCTAAGAAGATGATAGAGGCAAGTAGGGAATATAGTAGGTATGACATCATATAAAACTATTTAGTTGTATTCATTTTTATAATAGTGAACTATTTGGTGAGGAAGACACTGATCAAATTTCCAATTAGAGGGGTGAGCTTTTCTTCCACCATGAAATGCACATAGGGGACCCATATTTTTTTAAATAGGTGGTTGATGGGGATCCCATTACATGGTTTAACAGGGTCATGACCACCTTGATTCCCTCCCTAAATTGAACTATTGGGATCTTACCCTCAAATTCTAAGAAGATATGGGGTCCTTGGTGTAACCAAGGTCTAAGGATAGTGTTTAGGTTATGTTTACTGGTCCATTCTTTGATTTTAGACAAGTCTATATGGGGGATTGGGAGATTATAGTATTTATTAAATGATACATGGGAAATATAAGCTACCTTTTTAGAATTCCCTTCTTGAATGATCTAATCATTATCTATCCTATAATTAATAAATATAGGAGCAAGGACATTTATACAATGCAGTTACTCAGCCTTTATAACATCATGGTAAAGGTCAGTCATATAGAAAATGACCATGTCATAATGCCTCCTACTCATTATGTAAATTATTTACTCTTCTTTTGTGATGAGATTTAACTCCTCCATGACAAATAAGAGTTTATACCAATTCTTGATGCCTAAGGATTTTAGGGACACAATGTCCAATTTAGTGTCTTTGAAGATAAATTTCTCATTATCTATTGATAGGTAGAGTTTTGTCTCCTCCTTCAAATACTACCTATGAGATTCTATAGTATCTATTTTTACACATTGCTCACATTGGATTGAAAATTAGTCTTTATACAAGCTCTTCTTGCACTTACAAACTCAATCAAGCTCTCTTTGGATTAAATTTTAACCAATTGAGTTTACCTACATCATTTTTATGTAGGGTTTAGGATTTTAGAGCTTTAGTGGCATGATATATCCAAACTCTAGATTATACATGTTTTGGATTTTATTTGGACCTTTACCTTTATACCTTTAATTTTCAATCCCAAAAGATATTTTATTTTGTCCTTTTCTACTTTCATAGTACTTATGTGGCATCGATCTAGACCATTCATGGTATTTTTAATAAATGCCTTTGAACACTAGTTATTGGTATTTAAAAATGCCTTTTTTATTTTACTCCATTGGATTGAAATCCTATATTAGCATGATTTATTGATTATGATTTAGGCTCTCACCTATTTATTGGTTTTTTGGCACCAATGCCTCATGGTTATACCACTTGTCATCTGAATACACCTTATGAGTTCCTTTGAAAAGTCATCCATGATTTTACGTCATTATATCATGAAGCATGATAAAACACAAACCATTGCATCATTTGTAAGTTCTACCTTGAATGTGCTTTCACCATGCATCAAGCCTATGGGATCTTTGGATTCCATTGAAAATGTCTTCAGGGTCCTTACACTATTGGATCAAATTATATGATAAATCATGAACTATTAATTTTCAAAAGATACCCAAAATTTAAGTTAACACATTATTAAGATGGGACTTAGGCTTAAATTCCTTAGGCTAAGGTTTATTTTATGTTTATTAAACATGAAGTAAACCTTTGGATAAGCAATTTATGCCTAAGTTTTCCAAGTTATAAAAAGGGGACTAAGGCTTGATATCTTAGGCTAAAGTTTATGCTATGTTAAATAAACACAATGTATACTTTGGGCTAAAATATTTAGGTTAAGTCTATAAAACATGACCAAAAGGATCAACATGATGTAATGGCCTAATGACAAAATATAGTTTTTTTGCATTAATAAATACATTAAAACCTTTAGTTAGAAGCATTTAGTCTAAATTCTATGTAACAAAGACTCTTTGAGAATAAGACTCGGTATAATTCTATAGTTTAAGGTTTAAGGTATTTAAACCAAAGGCAATGGGGACATTAAATTATAGACTTATACTAATATTTTTTTTCATATACTTAGACCATAAGACCATCTCCATATTTGTATATTTAAGATTTCCAATGTTTGAACATCTTCTGAGGGCTTTCATTAGTTTGTATGGAAATTTGTGAGCTTCTTAGTACCATTTTTGGAGTGTATTTTGATCTTGAGAAAAATAATTTTTAGTTTAAATTTGACAGTCTCATGGATGTCAAATATGTCCTCTTGGATGTTGAGTGATGATCATTTGAATGACAATTTTAAGATAGTAAAACTTTTAATTTAATAGGATTAAAGTTGATAGTTATGTGAGCATTGAATTCATCCTTGAAGACATAAAATGATGTTTGTGTGAGCATCAAATTTAATCTCCTTAAATTCTTATGGCTCAATGCAAGAGTGCCACTTGGAACCTCCAAAGGACTTCCCAAGATCTTAGACTTAATTTTCTTTATTAGATCAAGATCCATGATGAAGTGAGAGCCATTGGATGGTGATCCATGGGCTTGTTCATGATTGGTTTCTTTGTTAGATGGGCCCCTTTAATTTTAATCCTTGAATGTGAGGATGCCACATATTGATCTTGTGAGCCTTATGTAATCTTTTGAATTTTTAATTGTGCTTCATTCCATCTGATCAAGTCTTTATGATGAAGTTAGAACCATTGGATGAGGGCTAAGGGTGCATGCTATTTAAATGAAAGTTTGGCTCTTTCTTTCTCTATTGGATCAAATTACATGATAAAGTGAGGAACATTGGATCCTAGAAGTTGTAAGGAAGTTAAGTTATGACCCATAATCATATGAAAGACTTATGCTAAGGTCTTATTAATATTAATAAATATGATTGGGCCTTAGGATTAAAATTTTAGGCTAAGTTTTGAATCAAAATGATTATGCTAACATAAAACTAGACTTAGGGAGTTGGAGCTTAAGCTAAGGTGTTAAGACTAAGGGCCCATTGGTATTAATAAATACAATGGGGCCTTAAGGTTAAAATATTAGGCTAAGGTAGGAAATATTAAAAGGACCTTGTAGAATAAATATTAGTTAGGAACACAAGGAAATTTAAATGAAAAATAATAATAAAGGGGACCAAGCATTTTAGGATAAGCTTTAGTCATGTTAAAATCATGATTAAGCTTAAAACATGAATTTTGTACTTACGTCTAAAATGGAATTTTAAAAGATTCCCACCATTTTAGTTCCTACCAATTTTGAAATTTGAATTGATGGTTTTGCCAAGGTTTTGGAACATGAATTTCTAAAGAACAAACAACATGGAACCTATAACTAAAAGCCATACATTCCACTTATTAGCACTGTTAGTCAAAATTAAAGAAAAACAAAATAATTAATCTTGCTTTTGAAAAAGTGGATGATCTTCAAATTCTAAAAAGGATCTTATCATGCCATATTTTCATGTTTAATTATCAAGGTTTCTCAAGGGTCCTAATTTTTTAAGAATGTGGGTATGTTGGCCACAACAAAAGAATGAACCATAATCTACTTGAATTATAAAACATTTTTTGAACCAATTTAGCTTGCAAATCTAAATTTTAGAGATGAAGGTCCTTGCTACCCTCTCACCCTTCTTTTTCTTGTTACAAACTCACTCCCATTTCATCAAAGGATTTTTTTATTTTCACCACAACCTTGCCAAACAAAATCCTTCATTATCTTATTCATAGAATTTATAACTTTCTCTAGAGGACAATGAACAAAAAGGAAATAGGTCAAAAGAATCACTAAGAACAACTTTGATGAGAGTTATCCTACTAGCCACTGCAAGCCATATTCCTTTCCAAGAAACCAAATGAGCCTTAAACCTTTCAGGAAGATTTTTACATATACCAGAGGAACCATACCCTTTGAGAAAAGGTATTTCCAAATATTTATTTGAGATTTTCCCAATTTTAAAACCAAGAATAAAGACTTAAATTTCTTTCTATCCTATGAAAACAATTTACAAAATATATTTCTAACTTACCTTCATTAACTCTTTGCCCAAAATCTTCTTCATAACTTCTCAATATCCTTTTGAACTCCAAATCTTCCACTATTACTGATTTTCCAAAAAGAAAAGTGTTATATTCAAATTAATTATGCATTAGAGTTTCAAAATTGTCTATAATTTAAAGACCATGTAGATTTCCTCAAACTTGTGCCACACAAATTGATCTTTCCAAGGCTTAAACCATGAGTATAAAAAGGAAATGGGATAAAGGATCCCCTTGCCTCAAACCTATGGAGATAGAGAATAAACTAGATGGGCTTCCATTTACTAACATCAAGAATATTGGATTAAACACACAACTGAAAACCCACTCATACTAATCTTTGCTAAATCCAAATTTCAACAAAATATTAAATAAAATATCTAATTTACTCTATCATAATATTTAATTATATCCAATTTTATCATCATACTTTTTTTGTTATTATGAATCAGAGAATACATAGTTTTATGAGCTACAATAATACCTTCTTAGAGGTAAAAAAACTTGCTTGCTCACTAGAAATCAATTTCTCAAGGAAAGGTTTCATTCTCTCACTAATTTCTTTAGAGATAATCTTATAAAAATATTACACAAAGATACAAGTTTTAAATTTAAGAATGAAGATTGAGATTGATCTTTCATAAATAAAGATAAAAATGTCATATTCAAGTTAGGGATCACTTTTTTCTTTTTTCTATATTCTTCCACCATCTCCCAAACATCAATACAAACCACCTCCCAAAAGTGTTGGAAAACATTGTAGGAAAACTATCTATATTAGGAGGTTTATATTAGGCCATAAAAAATACCAACCTCCTAATTTATTCTAAATAAAACAAATCCAACATATTTTCATTCATACCTTGAGAGATCGCTTCCGGAATAAACCATAGAAATTCATTTTGTGCCTAAAATTTAGATAACTATTCATCATTTAACAATGTTTAAAAGAATTGGACTATTTCCAACTGAATCTCTTCATGAGAATATAAACCCACCCCTTTTTAGGATTGAATGTAAGGAATCTTATTTATCTTCCTTTTAGCTTTAAATGACTGATTAGAAAAGGCTGATTTTTTGTCCCCTTCTTTAAGCTATTTCTCCCTTGATTTCTATTTCCATAGGATTTCATCCCTACAAAGAATTTACTCATAGTCACTGATCAAATTTTTTTCAATATGATAAGCTTCCACATCCATCCCCCATTTGTAAATTTTTTCATTAAAATTATTCAACTCAACTTAAATCCTATTTTTTTCTTGAAAATTTTTCTTATAATACTCATGATTCCAAACCTTCAATTTTTATTTCAAAAATTTCAATATCTTAAACTTTTGAAAAATTTTAGATCCTTGAGGAGTTAGACATTGGATCCACCATTCCTTAACAAATTAAAAAAGAGAAGGATCTCAAATCCACATCAATTCAAATTTGAACATTCCTATTTTAGGAGGGGAATTAAAATCAATGTTTAAAGCAATAGGTTGATGATCTAACCCAATTTGTTGTAAAACCAAACAATCTAACTTTCTGTTACTTTGAATCCAATTAGAGGAAATTAAAAACCTATCTTATCTATCAAAAATATTATTCTTAACCATCCATCTATTATTCCAGGTAAACCAACTTGAATTAGGTGTTACATCTTCAAGATCATTCTAAACAATAAACACACCAAAATGTTGAATCACTTGAGATTCTAAGAACATTCCTCCATATTTATCTTTTTAGATCAAAATAAAATTAAATTCACCCATAGTCACAATTTTATCCATTTTAAAATCCTTTAAAAAGGATGAAATATCTACCCATAAATAATATTTCAGAAACACTCCCTAAGGCCCATAGATATTTAACAAAAGGAACTGCAAATCTAACTTGAAACTCAAAAAATTTCCCACTTTCCAATTTTAACCTAAAGCTAATAGGTCCACTTTGGAAGAAAAGTGTGACCAAAATATGGCCAAACCCCTAGACATTCCTACTACTTCAACAAAAACTCTTAGTCAATAATTCCCAAATAAACTCAAAAAGCCTTATGCTTCCTCCCTATTAAGTTTGGTTTCCTACAATAATAAAATATTTGGTTTCTAAATGCCAATTAGATGTTTAATCAAGAATAAATTATTAAGGGAATTCAAACCCATAAAATTCTAGGAAATAACCTTCATGTTTCTAGAGGAGGTAATTCCACCCCCAACTTTGCAACATCCAAAAAGTCTTCTAGAGTACCTTGTTTTCCTACTAAGACTTCACCTATAATGAGATTTTTTTAATATTTTATACCTTCCCCACTTTGAAGACAAAAATTATGATTTTAAATATTAATTTTAAACTAATAAATAGAGATAATTCCCTCAAAATTCAAATCCCTTTCAAAAGGTTATTCTAATTCTTCTTCACCATCTAATCCCTCCTTATCAAAGCTTATAACCTTTTCAAACACTTCCTGTAAAATTCTCAAATAATCACTAATTTTAGAATTCATCTAATTTTTCAAGACTAGCTCTCTAATGGAGAGAGATTATTTCTCAATGAAATCACAAATTTTTATCATCAAAGCTAGGGAGATTGCTTCATATGTCCCTAGCTTAACGAGTAGATTCTTAGTAGCCCTAATTTTTTGAGAATGAGATTTCTAAGCTTCTTCATTCTTCTTATTTTGATCTACTATAAGCTCCAATCCCTTCTGATATTTTGTATTCCTTTTTAGATCCTTCTTTGGTTTCCATTAAGGCCTCATCTTTATTGTTTTGGTTTGAAGCGAGTTCCTTTTATTTTTACAAAACTTCTAAATATTCCCTATTTGTTGGAAATTATAACATCTAAAATGAATATTTTCCACAATAATTCTCTGATGCCAAACCCTACCACCTATCTTGATAATAACAAGATATAAAATATCGTGATCTAAATCCAACTCAATCCTATCTCAAGCATAAGCATCTCTACCACCTTTAAGTGAGGATTCATCTTTTTCCACCATCAGACCCACCAAGCCTTCAAAATATACCAAACAATCTTCACTCCAATATTCTAAAGGAATAACATAAAATCATATCCAAACTAGGTAACTACCCTTCTTATCCTTTAACATATCAAAATTAGGGTGTCAATTTTGAATCCAAAGACCCAAACCATTCATATACCAAGTTTTATAATTAAACACCTTTTCTTTCTCTTCTTTGGAAACAAATACCGTAACAAAGAAACCTTTTGGTAGAAATATCATCTTCACCTCTAAACCCCAATGATCTTTAATCTAGAGTTCAATAACTCCCACCACTGGCCATTTACTTACACATTTATAAATTAGGTCACAATCAGTCAAGAGATGAAACTTAGCATTAAAATTATTTAAGGATAATTATAAGATTTTGGCTTCTCCAATTTTTACTCCATCCCCTAAAGAAACTCCCTTTACAACCTCATGACTAGCCAATGACTGATCTCCTCTTGTCACCTTTTGTGTTTATTCAAAAAACTCTAACCTATCCTCCACAACTTCTATTAATATCTACCATAAGTTACTTATTTCCCACATTCTTCTCTAGTAACTTCTATTACAACCTTATAAGCTTGCCTTTCCATCTAGCTCTAATTTTTCTCATGCTCACCTCTTCATCCCACCATTATCGATATTCATCAGTCACCAATTCTAACACCTTGTCTCAATATTTTTTCCATGGTTAAAATTGGATTTACCTCTTGGAATAGCAAATTTTATATTCTTCTAAAGAACTACTCCTCATTGTAACACTATAGTCCTACTTCTCTTGCATAAACCTCACTTGTTTTTTTCCTTCTCCTTTGTGCCCTCCTCCTTCGCACCTTCCTTTTCCTAATCCTTTACTCACTCCATATCCTTTATGTTATAATTATTATAGAAGGGTAGTCTTACTCTCATCTATAAATATGTCTATGTTTTATTATATTCTAGGTTCATCAATTCTCTTCATGTAATTATATCTTATTGAATTGAAACATATAGGTATATTAAGAAAACAAATAAATTATAACTCAACATTAGGTATAACTATTAGAATACCTCACTTCACATATAATTCCCCTTAGTGATGCTCTAAAGGGTTTATTTTCTTTAATTTTAACACTATAATTATTTAATATCAATAGGTTACCTATAGCTATACTGAATTCTCATTAGCCTTCCCTGACAGTTATTATTCTACTCTACTATGATACCCAAAGGTTTAATAGTTGTAGGTTAACATTAAATTCTATCATAATGGTCACTATACTATATTAATTTATAATTATAAAAAATTCAAATTTTTTATTGTAATAATAATACTATAATAACCTATCAACCTATAAAATTCAAACTATCTTCCTTTTCAAATTGAGATGATGTCACATCTTGATTTCTCTCTAACTTGAATACCCTGTTTGGTCTATGTATTATTATGGTTGATTAGTTGATTAACTAATATTTTATTAAAAAATTATTTCATATTTTTATTATGGGACAATTATGTGATTCTTAATTTACATGATTAGTTGTTATGAGTTAGCATTAATTTTATATTATGTACATTCTAATCATGTTTGTTAATTATACAACATTATTTTATGGATATAATGATGTTTCAGTCTAACTACCTTCATTTTTATGAGGTGGATTAAATAAAAAATCTTCTCTTAGATTTTTATGGAGGGATATCATCATTAGATAGGGTGGATTATATGGATACATTGGAGGATGATAGAGAATGAACATAGAAACCCATGCACACACAACATTAGTATTTCATGTTGTGTGATTAATTATTTGATAGATAGTTATAATATGATTTTTTTCCATTTTAATGACTACTATGATATTTTATGTTTTCACTAATCTATTTGCTTTTGATGATCAGGTTGATTTATTTGAGTGATTTGTCTAATTTTTGTGATCATACATAATTTATCTTGTCCGATTTAATTATTTAGTTCAATGAATGAAACTGTATATGGTTTTACATATTTTACTACCTTATTAGGTATGGCTGTGTAGCATAATGAAGTGCTGTTATGTATGAATTAATAATAAAAGATGGATTCCATTGTTGTTATTTTACCTATAAGATTTAGGTAATAATAATTAAAGATTATTAATATGATATGTGTATATCCTAATATCATAAGATAGTGATAACATTAATTTAAACATCATTGTATTTGATTTAATGTTTGAACAAAGGTTTAATATTCATAATACATTAGCCATTGAATATATTGTTAAATGATTTAGGTAAATCATTGTGTTAACATAATATTTTTGGATGGAATGGTAACATTAAATAATAGTCTTTTTTTAATCCATATTTATATTTCCATTCTATATAGTTAGTATGTCAAATAATTATTTGATAGTCATTACATTAACATATGAAAATTATTTTTTAGTCAATATTTGACTTGCATGCACTAACATTAGGGTTATATGATTTTTTGTTTATTTGGTTTGGTTAGTTAGTTTTGGGAAGTCAATGAGGGAATTATGTAATTCAATGGCATGAAAATATTATTGAGATTATAAAATTACTATTTTAAGGATTATTTTGGATGTCTCAAGATAATTAGGGTTTTTAATCGCTCATTGAATTTATGTTAACCATAATTTTATGAAAATCATGGAGAATTATTATAGACTGTATGGTGGTAGACTACATAATTTAGTTAAGCCAGTTTTGTATGCAAATATTTTTAGTCAGTTGGGTATACCATTAGTTGAGGAGACGGTGGTGATGAGTAAGTGAATGGACAAGAATAAAAATAATAGAGAGATGAATGTGAGGAGAGGATACAACATTACATATAACATACAAAGAATAGGAGATAAAACAAGAAAAAGGTGTGAATGAGTTGAGGAAAAAGAGTAATTCAACTTCTTTGGCATTCATATATTCAAAGGTTGGCTTTGAAATTAAATTCATGTTTGTGTAAATGTTAGATAGGTTTTTAAATTGATATGGTTACTAGGTTTTTGTTATTTTAAACATTATATAAACGAGTTGTGTGTAAGACCCTGTGGAAGGCCCAGTTTCCATAGAACCCTAAAACCAACCCAGGGTAACCTAAGGGAATTTGGTAGAGCTGTATAAATTGCCATGGGTGCTTTAGGATATTAAGAATATTTTTCCTAAACTCTTTCAATTCAAATATGATTGTTCAATCATGGAATAGTATTATTTATGGGTATATATGATGTGGCTCGAGCTATTTGTTTCAACCCTATTTTTTATATTTTCATTAAGGTATTTATAAATATGTAAAAAAATATTGGATTGTATAAGGGCTCAACTGTGTAAACCTATTTATATTTTTGGATAGAAAAAATATTGGTACTTTATACAAAATGGACTATGTAGTATATACATAGATTGAATTGATAAGGTATATATAAATACATACATACATATATATTCATATATACATACATATATATATATATATACATATATATATACATATATATATATATATACATATATATACATATATATACATACATATATATATATATATATACATATATATATATACATATATATATATATATACATATATATATATACATACATACATATATATATATACATACATATATATATATATATACATACATATATATATATATACATACATATATATATATATATATACATATATATATATATATATATATATATATATATATATATATATATATATATATATATATATATATATATATATATATATATGGATACACACACACACACACACACACACACACACACACACACACACACACACACACACACACACACACACACACACACACACACACATATAAATTTATTTATTTATTTATATTTATACTTATATATACACTAGTATTTATAAACCTAGGGCTTCAAAGGAAACTATATGTATGACTAGTTGTAGGGTGCCTGTATAAATAAACTCAAAGTGATGGTTTTAAATGGATTTATGATGCTTCAGTTTTGAAAAAAACTATATTCATTTTTAAAAACATTTAGGACATATTATTCATTAAGTATTTTATTATGAATATCATAACCTACATATCTTCTTATATATGGATATGGTAGTATAAAGGTTAAAATCCGTAAAACCAAGTATGCATAGGTAGATGAGTGAATGGTTTGTTTTTACACTTAGCTATATTCATAAATATATGTACACAAAGTTTAATGAGGATATAGTAGTTAATATTTCATTATATTATCTTTATTTGAATTTTGTAATTGTTTATCTTGATTGTGTGTTGTTATTACATATTTAGATTAGTTTAAAATTTGAAAAAAGAACTTTGTACAGTTGATAATGTGACTGGGTATGCATTTTTATTTTATTATGAATTAAAGAGTTTATATGGTCAAAACTAAGTTGTTATATTAGAAAACCCAAGTTGGGTATAGATGGCTAGGTGTATGTATTTGATCATATGCTTATAATTTTAAATGTCAACTAAAATAGATTGAATTTTTGTATTTGATTAAGAAGAATTAGTATAACTAAGTTGGTTGTATGTATAGTGTGAAGCACATGAAATTGTGTGTGTTTATAGTTATAAAAGTATATAGGATTATAGGGGTTTTATTTTTTTATCTTAACATATTATAAAAGGGTTATAGGGGTTTTATTTTTTTATCTTAACATATACGAGAGTATACAAAATACTCTAAGACAAATGAAAATGGATGTTATCTTAGAGTATATTGTATATCATACGGTGTTTATACTGTGTTGAATTCATACTCTACATTTCAAAAAATCTACATATAAATGGTATAAGTTATATGTTTATTGATTGTGTAACTAATCAAGAAAAGATTATACCATTTATATATATACATTTACGTATACAATTATGTTATGTATAAAAGTATTATAATCATAATATTGTATAAATAAATGCTTTTATATATTTCAATGTTGATTAAAAGTATTAAACTATAGTAGTTATGAATATTAAATATAAAGATTTTTGGAATGGCTTTTGTTATATGTGAAATATGAACAATTAAATAAGCCTATGATATAACATTGTTTTGGGGAGAAAGAACATTATAAGTTGCTTTGTGGTTTAAATAACTCCTAGTCTAGATAAATCATTACCTAAAAGGTATGTTATATTGAGAACTATTTTTGATTTTGTTTATTATTTTATAATAAACTAGATGTTATGGATTCATTTCATTTCATTGATAGACTAAATGAATGTAATTGATATTTTTGTACTTAGCCTTATTTTTATTAGATAAAGGAAAATATTTGAATGAATCAATTTATTTTTATATTTTTATAGAATCTTACATTCATGACACTAAATAAGTAGTGGATGGATTATAATAGCTTAATTAATGCCATCAATACAAGATGAAGTATAATCTAATTGAGTGGTGTGTATGAAATTGACTGATCCTAGAGATCATTAATTATTGAAAACTTTTGCCAAAGTAATTTTTTAATTAAAAATTTTCAATTTATATTTTGATATAGTTTTCATATTTTTTCGATATCATATTAGAACAAAAAAATTTATGATACACATTATGTATTAGATATATTCAACACATGGGTTATGGGTTGTTACTTTGGATTCCCACACCATTATTATTTACCCACATGTGAAGGGAGGGTCATCCCCTCAATTGCTAGATAGTGCAGGGGATCTATGGTCTATGGTTGGTGTGTAAAATCACATAGGTGATGCTCTCTCTCCTAGTTGGAGTACTATACTATGGACTACACTTGAGATTATAGATTAATACTTGAATCATGGAGACTCTACTCCATGGAGATTTGTATCATGTTTATCATTTCATATATTATTATGTATTACTAAAAACTATAACATTTGTACATTATACTTCTATAGATATGGTTGTGATGATGTATCAATCATGACTAAATTTATATTATTGCATTTATGACTTGATGTAATATTTATTACTTATTCAATAATTTTCTTGATTTTTATATATGTTCATGGTGATCCCTAACTACATGGATTAACTATAAACTTATTAGTTAAATAAATTAATATAGTTAGTTAAAGATCAATAATTAGATTTATAATGGTTAAATCTTTATGATTAATATGTGTAATTAAATTTAAAAAAAATCTTGTTTTTTTTAGAAAACCTAGTGATGTTTTTACATTATGGTGTCAAAGCTAAGGATCAAACTCTAGGACTTAATGTGTTTGATAATACACATGTATTATCCTAATAATAAGGAAAAATAATGATGTGTACTAAACTAAGAAGTGAGGTTAATTAAAATATAGAATCCTCTATTGATCCAAATCTATTTTCCACTAAGAAACCTATAAAGTTGGACTAAATCCTCACAACCATGCAAGAGACTAGGGATAAAATCACAAACCTAGATAAGGAAGTGCATGGCCATGAAGAGGAGAATGCTTAGGATGAACCTAAAGATCATCTTGATGATAAGTAATATTTTCAAAAACATAGGCATGAGGAATTCCCATAAGATGTGAGAGGTTGAATATTTGTACAGTTGGCACATGACATCAAAAAGGTAAATTCACCGAAGCTCAATGGAATTTTATTTGGAGATGGAGCTAAAGTGTGGTTGATAGAAATAGAGAAGTATTTCAAAATTCAAAATTATTATAATATTTCAAAAGTAGTCTAGGGAGATTATTAGCTTGAGGGTGAAGCAAAAACTTGGTAGGAAAATAAGGAGCTCAAGATTAACCTTGAATCAACCACCACCATTTGGGAATAGTTTGTGACACTATTTAGGTCATGATGGCTTCCACAACTATACTTCAATCAAAATCTTACATATTTTAGGAATCTTAAGCAAGGGGATTTATCAGTGAATGAATACTAGGAGAAATTCACTAAGATCATTAAGTATGTACCTCAATATTAGGTGGATGAGAGGTTTAGAATCAAGAAATTAATCATGGGATTGAAACCCCAAATTGGCTATGAAGTAGATGTGCATGGTCCATCTACCATGAATCAAGTGTTTGATAAGGTAGTCAAGTAGGAATAGAAACTAAAATATCTTGCCCAAGTTAGAGATAAGTTCAAAAATAAGTGGGGAAGTTCTAAACCAAATTTTAAGAAGAAAAATTAGAAGTAAAGGAGTGGAGACTCCAAGGGTCAGTTCAAGAATTAGAATGCCAAGTTTAATAGTGGTTCAAGGAATATAAAACTTGGTAATGGTTTTAGTGATGGTTTCAAGGGACACCAATGGTTTGAGAAGAAAGAACCTTTTAGAGGTTGATTCCTATGTGTATATGACCATTTTGATCGATAATATCCTCAGGACAGGTTTAATAATACAGATTCTACTTCTCAGCAAGGTATGTTTCAGTAGGGGATTAATGTAGCTATTAATAATCATCAATATGACTATCAATATTCTCCCGTAGAACTATCAGGTATTTTTTTCAATCATATAGTTTCTATTTTGATTGACATAGGAGCTTAAAAATTATTTCATTATGCCTATAATTCTTAGTAAATTATCTATGAAAGCTAGAGTTATGGAAAATGCATGGTTGATATAATATGAGAATGAATAAAAGTTGATAAGTGTCTACTTGAAGAAAATATTAGGTTTCTTGAGTTAACTATAGTATATCTTTTTGCATCACCATTGGGATTATATGATGTGATCCTAGGAGTCAATTGGCTTATGAAGCATAGAGCCAAGGTAGACTATTATCTGAAGAAGTTTGAGTGTAAAGATGATTTTAGGAATCAGACACAACTTTAGGATAAGAAAAGGGAGTTGAAGATAAGTCATATTTATATAATTCAAAACAAGAAAGCTCAAAGGAAGGGATGTCAGGCATTTATCATTAAGATAAATGATATGGAAGAATATAGGGAACCATCTATCAAAGATTATCCTTTTTTGATAAAATTCCATGATGTTTTTCCATAAGAATTACTGGGATTACCTCCTAATTATGAGTTTTATTTCTCAATTGATATCACACTTAGATCAGAATCATAGTCAAATGTAATGTATAAAATGACAACCATTGAATTGGTTGATCTAAAGGCATAACTTTATGAGTTATTATTGAAAAGTTTGATTTGACCAAGTGTGTCACCATGGAGTGTACTAGTTGTATTCATAAAGAAGGAGGATGGAACTATTCACCCATGTATAGATCACAAGATGTTGAATAAAGAAATGATCTAGAACAAATATTTATTTCCATGCATTGATGATCACTTAGATCAAATGAGAGGGTCAATAGTATTTTATAAGATTGATATTATATTAGGGTATCACCAATTGAGGATATGTGAAGAGCATATTTTGAAAACAATGTTCATGACTCAATATGGACACTAGAAGTTCAAAGTTTAACCACTTGGATTGACAAATGATCTTGCAACATTTATGAATATTATGAACAATGTGTTCATAAATTAATTGTATTTTTTTTTTGCTATTTCTTGATGATATACTTATTTATTCTAAGGATGAGGAACATTATTTTCAGCATTTGGGACTAGCTTTGTAATGTTTGCAAAATCATAAATTGTATGGCAAGTTGTCCAAGTATGTATTTTTCCAAAAAAAACTATAGTATTTGGGGAATTATATTTGTGGATGGTAATTTAGTGTATCCAACAAAGATAAGAGCCATAAAGGAGTGGACATCACCAAAAAATGTGCATAAGGTAAGGAGTTTCGTGGGATTAATAGGCTATTATAGGAAATTCATTCTAAATTTATCTAAGATAGTTAATCAAATTACCTCCCTTTAGTGGAAGAATCAGAGTTTCACCTAGTTAGATAAGTTGAGATAGCCTTTCAAGAATTGAAAAGGAGGATTACTTCAACACTAGTGCTAAGAGTGCTTAATCTTAATGGTCAATTCTTAGTGATCCCTGATGAATTTAAGGATGGACTTGGAGGATTTATTATGTAGGAAAGTTTAATAGTAGCCTATGAGTCTAGAGAACTGAAGCCATATGATGTGAATTATTCTTATCATGACCTAGAACTTGTGGTCATTATGCATACTTTGTAAGTTTGGAGTTATTATCTATTGGGGAAACCATTTGAGCTCAAGACCGAGAACTTGGGACTCATGTACATCTTTACCCAACTAAATTTGAATGTTGATTATAGATGATGATTCAAGTTCTTATTTTATTATGATTTTGATATTAATTATATCAAAGACAAGGATAATAGAGTATCTAATACTATAGGTTATAAAAGGTACATAATAGTCATGGCTACTATTAGGAGTACTTTCAAAGATCAAGTAATCAAATTCTTACCAAGAGATAAATTCTATGATCAGGTCATGGAAACATTATTTGAGAATGCTTAGAATCTAAGGTATAAAGGATTCAAGAGAGAGAGTGATGGTATTTTATGGTACAATGGTAGAATGTATGTACCTGATCGAGAATTTAAGGAATTTAGTGCTAAATGAATTACACAATTCCTTATATTCAAGACATCTAGGAGTAACCAAGCTCATGGTTAAGCTTAGACCACTTTAGTTTTAGAAAGTAATCAAGAGAAATGTAATGGATTTTGTTCTCATTATCTAAAATGTTAGCATGTTAAATTTAAACATTTTCATTTAGATGGATTTTTATATCCACATGACGTACTAGAATGAAAGTGGCAAGTGGTTAGCATGGAATTCAACTAAGGGTTATTATCGTATAACCAACATGACATGATCTTGGTTGTAGTTGACAAATGAATCAAGGTATCCCACTTCATACTAGGCAACTTGATAGATAATACACCTATTATTTCAAAGAGATTCATTAAATAACTGTATCGATTACATGATTTTCTAGAGAAGACCATTTTAGATCTAGATCCAAGGATGACTTATAGGTTTTGGTTGAATTTAAATTCAGCTCTAGGTATGCAATTGAACTTTATCACTACTTATCACCCATAATTTAATAGATAGATAGATTGAATTAACTAAGTTTTAGAAGATATAATTCATATGTATTGCATGGATCATAAATACAAGTGAGATGAGTACCTTCCATTGATTGATTTTTCTTATAAAAACTCATACCAATCAACATTAAAGAAATCTCCATTTGAGGCATTATATAGGAGGTTTTGAACACTAATCAATTGGGATAGGTTAGAATACATGGTAGTCTTTGGATTTGAGATGCTTTCATAAATGAAAGTGTAAGTTAGGATAATTAGGTAGAGGTTGTCCAAGGCCAATGATATATAAAAAACTTTTTCTAATCTCAAGAGAACATCTAGGTATTTTGTTGGTGATAAAACATTTGTATGGGTTAAGCCTAAGAAAATATTGATTAAATTTGAGAAGTCAGTGAAACTTTAATTGAGATATGTGGGACCCTTAAAGGTTTTGGAAGTGGTCAATCCTATAGAGTATAGTCTTGTATTTCCACCATCTCTATCTCTTTTGCCTAGTGTCTTCCATGTATCTTATCCTAAAAAGTATGTTGTTGATTCTTCACATGTGTTGGATTGGAATGCCTTACAGGCTTTGGACCGCAAAGTGGTCATGGTAGAACTAACCAAAATAGTTAACACTCATAAACTCTATTTGAAACATAGATAATGGTATAATGTAAGGTATAGTGGGACCAATATTCTGAAGATAGTGCTATTGGGAGAACTATGATGAGTTTTATGAGCTATTTTAATAATTTTTCTTTGATTTGCTACTATATATTATTAATTTATACTAAATAATGTTTTAAATTCATAATTTGTATTTGAATAAATGTCATTAGGATGATGACCAGATTTAGAGGGAAGGATTGAACATCCTAATTTCTCTCTAATATTAATAATCTATTTGATTCATGGATTATTATGGTAGATTAGTTGATTAACTAATATTTTATTAAATATTTATGTCATATGCTGATTATGGGATAGTTATGTGATGTTTCATTTACATGATTAGTTTCTATGCATTGAAATAATTTTATATTATTTACAATTTTATCATGTTTGTTAATTATAAAACATTATTTTACATATATAATGAGGTTTTAGGATAAATACCTTAATTGTTGTGAGGTATATGTAGGACATATTCTTCCCTTAGAGTGTTAGAGGGACATAATCATTAGAGAGGGTGGTTTAGATGGAGACGTTGTGGAAAGATAGAGAATGAACCCAAAAACCCATGCACACACCACATTAGCATTTCATGTTATGTGATTAATTATTTGATAGATAGTTGTAGTATGTTTTGTTTTCCATTTGAATAACCATTGTGATCTTTTATGATTTCACTAATCTATTTTTTGTTGATGATCATGCTGATTTGTTTGAGTGATTTTGTTAATTTTTGTGATCATACATAGATTATTGCATGAAGTAATTTTTTGGTTGAACTAATGAATCTATATATGTTTCTACTTACCTTACTACCTTATTTGTTATGGTTATGTAGTACAACAATGTGATGTTCTATATGCATTAATAGGTATAGATAGATTCTATTATTGTTAGATGCTATAAAAGATTGAGGTAATAATAATTAATGATTATTATTATAATATATGTATATCCTAATATCAAAATATATCGATAGAATTATTTTAAATGTCATTTTATTTAATTTAATGTTTGATCAAAGGTTTAATATTAATAATACATTTAATATATTTGTTATATGATTTAGAGAAATAATTTTGTTATCATAATGTTTGTGGATGACTTCATAATGTTAAATACTAGTCTTTTTTTAATCCATATTTTTGTTATCATGTTATATAGTTAATATGTTAAACAACTAGTTGATAGTCATTATATGGAGATATAACAATTATTATTTAGTCGATACTTAACTTGCATGGAATAACATTAGGTCTATGTGACTTTTTGTTTATTTGGTTTAGTTGGTCAGTTTGGGAAGTCAATGAGGGAATTATGTAAGTCAACGGCATGCAAATATTATTGAGATTATAAAATGATTATTTTATAGATTATTTTGGATGGCTCAAGATGACTAGGTTTTATAGTCAATTATTGACTTTAGATTAACCATTATTTTGTGAAAATCATGGATAATTGTTACGGATTACATGGTGGTAGACTATAGAATTCTATAAGCTATTTATTCATGCAAATATTTTTGGCTAGTTGGGTCTACCATTAATGGATGAGAAGGTGGTGGTATGTAACTGAATGGAGAAGAATAAAAAGAAAAGAGAGATGGATTTGAGGAGAAGATATAACATGGAATATGACATACAAATCATAAGGGATAGAAGGTGAAGAATGTGTGAATGAGTTGAGGAATTAGAATAATTCAACTTCCTTAGCATTCATATATTCGCAAGTTTATTTTGTAATTAAATTCCTTTTTCTAAAATGTTGGATGGGTTCTTGAATTGATATGGTTATTGGGTTTTCATTATTTGAAGCATTATATAAATGAGTTGTATGTAGGGCCTTGTAGAAGGCTTGGCCTCAACAAAACCCTACAACCAACCTAGGGTAACCTGAGCAAATTAGGTAGACTATTAAAAATTTCCATGGGTGTTTTAGGCTATTAAGAAGATCTTTCCTAAACTCCTCTTAAAATTTTAATATCACTATTCATCATGGAAGATTATTCTTGATGGGTATATATGATGTCACTTGAGATAGTTTTTTTGAACTAGTTTTTTATATATTCAATAAGGTATTTAGAAATATGGATTAAAACATTATAATGTATGAGGAATTAATTGTGTAAACCTATTTGGATTTTTGGGCAACAAAAAATATGGGTTCTTTATACAAAATATATTATGTAGTACACACACACACACACACACACACACGTATATACTTAGATTGAACTGATAAGGTATACATAAATACACACATAATACACACACATATGTATGTGTGTATATATTTATATATAAGCTGGTATTTAGAAACTTATGGGTTCAAAGGAAATTGTATGTATGACTAGTTGTAGGGTGAATGTATAAATAAACTCAAAGTGTTGGTTTTAGATGCATTTATGATGCTTCGGTTTCAAAACAAAATTTAATCATTTAAAAAAACTCAAATCATAGTATTCACTAAGGATTTTATTGTGAATCCCATAACTTCCACATATGCTTATATATGGATATGGTAGAGAAATGGTTAAAAGTCATAAACCTAGGTATGGGTAGGTAGATGAGCAAATAGTTTATTTTTTCACTTAGTTATATGCATAAATATATGTACATGAAGGTTAATGAGGATATAATAGTTAAGATTTCATTATATTCACTTTATGTGAATTGCACAATTATTTAGCTTAATGTTGCATTATTATTTCATATTTGGATTAGTTTATAATTTGAAAAAGATATTTACATAGTTAATAATGTGATTGGGTATGTGGTTTTATTTTATCGCACATGAATGAGTTTATATGGTTCAAACTGAGTTGTTATATTAGAAAACCTAAGTTAGGTATAGATGGTTGGGTGTTTGTATTTGATTATAAGCTTTTAATTTTAAATGTCAATTGAAATAGATTCAAATGTTTTATTTAATTAAGAGGATTTAGTATAAATAAGTTGGGTATATGTATAGTGTGAATTAGAAAAAAATATGTGTGCTTAAAGTTATACAATTATATGGTATTGTCCTATTTAAAAAATGGTTATGGGCTTTTTGTTTGTTAGTTGTACATATACAAGAGTATATATAATACTTAAAGATAAATGATAGTGGATATTATCTTAGAGTATAATATATATAATAATGTGTTTAAATTGTGTTAAATTCATACTTTAGAGTTCTAAAAATATACATATAAATGGCATAAGTTATACATCTGTTGACTATGTAACCAATCAGGAAAAGATTATACCATTTATATATATACATTGACATATACAATTGTGTTATGTATAAAATTATTATAATCATAGCAGTGCATAGATTAGTTCTTTTATATATTTTAATGTTGATTAAAAGAATTAAATTATGGTATTCATGAGTTTTAAACATAAATATTTTTAGATTGGCTTTTGTTATATGTGGAATATGAATAATTAAATAAGCTTGTGATATATTACTATTTTAGGGAGAAGGAACATTATAATTTACTTTATGGTTTAATTAAATTTTAGTCTAGATAAATCATTACCCAGATGGTATGTTATATTGAGGATTGATTTTAATTCTCTTTATTATTTTGTAATAAACTAGATGTTATGGATTCATTGCATTTCAGTTGATAGACTAAATGAATGTAATTGATATTTTTGTACTTAGAATAACTTTTATTAGCTAAAGTGAAATATTTTTAATGAATATATTGGTTTTTATATTAATATATATTTTTACTAAATATTGCATTCATGACACTAAATAAGATGTGGATGGATTCCATTGGCTTAATTAGCACCATTAATGGAAGATGAGATGTAATCCAATTAAGTGGTATGTATGAAATTAACTGATCTTAGAGATCATTAATTATTGAAAAATTTGGCCCAATTAGTGTTTTAATTAAACATTATAATTTCATATGTTTATATAGTGTTAAGTTTTATGTGATATCATATTAGAATGGATTTATTTATGGTACACATTATGTATTATAAATATTCAACATATGGGTTCTAGTTTTTTACTCTATATTCTTGCACTGTCATTATCTACCCATCCATGAAGGGAGGGCCATCCCCTTGTTTGGGAGATAGTGCAGGGGATCTATGGTCTATGATTGGTGTGGAAAAGTGCTTGAATGATGCTCTCCCTCCCATCTAGATTACTATAATAGGGACTACACTTGAGATTATGCATTGATACTTGATTCATGGAGAATTTGCTCTATGGAGCTTTGTATCATGTTTTATCATTTGAGATATTATTATGTATTGCTGAAAATTATAACATTTGTAAATTTTAATTCTACAATAGTGGTTGTAATGATATATCATTTGTGGTTAAATTTGTACTTTATCATTTATGACTTGATGCAATATTTATTGATTATTAAGCAATGTTCTTGATTTTTGTATCTCTGCATTGTGATCCTTACATAAGTGGATTAGCTATAAAACTATTAGTTAACTAAATTAATGTAGTTAGTTAAATATCAATAATCATATTTCTCATGGTGAAATTTGTATGTTGAATATGTTTAATTAATTTAAATAATATATCATTTTTTATAAAACCCAGTGGGGATATTATAGATGAACCCTTAAGTATGTGTAAATGCACAAAACTATACAAAAAATATCAACCCAAAAAAACTTACATTTTACACCAAAATTTACAACTTGAATCCAAACAACCCTGACATGTTTATAAATCTAGTTTTTATATTTTTAATGGTTTTCCTAAAACCCTAATACCATATAATGGCATAATGTCATCACCATTAGTTTGTAGATGGAACTACATTCCATATTTTAGTGAATAGGGATGAATCCCTACTTTTATATCAAACTGAGGCTACATACATTCTAAATCTAAACTATTTTTGTTCAATTCAAACTAGATTTACTTAATCTTATATTTCAATGAAACCCATATCCAAATAATGACAATAAAAAACCAAGCATCCTTTTTTTATGTCTAATAGCAATACTCAACCTACCTAGTTTTTAGCTATACCTTTTCTCATTCAAGTTAGAATGTATGTAACATAATTTTTTACTTACAATACTTGTTCTTTTATCTCTTTTTCCCTCTTCACATGGTGATTATTCTACTCATTTTCTCTATGTTATTCATTTTTATAACTTTAGCATGTTCAAATAGAACTCCAACTTTATTGTGAGTTGGCATAATGTATTTTTGTTAAGTTTATGTGCCTCTTTGATTGCTCAAAAATGCTAAAATCTAGGAATGGATATTATATACTCCATCTTTCTCTCAAAAACCAAGTCAACACATAAAATGATGATAAATAATGAAAACCCTAAAAATTGTTTGAGAATCCTCATCAATCTTACATTGACTTCAAATAGATTACATTTAGAGGATATTCAAATTATTTATGTAATAACACCAACCCATATGTTTTTAAAACTTGGTTTATTAAACATAATTCGGGTGAACATTACCCCATATTAACCTTTATAAACCCCTAAGGGGTAAGTCACAACATGAACATGAATTTATATAACCTGAGCACTAAAGACTATTTAAAACTGCAACTTATACATATTCCTATTATGCATAAATAAGTCTCATAGATAACATAATTTAATATGAATGATATTTTTTAATTAAAAAATAACACATCAAAGTTACTCCATGTAATGAATAAGGTGTAATGTAAAATTAATGGTTATATGGTAATTCTAAAAATTCTCACTAATATCATGCACAACAATGCCACCAACAATATTTATAAAAATCAACAACCACCATTATGAAACTCATATAATCATTTACAATAACCATATAATTAGCAACAAGAAGTCAAAAATCATTCAGTCCTACTATGGTGTGTGTGGGTTTATTTTATCACTCTCTTTACCCCAATGTAACTATCTATTTCCCCTATCTGATGCTACTCTCCCTTTTCACTATAAATGAGGACAAAAATATAATGTATCCAACTCATCAAACAAACCCATAGTTAGCCCATATCATGACAATAATCAACATGTAATCATAAAATCTATTGATTGTAACTAATCCATAATGATCATGATCATGATCACAATTAAATAGCTCATCAAAATAAATATATATTTGTTAACCAAAAAACATCAACTAATCCATCTCAGAATAAACAATAGATATACTATTAATCAATACACAATCCTTTAAGAAATGATTTAAAAATCCACATGGAAAACTTGTATAAAAATTATTTGATATATTATTAGGAATAACTTGGATTCATAAGCTCCATGAAATACCTTTAATAGTTCATGAGTGTCTTAAATATATTCATCCCAAGTCCATTTATGTATTCAATATGAGTATCCTTTATAATAGGAAAATTTTTTTTCACAATAAATAATTATACAACCTCCTAAGGTTAATAGTACATAAAAAGGTAACATATAGACAATAACCTTTATTAGGAAACCCCTATTTGAGAGTCCATTTCATTATATATATATTGGAATCTTCAAGATCCCCATTTAAACCTACATAATCTATAATTTTATTAACAATATAACACCATGTTTCATAATGGGTATAAAAACCCAATATTAAACCAAGGAAATCATAGAGCATTAATCAATGGGTTCCAAGAATATCTAAAACTTCTACTACTACCTCATAAACACATAGCCATATGAGTCATACACAAAATATTATAGATTCTCTAATTCTATATTTGGCACATTACATGATCCTTAGCAACATGACCAATTCACTATACCATATGTAGAGTATAGAATTATTGGTGTAGTATTTTTACCACTATGTGGTTTTACCTATAAGGTATAGTTAGATTACTTAGGTTTAATAAAGGTCTTTAGGGGAAAATACACTTTATGTATTTTCTAATTTGGATTTGAAACACATAACTACCTTTTAGGTGGGGACATTTATCCGTACACAAACAGACACACACACACACACACACACACACACACACACACACACACACACACACACCTTATTTTTTAATATTTATAACCATTAATATTATTAAATTGAATTCTTTTACACATTGTGAAGTTTTCTTCTCTCATGTGTTCATGATTTCACTACTCCATACAATGTCACCTTCATGTATTTAATACTATCCATTTATCAATCCTCAAGTGTGGTATGATCCTACATGGTGTTAAATATATCTTGTAGTTGAATACCATATATTTTGTTGTGAAATAATGAGCATTTATCTTTCATATCATAGATATATAATTCTTTGGTCCTAAATATTGAAGATTCTCCATTTTCTCAGATTTTGCTCTTCTTAAGGTTCTTTTGTTAAACTAGATTTAGGAAAATAACAAGGGAAAATGATTTTTTATAGGTCATCTATGCCATTGATTTAATAAGGTGCCATAATCCTTTGGTTGTATACATGACCTAGTTTCATGATAGGTTATTTCAGCCTATTTTGGAGGGTTTGGAGATATTTTATTATGATCTACTCAAAATCATACATCTATGGACTTAAAGGGAAAACCATTTATATGTGTGTCTTGGATTATCAATAAAATTAGTTTGTCTCATTTGGTTTTTGGGTATCAAGAATAGATCTAAATATTTAGTGGATTTATAAACTTTTCTTAATTATATGCCTACATAGATAATGTTAGATCTATACACTTGATCAGATAAATGATATATTCAAACCATTTTTTGGACATAAAGTGTATCTCAACACCTCCTATCACAATTGTTTAATTATCAATCCCCATTGGACATTCACCCTTGTTTAGACACTTGGAAAAATTTGGATCTAATTTGAACACCTACTAGAATTGTAACCCTTAACCCCTGGTCATATGGGAGTTTATCCCCTGGTCATAAGAAACCCAAGGGTTCTTAACCTTTCCTTAAAAATTTGAGCCCAATGTATTTACACTAAAATAATTGTGCAAAGTAGAGATTAATTTTACAGGAAAGAAACTTCAAACTTCTATCACTTTAGCCAACAGTTCCTTTTTAGGCACCATTTTTTTGAAAGGGTGAGTTTTTATGATCTCTATGCATTGGTGATATTATTTAAAATTATAAATTAAAACTCTATAGTTTAATGAGGGTTATAATATTTATTAATTTCTACTTGCACACTCTTTTATGCATTGTATTGCTTATACACTGATTACTTAACTACAAAGGTATTATTGGTTACACCTAATGTCTCTAGAGAATATTATATTTCTCACTGATTGTTGAATTGATTACTCATCCATATGATTTCTTAGTTGTGTCAAATTTTATCACATTAAACATGAATTATTTTTTTAATTTACGGTTTCATTGAAGATTGTATTGTGTATTATTTCACTTCCTTGTTATCTCTTGTCTCAATCATGCTAACTCCAATTAGGAGATACCAGATGATAATAATTTATTATACTCTACTGTTTCTAATTATAAATACAAGCTATGCTTCATGGAAAATGTACATGGAATTATTTCTCATAGAATAGGACTTTATTCCATTTTCATATGGATAGATTCATACCCTCACTGACCCAAGTCAATACAATGATTAGGTTAAATCTTGTGACTATGTTTATGGTTATTTATTTATGCACATTTCATGGGATATAAAACACCATGTTAATCACATAGAGTTTATTTTCATTATTTAGAGCACTATTCAAACTCTTTTTAGAGATCTTGTTGAGCTTTTACCACTACTCCTCCTACTCCTTTTTCTTATGATGAGTCATTCTAGATGGAAAATGCTCTTTCTTATGTCGAGCCACCACTAGTGGATGAGTTTTTTATATAGCTTAGTTTTACTTTTTTAGAATCTACATCAGTTCTAATGCAAAAATTTTCTCTTCTCATGCCATCATGGATTCATTATTCGAAGGATCATCTCATCTTCATTGATAGTATGAGTGTACTTATTAAGAGCCTTGATGACTCATATGTTCTTATGGATATTCATTTTATAGATCTGCATGATTAATTTTCTATCTAATATTTAATTTTAAGGGTCATTAATCCATGATATCCACATTACATGGGCATTATTTCATTGAATGTCCCATACCACTATTTTGATAGGTTCACTTTAATGGCATTATATTCAATTCTAGTGCATAATCTTGTCAAACCTATGTCACATTTTAGTTTTGGACCATATTCAAAGATATGTGTACTTATTACTTCATATTACATTACGGAATGGGTATATTTTTAGCACACTTATTATGTTCTTCCTCTTGAAATGTGAATAACATTTTTTGATGCAGATTGAGATTTTTCAATATTTAGGTAGAGGATTCAAAATTGACATTAGTCATTTTATGAGCTCTAATTTGAACAACCTCAACATATTATATAGGGACTTCTTATTTATCTATTTTTTGTGTAATTAAGTACCTCATTAGGCCTCATATTTGATACCCAATTCTTATACTCACCTAAGCTATGCTTAAGGGGGTGTTCATGTAGGATTTTTTCCACTATGTGGTTTTACCTACCTTTTAGGTGGGGACCTTTATGCTCTAATATATACATATACCTTCCTTTGTACTTTTTATAATATGGAATGTTATTACATTCAATGATTTTTCACATTGTGAAGTTTCTTCCTTGCATGTGTTTGTGATTTCACTACTCCATACAATGTCACCTTCATACATGTGATCCTATCCAATTATTGATCCCTAGGTGTGGAACAATCCAAAAATAAGACCATATGATCATTATTTATATGGGATAATTAGCTATCACTCACTTTTTAGATAGTCCTAAAAATTTCAATAAATCAAAAAACTTAAAAACTCAAAAAACTTCAAATATTCAAGAAAATACAAAAAACTTCAAATACAACAAAAATACAAAAATATTTAGTATTTCACATGTTTATTATATTTTTCATATGTTGTTTACTTTATGTAAATCTATATCATTTAATTTATATACACACATGTTTCAAGTGTATTTGAGTGTGATATAAACATACATAAGATCCATGATGCATGACCTAGTAGATGTTGGGCATTTTCTTCTCCTGCATGACACACTATATTGTGGGCATTTTAATTCTATATGATCATGATTGACATAAGATATATAATTTTATGATCATTTAAATTATCACATCAAACTTATATAAAGAAATGTAAATATGTATATACTCATGTTTCTATCTTAATTAGTGTACTTAATATGTTATTCTACATGACATTTTTCTAACATATGTATGCAAGGACTAGTAAAGCATGTTTATGATAGCTTCTTCTATTTTATTTACTTTATCTATTCATATGTCCTACTTGAATGTACTTATTGTTTTATTATTTATCTTACTTATGGAAAATTTGACTATGTTCCTTGCTTGTTGGGAATAATTCCATGAATATTATATGTTTTTTTGGTGTGTGGACTTTTACATATATCCTCCCACTAAGTATGTAACATTTAAACATGCCCCTAGTTTTTGTATTCCTTAGACCCCTCTTTGCATTACATTTGAGTACTATGGTGTGTGTGATTTATTGTTTGATGCACCTTTTATATTATATATATTACCATGATATAAATCATGCATCTTAAGACTTCTTATGTATGAATATTGTGAGATTAATTGATATATCTAATTTTAAATTATACTACTATATGCTACTTTACTACATTATTCACACATATACAACATAGTTATCTTATCCTTA
Source organism: Torreya grandis (assembly GCA_037957365.1). Classification (NCBI taxonomy): domain Eukaryota; kingdom Viridiplantae; phylum Streptophyta; class Pinopsida; order Cupressales; family Taxaceae; genus Torreya; species Torreya grandis. The sequence goes on from JARHVA010000327.1 coordinate 81,490, forward strand.
TGAGATAATGTTAATAGGACATTTTCATTCCCATCACCTCAAAATTAGGGGCATATATTTGGGTTCATGTCATAGAGACATGATTCCACATACGTAAAATTGAAATAATTGGCAAAATTTGATTCAATTTACATGATTTATATATACTCATGGGACATAATTCTATACATTTGGTACATATTTGGGATAATTTTTTTAATATTTAATATACATATTATACATATTTTATAGATTAGATGTTACATTTTGGCATATACTTTATCTTGAGACATATTTGAGGTGCATTACAGATATCTTACTAATACTATACCAATATTCATTCACTAGCTCTACCACGATGTAATTATTAAGATTTTATATACTACGTAAGTTAGAATATTTGATTAGTATGATCGATATTTATTGCCTTTTATGGACTTGCTAATATTTTTATATAATTTAAATTTTTTATGGTTTTACTATTTGACTCAAGTGATATTGGCTAAATTATGATATAATAAAGGTGTGTAATTAAGATTTTGATCTCTCGATGGACTTGACATAACTCACACTTATATAAGATTAGGGGCTTTATTAGACTCCAATTTATCTATTCAAATTCCAAGTTTTAGTTGTGAACCTATATCCAATGTTTTAGCTAGGAAGAATCATTATCAAAGAAAATTATTAATGGGAAACATGGTTGCATCAACAAACAAGTTTACTCCTTCCTTTCTCTCTTTTATTTTTAACAAATTTAAATTATTCATTTTTAGATTATATGCAATAATTAAACCTATAACATACTCTTAGTTTCAGTTCATACACACAAAAAATTCAAACATGGCTCAAGCAAAGCAATGTATGTGTGCACAAACCATGATACACATTTATTTCCTTTAAAACAATAATATAATCCTTATGTATTACTATATTTAAGGGGACAAAAATGTAGATGCTTAAAATTATATTTATATGTTAAAATAGTCTTTTAAATTTGAAAAATATAACTCAAGGCTATACTTTCCAGTTATTGACCTTCTTTGTAGCTAATAGGATTGAATTCATCATCTCATTAGGTCAAAATATTTATCTTGTAGTCCAAACATGTTATTATGATTATATAGATCACATATAGCCTAGAGTACACTTAAAATTTGACATGTATCCTTAATTATTAGTTATAGAGCTCAAACAACCTTATATGTTCTTGTACAGTTGCATTCAGACTTAGATAGTAGTGTCAACACTATTTTCCATTATTCAACTAAAGTGTTCATTCCTTCTAAACACTCAATTTTGAATATATTTCAATATATATGGGTTATCCTATTATGTTTCATTAACCCTTTTTTGAGGAATTTTTTAAAAGAGGTGGTATAAATACAAGTTAAAGCCAACTCATTATCCATATAGAAAATACCAAGTAAGTACCTATTCAATATTACTCAATCAATTGTGTAATTTAGTTATACTACCATATTCTTCCTTATTTCTATATCAATTATAGGAACAAACATATTATAGGTATGAATCATATAAATAACAAACCATGATAATTTTTTTTCAAGTTACAAGATATATCACTTTATTCACTTTCATATACAATCATACATTATCATTCACACACAAGCCAACACTTAGGGGAGAACTACATGTGTCTAAAAACCTCTTAAAAGTATTGGATATGTAGGTAGTGCTCATTGATAGACTGATCATCAAGTTTAGTTCAAATTCATTGTCCCACTAACCCATTTTTGGTAAGGTGAAAATACGTAAGAGGATGATATAAGGTTTGAGATATATTTTGATATGGAAATCTTGCACATGGGATTTAAATACATAATCTGAAGGTTGAAATAAAATCCAAAAAAACCCAAGTGGATGTTTTAGATGATATTCAATATTTCATATAGGATAGATGCATTGAAACATGGATAATAACATCAATTCAAGTGCATGTGCTAATATAAAGATAATTTTTTTAATCTAAAGACTAGATCAAAGTCATAATATAGTCTTTTTTGACATCTTCATTAATCATATTTTCATGTGAATTAGTATATAATCTATGTACAATTTATCCTTCATGTTTCTATTATCATAATATTGAATGTTGTAATTTATATATTGGGCACATGTTTAGATGCAATATTTCTTATCAAAATATCAATAAAAATTAGATTCGTTAACTGGCCTACTTTTTAGAGTAGTTTACTCATTGTTTGATTGGGATACTATTTCAATATTAATCCTTATTCCTAAAAGGGATTAAATAGGTTTTCACCATAAAAAAATGCGGTTGAGATGAAACTACCACTCAATGAAGTTGAAGCAGTTAAGCAGAAGAAATAGGATTGGAAAAAATAGTTCATTTAAGAGCCTTAAAAAAATAAAGTAATGAATAACATGTCATATAAGATGAATATAAAAGACATTTCATCAAATTATAGTGAGAAAAAAAAATAATGTGGCATGTATTGTTGAAATTAGGACCTTTTTCGGAGATATTCTAACAAAAAAAAGTTCAACTTCACGTTGTAATCATGCATCCAAATACATTTTAGAAAAAAAATTAACAAACTGGTCTTATGTTTTTAAGAACTAGTAGTTTTATGTTAAATTTTCCAAGGATGGACAAGATAGTTAGTTATGTGATATTTTGACTGAATAATTTAACTAAGTATAGATACACACATGCATGAGTAGACAAGGAAACTATTGACAAAATAAGTTGCATTTTTTAAAGTCAAGTGGTGCACATAAATATAAGTATAAAAATTTGAGTATATTTAAATATATTATAAATGTTCTCACATATATATAAACATGTTATAAAATATAAAATGAGGTATTTACATTTTTTGGATAAGTTTGGTAGAATTCCATATTAAAACCCTATGCAAGAATATTTTTTTTATAAACTCTATATATTTAGGGAGTTAATAAGGTGGAGAGCTAGTTGTTGAGATCAATGAAGGTAATTTTAGCTGAAGATAAGTGATTTTAAGGATTTATGGTAACCAAAGAGGAAATTTAATTTAGAATAAATCTAAAAAAACTTAAATGGGAATAATTATGAAGCAAAAAATGGAGTGTAGGAATAGGGAGGATAATTTTCATAGAACAAAGAATCGATTACTCAAATCAAGGGCTATTTTTGAAAGCTATTAGAGATGTTTAGGGAATGAAACTTTACTAATTTTTAAATGATAATAAGTTGGGTATTACATATATAATAAACATCCTTTCCATTTATAATAGGTTCAAATGTTAGATTATTAAGTAGTATAGTATCAAGTTGATAGGTAATTTTTATTGAGATATATTATTAAATTTTCCATTGTTGGAGCTTGAATAAACTCTAATAGTCTTGACTTTTTATTTACTTTGGACAACTATGATGAATTATCAACATACATCATCAAAAATTCATCTTACTATGTAATGATGTTTCATGAATGAATAAATTATATTTTATTTCATTTCATTGTTAATTATTAGTAATAATATCTTTTGTGTTCATTAATGGCTACCATATAGCTACCCTCTTTATCATCTAGCCCAATGTGCCTTTGTAATATGTCTTTATGACTTAGGTAATTACTCAAGTAATTATTGAGTGATATTCCAATGTATTGGATGTCTTATCTATAAGGTAAATTATAATGGCATATGTATATTTTTAAAGTGATAAAAAACCTAACAAAATACCTCATTATGATAATGTATGAAGATATCAATCCTTTGAAATTTATGCTCATTATTTTGAAAAAAATTCTAAAATAATTATACAACCACATATCACATATTTATCTTTAAAAAAAACTAAAATATATGATTTTATACCATATGATATTATATAAACACTCCAAAATAGAAGAGAAATACAATACATATATCTGGTGGTGGTGTCTTAAAACACCTTAAAGATTGATAATCAAATAAAATAGAAAAAATGAAATGAAAAATATGATTTAATAGGTGTAATGAATTTCCTTTATATATACCTATAAAAATATTAAAATTTTATAATTTGATCCAATGTAAATCACTAACCCAAAAGAAAATTATAATTATAGTTGTAGGGTACATACTATACATTTCAAGGTACATATATTGAGGTACACACAACCCAATGGAAGACTAAAAGTTTTGTTGACTAAAAGGGTCTTGTAGAAATGGTTTTTAAATTTAAACAATATTTTCCAAAGGGATTTTTATTAAAATCTAAAATTATATTGGACATGCCTGGTTTAATAAGATCTAGTCGAATACCTATATGATCAAAAAGTGATCATTGAACACTTATAACCCCATAAATGATAAGACCATATATTGGATCATTTTATCCAAGTAATGACCATATTTATCTTATAATAATATCCCTGTTAATTTATTTGAATGTGAATTTTATAACTTTTTTATAATCTAAAGTAGAAAATGAATATGTTTACCCTTAGTAGTGTTTATAATTTGGCCTCCCAAGCCAAATTTCAAACCCTACAATTAATTTTTTTTCCTGAGAACACTTAAAAATGGAATGGTTTTACTTAACCTTGTCATGATATTATTATGGTATCGTAATCCTTATAGAATTATTCAAACTCTCATTATATGTACCATGGTTTACTTGAAGAGATCATCATATGATAGTTATTTTGGGTCTTTGGATGATGTACTAAGTTGACATCATGATTTATATATGCCTTTGGGTCTTTAGGTCTTTGGAAAGGTTTAAAGTGTATTTTGAACCTAATGATTTATATATGCCTTGTTTGATAAATTTAAGGTTTCTTAGCATAAATCAAGGTAATTTGGGCAAGTTAAGGTTTCTATTTCTCATTGCAATTCTGCCTATTTTGGCAACTTCTCAAAGAGAAACTTTGATATCAAGATGGGGGCAGGTGTGTAAAGCTTATTTAAGTAATAACATGAGGTATAAGTTGTATCCAAGGTCATTATACATGGTCTATTTGTCAAACATGTTTAAGCTCCAATTAGCCCTCTAAGTCATTAAGTGTCCTTTCAAATGTGTCAAATGTGTTAACCTTGTATTGAGCCTTTAAATAGGGTGCATTATACATGTAACATTGAAATAAATATTTTTTAAGGGAATATTTCAAGGCTAACATGTTTTTGAGTTTGAAGAGTCAACATGAAAGTCAATGAGATGGTAGACACATTGGAAAGCATTTACCTAAAAGGTAGGTTCTTATAGGACAGCCTTGGAGACATGAAGAGAAAATGTAAAATTTTCATAAATTACCATACCACATTCATGAGACTCACTCAGTGCCATCATAGTTGAATTCAAGGCCATACAGGTCATTTCAAGTGAGGAAATGCATTCAAATTTCTATCAAGTTATCACATAGTCTACATGTAGTTTAAATACCACCTTCTTCTACTCACAATCATATGGATAAAATGCATGGGATAAAATCATCTTTAGGAGTATCAAGGGAGTGATTTTACTTATTGATAATGTCATTTTATGGAAGGTATATGAGATAATCTTTATTAACTAATGTTAATAACCTTGGTCAGTCTTAAACTTTCCTTAAGCCTTGCCAAAAACTCAATGGGTGTAAAAGTGAGATAAGTGGCCCCAAATACATTTAGTATTTGATGGGAACACATATGTCATGATCTACACTCCATGTAGGAACTCTTCACATAGTTTGGTTGTACGATCACCTATATGGATGAGGGGAATGCTATAATTTTAAGGTTTTTAACTATGAAAATAAGATTTTTTTGGAGTTTTTGAAAGGTTTAAGACCATTGAACCTCATTTACAATAAGCTTTAGATATTTATATGGATATAAGAATAGGGTACAAGTATTCACATATGGGATCAATTTTATCATTAATATTGAGGTGCTCTTTATCATATAAATAGTCTTGACCAGGCCTCAAACAATCTCATTTCCACTCTCTAAGGCACCTAAATCTTGAATACAAGTCTATGAGACCTTGAACTCAAAAATTAAAAATATTTTTGGTCTTGAGAAATCAACATGTGTTTTTTATGATAACTTTCAAGGATACACAAGTGGATCTTGAGCCAAAACTTGTTAGGATAGTCAATATGAAGAGAAATCCACTTTAGAAATTTATTTTAAGAAGGTGAGGAGGGGATGTTGAAGCAAAAATATGTCATGAAGAGGCATGAAATATTGGAGGACAAGAGTTCATAATGACCGAACTCCTTCCAATAGGAGACTCACCCTCTCACATAGTCAAAGAAATCAGGGTTACCATCTGTGGTCCTAACTATAGAAGAAGGGAAAGTTGATAAAAGGAGTCCATATTTATGTCCCTTAAAGTTGTATAATGTGTATTGAGGATTGAAAATCCATATCATATATGAGACATGTTCTAAGTGATAATAAAGTTTCCATGAAAATGATATTCATTTTCCTACATATAGTCAAGTCATAGATTGCCCCTACACGACAAAATAAGAAAGAAAAAGTGATATATGGTGGATGAGTTAGATAAGGGATTAAAAATTTATATGCTAGTGAGATAACCTTGTACATAATTCCTTCACTACTCATGGAAGCCTCAAAGTTTTAGATAATAAAGAGGGAGGCCTATACTCACAAGCTCAGGCAAAACTAATTATTATATGTTATCAGGTCCTGTAGGAAGGAAGCTGAGTGTTGAACCTTGCATAAAAGTGGTTGATGAGAGAGTATAAATAATTTCTATAAATTTTTATATTAATACTCTTAGTATACAGTGAGTGATTTGTTCCTTTGAGGTAAAAGAGATCCTAATGGCCTAATTAGGTATATGAGGCCTAAACATGCAGACATACAAAGTAAGGAAGAAACATTGAACCTTGCATGGAAAAGATTATAAGATACTGAATTTAGGGTATCTACCTTTTTTTTTTCTTAGTGTTTTTTATTGAAATGTCTTAGTCCTTTAATTTAGGAATATCTCAATGGCCCAACTTGACCTATTAGGCCTAAATAATCCTATGCATAAAAATTAGATACTTTTGCATGATTAGGGATGTTTTTAGGTTGGGAAATACTAGGATGTGGTTTTATAAATTTCATAAGGTTAATCTATAAGTTTAATTTTATAAAATGTGAAAGGAAACTCAACTTGTAGGCCTCTAGGGTAAAAATTTGGCTAGAAGCCTACAAACCCTATGTAAGAGCTAATGGGGTTACAAAGGGCTTAGGAAGAGAGATGGAAAAATAAATTAATGGAAACATGTTTGGTGGGTTGTCACAGATCCATAGGGAGTGTTATAAGTCAAACTAAACATGTTTTACTCCTCTACACCTTGTTTCTCTCCATCTACCCCTCAAAATACAAGGTTTTGAGCCCAAGAACAACTTTCTCCATGTTGGAACTATATAAAGTAGATGCATGGGATCCTAAATAGCTATAAAATATTAAAAGGGGTTGTATATATCATGTTTTTGGCATTTTATTTTCAATTCAAGCCCTTAGAGATATTAATGATCATTAAGAGGTCAAACATGACTAAACTTGCCTAAATTAGTCAAAACAACTTGATGGAGAAAATATCAGAAAACATGTATTCAAATTAATTGAACTAGTCTTTAAAACACCTAAAATTCATATTTCACTCTAAAGAGTTATTATTCTTGGTAGTGGTTTTACAAACACCTATAAGGATTCATCAAAAATTATAATTTTGTAGGGTTTTAGGTAAAAATATGGTTCTAAACATTTTGATAGTTTTATATCATTTATGATGGTAGTGTGAGGTGTATTACATATATTTATATCAAAAAACTCTTTTATATCCTCCTATAACATCTTATACAAGTTTGAACAAAAGAGATAGTCTAGAAAGGCTAGTAAAAGGTAACCTAGTCATCCAGATGGGAAAATTTACTTGGTGTGAACTATTGAAAAGGTATAATTCATGATATGATATGATATGATTTTTTATACCTCACTTATCCATTCTAAAATTTTATATTTTAATTTCATGGTCATCTAAATAGTCAACATCAAGTCACTAGACCTAATTACCTAGTAGGCCTATTTTGAAAATAAGAGAAGATGTTTTCTTGATGTGGAGGGATACTATGGAGTAAATTAAAATCATGAATATTGTGAAACTACCTAAATAAGGTGATAATTACCATTTATTATCTATAATGAAGAATGGGGTATTTTTCCAAGGCTTATTGGCATGCAAGAAGGAAGGAGGATACTTGATGATCTATGAAGGCCTAATTGGACCACTTGATGCCTTTGTAACTATCTAAACTGTAGGGAGTTGACTAGGTTACCATCCACATGTTATTAAATGGGTAAAACAAGATTGAATTATTCTCCACCACTCCACTTCCATGCCCAAAAGATCATTTAAGATCCCAACTAGCCTAGGCAACACATGAAGATATCATGGAGTTTTGCTTGTAACTATTAGTTGGAGAAAATGAGGGTCATCATGACCTATCCTACACACTTACATGAAAATATTACCTTAAATAACCTTATCTTATATAAAATTTAGGATATAATTCCATTATATTCATCCCTTGAAATTTAATCTAGAAGGTCATTATATTCATCCCTTGATTGGGTATGAGGAAACTCTGCCTAAGTTTGTACTTTGTAAACATTCAAATGAATATAAGGATTGATTCCAATTCTCTTTATAGCTTAGTGTGTTTATAATTGTTAATCCTCATAAGTGGTGAAGTTTTATTCACCTTTATAGGTCCTTATTCTCACCTAGTTGCTAAGGAGATTGTCTAAATAGGTCATATGGTGTGTCAAGTCTTGGTGAATGTAGTTGGAGTAAATTCTAATTGATAATGTCATGAAAACATACCTTCAATTCACCATCCTCAATTTTCAAACACTTAACATAACATACATATGAAACATTGATTCTTAAGAGTCTCTAAGAGAGAGTGATCTAATCATTGGTCCTTGTCTTGTTCATAAGTGTTGTCAATAGGTTAGATAGAGTGGATATATTTTATTGGTGAATCTCCTCAATTTATGTTATGTTTTATCTCATGTTTCTCTCTCCCTTTTCATCCCAACAAGTCATTAATTTTTATGAGTTGATCTTAATTTATGCATTAGGGGAGATAGACCCATAAACTATAGGTTTAGCCCATCCACAGGTCATCCACTACCTTGGGATAATCCCATGTTACCCCAAACTTGGAGATGCCTTAAAAATATTATCATAAGGGCGTAGTTGGGTGAGTTAATAGTTTTTTAATGCTTTATGGGACTAGATTCAATAAGCTTGGAGCACACTCCATCATCATTTGGCGATCTCAAGTACCTACAAACTTTGAAGAAGCAAATTTATCATTAAGATCTCATGCCAAGAACCATTAGAAGTTTTTCATCTAAGGGTAATAAAAATTTGTTATTGGTATTAAAATTTATGATTCGTCTCATGTTATGTAATGTCTAGTTATGAAGGGAAAATCTACTCTACACCTTCCTATCAACTCTATTCTAACCTATACTAGCCTTATTATGAGCCCAATCAACCCTATAATGAAACTTATCAATAGTATGGTGGCTCATAACAACCCTATGGTACCCCTTATCAACCTCTTTGGAAACCTAAATACATATATCAATAGCCTCATGGACCTTATTACCCTCATTGTTAACCATATGAGTTCCATGATTAACCTTCCTATCAGGATTACTATCGCTCCTTCCCTCCCCAACTACACTTTCAATCTACATAGTTTTTGATGAGTTAGAGAAGTTTAATGGCATGAATCAAATGATTTATAATTATTTATTGGACTTAAAGGAGGAACAATATCAACATAACCAATTTTATGAGCTTCCATCTCCTGTTGCCCCATATCAATATCTTTAGATTGCTACTCTGATGACAAATCCAAACTAGGAAAAGAGAAGGTTTTTGGAATTCATTACAAAGATATCTAAAATTTTTCAATACCCTTCACCTCTTCCTCAATCCCAAGTTGTCCATGAATGTCTAGGTATGCAAGGAGAGAAAAAGTTGTGAGTGTTAAGCCTAGGAAGTTCCCAATCTTTTATATTTCCATTTCACCCCTAAAAGTCACTCAAGAATAGCCCATGGAACCTTATGTTCCTACACCACTAGATATCCATTCCTTCCTTCCCATCATCTCCCTATTTGAATTAGGATTGATGGTTAGGAAAGTAGATGAGGGGAATTTAGATGAAGAGGAGTGTATGGAGGCTAGTTCAATAAATCTTGAAAATTTGTCAATTTATCCATTTATAATTCATAATTTAGTCATTTATGAGAATAAATATACACCTATTTTTGAATAAAATCTAGTTGCATTGAAGGCAAAATTGGAACATCTAGATGTGAGAGGAAATTTGATGAGTAACATTAGTAAGGTGGTAGTATTTCAATATATTGACTATGTTGTAACTATAAGTTTATTACAATAACATATTTAAGAGGATATTTAAAGAACATATGATGACTATATCACTATTTGTAATCCTACTCACTCTAGTAGATTAGATTTTGAGCATAAAGGGAAGTTTGGTGATGAGGAACAATAACAATACAATGACTTAAAGTTGAAGAAACGCTAGAAGCCTCTCCTCTAGGAGGCAGTCATGAAATCATCCCTCATGATCCCCTAATTGAAGATAAGAGTACTTAAAGTGATATATATTATCAAGTTTCATCATAACATCAGCCCTATCATGATCTTGTTGGAGAATTAGGGGAACTTGATCAACTTGCTACCCCATAAGGAAATGGTAAGAGTGATGGTAAGGTTCATCTCTATTTTATTAATCATTAAGAATTCAAACTTTGGGAATACCTAGAGACCTTTTCTTCAAGTATAGATAATACACCTCCATCTCATCAAGAAAATGTTAACATTGTCAACTTGTCCAATGAGCATGGTGAAGAGCTCAAGAAGGGTCCTAAGGAGAACATTATGATAGCTAGTCCTATTGAGTCCTAATGTATATCTAAAGTCCTGATCAAATGAGGAAGTCCTAGATAGAAATAGTCAAGGAGATTGAAAATTTTAATATGTAATAACTTTAATAAGAATGAAATATTCTTAGTTGGTAAACAGGTCTTGAGGCTTAGTCTCAAGAGATTCAGTTTCAAAGGTCACCAAGGTATCATGACTATGGTACCTTCTAAGAAAATATAAATATTGTCCTTGAAAAGCTAATAGAAACATAGATTGAGGATAAAATGAAATATGGAGTATTTGAGGATAAACCTAATCATAGGATTCAAAGTGAAGGATTGATTGTACCTGATCTTTTTTTATATAGTAGCTAGTCAATATGATGGAATTTTAAACCATAGTGGGTTGCTTCAAGTGGAAATGTCTAACCAAGGGAAGTTTATTGATGGGGAAAATATGGTGTTATTTACACCAAGAAACCATATTTGGGATTAATGAAAATTTATCCTTGGTTCACATATCCAACCCATGAATAAAGCAATGAAGCAAGAAGGTATGGTTGATGCCCAAGGGGTCTAATAATACATTAACATATTAACACATCAGTGGATTTTGTCACTTCATAAGTAGTACATGATTATGTTCCACTCAGCATATGGAAATCCAATCTCATGGGAAAATTATGATCCAATAAGTTTTCCCTTTGATCTAGGAGGAGGAAGAAATGTTTATATTAGTTGTACATAGCTAGTTACCTTCATGTTTTCTTGGTTTCTAATAAGTGTTATCAACATAAGTGTCTTAAATTTTTTCTTTCTTAGGTGTCTAAGTGTTGTTTTATTTTCGTTTTATTTCATTTTGAGGTTATTTTTCCATTCCTCGAAGGTTTCATATGATACTAGTCTGATTATCATTTCTAGTAAGTAGTCCTTTTAGGTCATGTTGGCATACTATAGATTTTTCTCTTGACTAGTAGGATGGTCAACCCCTGTGATTCTCTAAGGATGTTTATAATTTGGCCTTTTAGGCCAAATTTCAACCCTTATTATCAAAAACATTCTCATGATACCCCTTGAAACTTTCATTGTCTTCCTAAACCTTGTCATGATCCTCTTATGGTATCTTAAGCCTTTTATCATTGTTAAAAATATCATTATATATATCATGGTTTACTTCAAGAGATCATTATATGATAGTTGTTTTGGGTCTTTTAGTGATTTAATAAGTTCACATGGTGATACTTTTTTGAGTTTAAAGGTGTCAAGTGTTTTTTAATCCTAATGAGTTAACTATGCCTTGTTTGATAAAGTTAATGTTTGTAAGTATAAATTAAGATAATTTGGGGAAGTTAAGGTTTCTAGTTCTCATTAGAATTACCCCTATTTTGGCCACTTCTAAAAAGAGACCTTGATAGTAAGATGGGAAGGCTATCCATACATTATTTAATCCGTAATGTGAGGTCTAATTTGTATCCAATGTCATTCTCTAGGGATATTTTTCAAACATGTTTAAGTTTTAATTAGCCCTCCAAGTTATTAAGTGTCCTTTCAAATTTTAAAATGGTTTAACATTATATTGATCCTTTAAATGGGGTGTATTATACATACCACATTGAAATAAATTTTTTTAAGGTCATATTATAAGGTTAACATGATTTTTATTTTGAAGAGTTAACCTAAAAGTCAATGAGATGGCAGACACATTGGAATGAATTTATCCAAATGGCATTTTCTTACATGAAAAATTAGATATGTGAAGAGAAGATGCAAAATTGTCATAAATGACCATACCGCATTCATATGACTCATTCAGTTCCATTAGAGTTGAAATCAGGCCTGTATAGTTCATTTTGGGTGAGGAAATACATTCAAACTCTTCTCAAGTTCTCACATAATCTATAGGTAGTTCAAATGCCACCATTTTTTTCTCACAACCATAAAAACAACATGCATGGGATAAAATTCTCTTCAAGAGTCTCGGTGGATTGATTTAACATTTTGATAATGCCATTTGATTGAAGGAATAGCGTATAATATTTATGAACTAATGTAAAGACCCTTGGTCACTCTTAAACCCTCTTCAAACTATACCACCAACTTGATTGGTAGTGAGAGAAGTGGTCACTAATTCATTTAATATTCCATAGGAACACCTAGGTCATGCTCTACACTCCATGGAGGACCTATTCACATAGTTTGGTGGTATAGTCACCTATATAGATGAGGGGAATGATGGATTTATAGTGTTTCCAAGAAGGAAAGTAAGGTTTTTTTTAGTGTGTGAATGGTTCAGGACCATTCAAGCCTCATTTAAAATAAATTTGAGATGGTTCTATGGCTACAAGGATAGGGTATGGGTCTGCACACATGGGAATAAGGTTTTCATGCATCTTGATGTGTTCTTCATCATATAAATGGTCTTGACCAAGCCTTAAACAATCTCCTTTCCACTCTCCATGACACCTCAAGCCTAAATACAAGTCTATGAGACCTTGAACTAACAAAGTCAAATTTTTTTTGGTCTTAAGAGCTCAACATGGATGTTTGATGACAATTTCCAAGGATATACATGTGGTTCTTGAGCTAAAACCTACTAGTAAAGTCAACATGAAGTTGAATCCACCTTATAAAGTCATTTTAAGAAGGTGATAAGGGTATGTTTAATCATAGATATGTCATGAAGTATTTGATGAATATATTTCATGATGACCAAACTCACTCCAAGAGGAGACTCCCCCTCTCACATAGTCAAAGAACTTAGGGTTAGCATCTATAGGCTTGATTGTAGAAGAAAGAAAAGCTGAGAAAAGGAGTCCATTTTTAGGTTCCTTGAATGTGTATGAAGTGATGTGATGATTTAAAATCCATTGAAGATATAAGATACATTGTAATTCATAATAAAGTTTCCATGAAAAGGAGATGCATCTTCCTTCACATAGTCAAGTCACATACTACCCCTTATAAGATAGAATAAGAAATTAAAAGTGTTATATGGTGGATGAATTAGATAAGGGATTCAAAATGTCTATTCCAATTAGATAACCTTGCAACTCATGCCTTCACTGCTTAGGGAAGCCTTAAATTTCCAACTAAGAAATAAGGAGGCCTATACTCACAACCTCAAGTAGACCTAATTATTAAAGGTAGGTGGGTACTCTAGGAAGAAAGGTGAGTGGTGAACCCTACATATAAGTAGATGTTGAGAGAGTATAAATAGTTTCTATGACTTATTATCTTAAGCCTCCCAATCTATAGTGAGTGATTTTGTCCTTTAAGGTAGAGGAGAGCCTAATGGTGTAGTTAGGCCTAAATAAGTAGATAGGCAAATTATGGAAAAAACATTAAACCTTGAATGTAATTGAGGATAAGAGATTGAAAATATGGTCTGTATCTTGTTTTATAAATTTTATCTATTTTTTATTGAAATGGCTTAGTCATTTGAGATAGGAAGATCCTAATGGCCCAACTATAATTATTAGTCCTAAATAGGCCTAAAAAACCATGTACATAGAGATTGGAGACTTTTTTATGATTGGGGAAGTTTTGAGGTTTGGAAACACTAGAATATGGTGGTAAAAATGTAACAAGATGAATTAGGAAGCTTGATCTCAAAAAAATATGAAAGGAAACTAAGCTTCCTCTAGACACTTAAAAATTATTCTATTTTTTATGTCAAAGCACCCTTACACCCTTACCTTACACTGGAGCTAGTTAACCTAGCCCACTTTTTAACTTGTTAACTTAACCATTTTAACCTACTTATTTTTAACCAATTTTCACCAATTTTCATCTATAACCTTGACTGCTGATAGTCAGCCTAACCATCGACAATTAACCCTAATCATCAATGGTCAGGTCCCCTATCTATATCAATCAATTTCTAGATTGAGTGTGAGATTAAATTCAAAATAAATTTAGAACCTTTGAATTTGGTGATACAAAGTAGCTTTGTAGCACCCAAACAACATCCTTATCCCTTACCTACTTATCAACTTCTTCCATTCTATTTGGAAACTTCTTTTTATAAAAGGAGAGCTATAGAAAGGAGGAAGGAGATGAAAATATGTAAGTACATGCTACCAAAATATTTTTAAAAGTATATACCCTTACCAAAACACTACCCAAATTATTCTCAAAGGCTAGAGTATTGTTATGCTAATAGATTTCCTTCAAGTCTCGTCTACCCTTTCTCCATTTCTCTTGATAATAGGTATCCTTCTCTTTTGTTTTTATTTCTATTATTTCTTTTCTAAGTTTAATAACTTGATTAGATTCTGTTTGCATTTTTTTCTTATTACCTAAAACCTGTATCAGACTTCTACCTTGACCTAAGCCCATATTCAAACCTTGGATTGATCTTTTACCCAACCTATATTTTATTTTCTATGTTTCTCAAAATTTGATAGGCAACCATCAATGGTTGCCTTAATCGATGATACTTACCTCAACCACTAATGGTCTCCTTAACTGATGATGGTTACCTTAACTATTGATGGTTAGCCTTCTCCACCAAACCAACAAATTTTTACCTATTGACCTAACATTTGACCAAAATCTATTTTATACTTCTTTTATAGACTAGACCAGACTTGACCTGACCTAAACATCTCTTTTTAATATTTAACATTTAACTTTATGTTATGTAACTTTTCTTTCCTTTATTTGTATCAAACCTTTATCATAAAGGGGATTGACAACCATTTTAGCAATTTGTTGCTTTCTTGGATCTAACATATGCTTGGCAATCCCCCCATATTATTTTCTAATCAATAAGTTTATTTTAGTCCTTTCTTATTACAGGTCTTCTTCCCCAACAAAAGAGGAGCTCTCACTATGTTTAGATATCAATGCATGCACACATTTAAACAAGTACCCTTACAAACCCCTTTCTTTTAGTTTTACTTCTACTTTCAAACTTAAAAATGAGGATAAAATTTGAGTAAAACATTCTGGCATGCCCTATAGGACCCACCACCTTTCTTTTCTTAGTTAGAATTATATGATTTCTCTCTCTGTCTCCACTATTTTCTCATCCAAATAAATCTAACATTTTACATTTGGGATTAAAAACAAACCTTGCATCCATTATTTGATTGAAATTTTAGTTCACCTAGTAATTAAAATTCAAGTTATATATCATAGCTTCACTTTCTTATCATAGACAAAACCAAAATTGATTTCATAACCAACAAATCATAACTTACCTAAGACAAGGCCTGACTAGGATTTTACCACCTAGTGGATAAACTTACCCTACTTGGTAATCCCATTTGGATTTCATCACCAAGGGGAGAGTCTACTCCATTCTTTGGTGGAGTATAAGCTCTGGAGAGATGGTATATCTTTGATAAGTGACTTAGCCTAACTTTGAGATCATGAAGTACAGGGAGTAAGCCCCCAGTACCAGGCCATGTACCTAGTCTAGTATATATTTTCTTGAGCACCTAAAAAATACCCTAAACCTCCTTATCTTACCTAAATATTACCTAATTTTCAATCCAAACTACCCTCACACATTTTTAACTAAGGCATAAGCCAACATGAGATAAAAGTTATCCTAGGATCTAACACACGTAGTGTATGCATTACTTTTTAGACTTTTTTCTTATTTGCTCTTATTTTGAGTTGTGATAAATCAACCTTACATAATTTTGACCTCATTTATCCTCATCTCCATCACCTTTTTTAAATGGAGAGCCCTTATATAACCTTTTCTAGAGATCCTTGCTTTGTTATAATCTTAGAACACAAGCCTCTTACATTAAATCATCACTTGGCATCTCAAGCTAGCTATACTCTTTACCTTACCTACCATCAATCCAACTCTACCTTTCACCCATCAAACTTCAACTGTAATCAACCCCCAAACTTTCAACTACCATCTGAACTGGTTACAATGTTAATGGACTAGATAGGTAAGGTAGAGTTATCTATTTTTGATACTCATGACCAATCAACCCATACCTAAAACTAGTCAAATTTTAACTTTAACCAACCAACAACCTATCAACAACCCTTTAACTATTATCTTACCCAACCAATAACCTATCAACATCTACCACATCAATCACCCCAACTGTGTCAAAACTTGGGCCATCTACCCCACCCCTCATATCAATTACCTCAACCCACCTTATTAACCCACTTACCAACCTATCGACCTATCAACCCAACCTATCAACCTATTAATCTAATAAAAAACCAACATACCAACATATTGATCTAACCAAACCAATCAAAACAACCCACCTCATCAACTTTATCAAATAATTTTGGAATCTTGGTAAGTGGGATCTTGTCAAATTTCCTTAGAAACCACATTCAAGGAACCAACCAAACATTTTTTTCCACTTACCCATATAGAATTAGCCAACCAACCTTTTCTACTCAACCATGTGGAACCAACCAACCTACCTTTTCCACTTACCAATTTTGTGAAACCTATTAACCTATCCTTAATGACCATCAACCAAACCAAACCTACCATTAACCCAACCTTACCTATAACCATCCACCCAAACTTACCTCACCAAGAAATCAAACTAAAAAAGTAACTCAACCATTTATTTTACCTCTCTCAATCAGTCAACCCAATCTCCACCCCAACTCAATCAACCATAATCAACATACCTTTCTACTCAAACATAAACAACCTATCTAACAACCCAAACCAAAATCAACTCATCCAACCTATCAAACCCACCCTACCCTACCTAAATCCAACCCAATTACCTTTTCCTAGCCTTGGTGTACTAGAGGAAATCCCACTAGAACAACCACCTATAAACTTGACCTACTAACCACTAACCACTAACAACCCTTAGGGAGGTGGATGAAGTCATCTTCACCCTGCCCTCCTAAAACCTTCTTACTAACCATAACCTAACCTCAAGATCATTTTCCCCTCTTCTAACCATCCATGGAAAAAATAAACTAGGGGAGATTCCCATCCATAAGGCTTTGACCATTTATCAACCCAACCCACCTTATAAACTCTACCCAAGCAATTAAACCCACTTAACCAAACCAACCCTTAAACTTATCGACCAACCTTGAACTCTTGGGGTTAGCTTTCTCTTTCACCCAGCCAAATGTATTGAAGAATCACCTTTTCCCCACAACCAAACCTATTTATAGATTACCCTTATATACCAACATATCCATTAGAGATTACCCTTTTCCACCCACTAGCTGACCAACCAAATAACTTTAACCTTATCCATTCTTGACTACCTTTTAGACATTTCTCTTTTTTAACTATCTTCCTACGTTAAAATGTCACCTAACCAACCTCACCTTTTTTTCAACCCATACCTTTTTAATATCTACCCAAGATTCACAAACTAATTGGGGGAAATATACCATTTTTATTGACATTACCCATCTATGCAAACATGGATTTAGGGCATATCAAGCCTAAACCTCTTAAAAGCTTGGCATTCAAATACATTCCTTGGTTAAACCAAGTTCCTTGTCATTTTGTGTCTAACTTAAGCTCATCTCTTTTTTTCAATTTCCTTTATCTCCGTATATTTAAGGACAACTAATTAAAAATAGGATCATGTGATTATCTGTCACAAATTTTTCCTAATCCTAAGCATAGATACCATGGCTCTACGCATGGCATGATCCCCATGGATACTTTTCACCTCTAATTAGATGGATTCCCATGGTCATTGTCACTTAAAACCACCTCTTCCACCCATAATCAACCTTCTTGTGTCATGGCTTTACCCCCATAAAGGAAAACCTTAGGCCTATATAGATAGTACATGTCTACACAAGCATATAAACATTTGGGATAACATAATATCACTTGGGTAAACCTCTTTAATATACAGACTGCTCCCTTGAAAGACATATGCTAATAACAATAAAAAATTCTTGAACTTAAAATAGACCGCTCCATTGAAATAAAAATATCAAATACGAACAAACCCAAAAATAGACCATTCCCTCGAAGGATGGCTAAGTTAACTTTGTCAAAAATAATCATTTGAAGCTTCTAGCATCGATTAGCTTCACCAACATATCAAAAAAATAAATATAATACCCTATATATATATATATATATATATATATATATATATATATATATATATATATATATATATATATATATATATATATATAAAGCTATCCCAAGAAAACCATAATCAATTTTCATTAGTAGAGTTCTTGCATCAAGCAGTCTATACCTAGCATATGACATGGACTTGACTATCATGGTCCCTAGGTCACCTATAGAATGGGAAAACCATCCCAACAAGAAGGTTTCCATACCTATCACCTACTACATAACATACAATTCCCTTTTTTCCCTCCACAAATCAAGGTATATTTAGCTTACTTAACACCATGTGATAAAGTTACCTTTTTGAACCATCGAACTAACAACAAAGCAAAATCATGATAAGGGTTTTGTTTTCATGAACCCACCCATCTTACCATCATGGTATTTATCAATTGTAGAGTTTATCCTCCCCATTATACCTTCATGGTCACTTAGTGAGATGTGTTTTCCTCCTTTTGAGCAATTAAAACCACCCACTTACCCTAACCACCAAATTGTTGGGGATTACCTTCCCTTATGAACCTTCAACTTGACAAAACCAACCCCACCCTTTTGGAGATTGCCCTTCTCCTACCTTTTCCAACCCTTTGACTATCATCATATAGAACCAATAACCTATCCACACTAACTTAATAATTATTGTTACCAATCTCAACTTTAACATATCCAACCTCCTTAACCATTGGGTTATCCAACCCCAATCACCATCCTAACCTAGCTTGTCAAATTTACCCAACTAACCTAATTTGTCAACCCAACTAACCTCATCAACCTTATCTACCTTATTAACCAACCCGCAAACCTATCAACCAAAAACAACCAAATTTACCTACCTTACCCAAACTATACAATCAATCCATCTTATCAACTTCACCCAACCTATTCAACTAACCTTAAAAAATTAAACCATTACCTACCAATCAAATTATTCAACCTTATCTACCATGATTAAAACACCTATCTACTCAACCAACTATTAACAAACTTTTTTTGGTCAACTAACTTATCAAATCTAGCTTTACGTATCTTATCATCTTTATCAACCTAAACCAAACCAAGTGGTACACCAATGATGGAAAACCCATTTGGAAATCTGCCAACCTATTTGGGAGTCACCCTCTCCTTTAAAATATGGAGCTTACCCTCATCTACCAACCTATTTGGGAGTCACCCTCTCCTTGAAACTATATATATTACCCTTTTCCAGCCACCCATTTGACCACATCCACCTTGATGTTGGCCCCTTTTGACCCAACCTATCGCATAGTTTGTGATGACCTTGCCTTGGTCCTTTTGACCATATAGATTAGCATTACCATGATGAAATTTTCAATTTACACTAGCTCTTACAAAACCAACCAGACCATATGTATTTTTATCATGAGTACCTTTTACCCTAGATACTTGAGCAAACACTGACCCTGAATAGGAGACTTGATAAGACTAACCTGATTATCTATGATGAATGTCAGGGACCCATTACTTTGTCATTTATCTTAAAACCCAAACTTATTTTTAATAACATGGTAATCTTAGTCTTTACGTGATCTTGGCTATCACATATAGTTTCATTTTGTGAATATGTTTATGTTTCAAATGCCCAACCTCAACTTTTTATCACCCATCTCATGACTTATCATCTACCATTTATCAAACTTTGACCCAATTCAACCTTACCTAGTTAATTGCTAGTTTGAGGGGGAATACCTCCTCCCATACTCAAGGAAATTAAAAATTTTGGAGATGACCCTTCTCTATAAACCTTCACCTAAATTGAAACATGTGATTCTTAAATTTGGGGTAACCTAGTTGAGAATAGTACCTTACCCTCAGAACACACTTATTCTCCACAACCTACCCATGAACCATTCAAGACCTACATTTAACTTGAAGTTATATTTTTTGATATTATGTCCATAGAACTATATAGGTAATGTCCTCTTTCCTAGTGCATCTAAAGTTAACTCAATCACCACCCTTGATCAACTACCTTCTCTATTTTTGTTTTGTAACTTATCAACCAAAATCCAAATAAAAAAGGGTAAAAATGTAAAAAATTAAAAACTACCCTATTTTTGATGTCAAAACATGCATTGACCCTTACCTAACACTAAATCTAATTAACCACATAGTTAACCTAACCTAATTTTTAACTTGTTAACTTAACCATTTTAACCTACTTTTTTTTAACCATTTTCACCAATTTTCATCTAGACCCTCAACCACCTATGATTAGCCTAACCATCGATGGTTAATATTAATCATTAATGGTTAGGTCCCTTATCTATATCAAGAAATTTATATATTGAGTGTGAGATTAACTTCACACTTAATTTAGCACCTTTTTATTTGGTGATACAAAGTAGCTTTATAGCACCCAACTTAGCATCTTTATTCCTTACCTACTTAGAAACTTCTTCCACTCCATTTGGTACTTCTTATAAAATGAAAGCTACATGAAAGAGGAAGGGGGATGAAAATATGTAAGTACATGCTACCAAAATATTTTTACATGTATCTACCATTACTAAAATGCTACCCAAATTATTCTCAAAGGTTGAAGTATTATAATTGTAATGAAATTCTTTCAAGTATCGTCTACCCTTTCTCTATTGCTCTTGATAATAGGTATCCTTATCTTTTGTTTCTAATTATATTATTTATTTTCTAAGTTTAAT
The DNA here is from genome assembly GCA_037957365.1 of Torreya grandis. Lineage (NCBI taxonomy): Eukaryota > Viridiplantae > Streptophyta > Pinopsida > Cupressales > Taxaceae > Torreya > Torreya grandis. The sequence goes on from JARHVA010000327.1 coordinate 103,152, forward strand.
ACCTTGAATTGATGTTTTTTGTATTATGTTCTTATTACCTAAAACCTATATTAGACTTATGCCTGACCTAAGCCCATATTCAGACCCTAGATTGATCTTTTACCCAACCTATATTTAATTTTCTATGTTTCTCAGAATTTGATAGGTAACCTCTGATGGTTGCCTTAACTACCAATGGTTACCTCAACTGATGATGGTTACCTTAACCATTGATAGTTACCCTTCTCAACCAAACTAGTAAATTATAACCTATTGACCTAACATTTGACTAAAATCTATTCCTAAGAAGATAAGCATGTGATAGTGGAAAGAATTCTCTATGCCATGATGATTTTAACATATTTTATGATTTGAAAAATGGTTGATTAGAAACAAAGCTAGAGGCAAAATAAAGAATCTACCTAAAAATAAATGAAAGAATTAAGTTGCTAAAAAATGGTTTTAAAAAGGGAAAAAGAGAATTAATTTTTAATTTTTAATTTGGAAAGATAGGAAAGAGATCTCTGAGTCCAAACAAGGACAGGATGGAAAGGGAATAATAGGCTAGACAAAGAGGACACCCAGAGGTGGCAATAGGTGCACTACAAGTATGCAACTACAGATCTCAAACCAATTTTTGAAATTTGTATTGAATTAAGTGATTTTTTTATAGAATTTGTTTTTAAGAATTTATATATGTCAAAATTGAACAAACTTAGATTCTAAGGGTAGAAAATAGGAATATGAGAAATGGGTTAGAAATATTTAGGAAGAAATTTAGAAAAATACACATTTTGGGTAAAATATACTAGGTTGGCACATAAAACATACTAAGTTGACTAAGTCGACCTAGTAGGATGAAACAAGGTAGAATCCATATGATCCACCCAATATGTATGGGTTGACCTAGTGTAATCTACAAGCTAAAAATTTATAATGAAGAGAAAAACTAGTTTTTAAAGGCTAGAATGAAAACTGAGAACCAAGGAGAGGAAAATAAGAGGATTGACTTGGAATTTGATGTCAACTATGACAAAAATAGGGAAAATTTTGGTCAAACTAGTTTGATTGAGGAACCAAAATAAGTAACAAAAATCACATAAAAAGCCAAAAGAGGGCTAGATTGCTGAAAATGACCAAAGGAGGGAAATAGGGACTAAGAAAGCTAGAAATAGGATAAATGAATAAGTTAAAAGCAATTAGGCTTTTTTTAATTAAAATTATAAAAATGATGTATAAATAATGTATTGTGATTATACATGACATGGAGGAACTAATACATCCTTTGTTGTTTCTTGATTATAGATATAGCTAAGATTTTGGAGGTTGGTGGATGTGTCTTAGTTGTCAAATTTGTTAGAGATATTAACAGATGGAAATCAAGATAGACTAGTAGCTATAGGTCTATGAGGTATATCTAAGATGTGTAGGATCCCCTTCAGTGCTAACCTATTAGTCATGTTCTTGGGATGCTAAAAACGGTTGAATAACACCTTTATGTGGGAGGTGGATGGAGTTGTGATAGAGGTGGGTATCACATTAGAGGATGTCTATGCCATGTTTGGGTTACCCATAACAAGAGCACTGATGACCATAGGGATAACATATAGTTTAGAGGAGAGAAAAGCCTTATACATATGGGTTACAAGCTTAGAGATGATATTAAGAGAATGGAGAGTCAGTATGGATGATGTGTATATATCATAGATTTTAGAGCTCCAAAAGTTGGTGATAGGCCTTTAGTTATAGTAAGTGATCTATCATAATTCAGATGGCAAGGTATCACTATTCATGGTATCCTTGAGTAGGATGATGATGGAAGAGGGAGAATTATATGATCTAGGTTCTATCATCTAGGTCCAAATCATTCATAATTTATTCTAGATTTTAGTCAAAGGGTATAAGACTATGGGACTGATTATAATACTGACAACATGGATGTATGAGAGATTCCCCATGTATCAATTAAATAGGTTACCCCATGTAGTTAATGATAAGTTACCTCAATTATGAAGATGGGAGGAGGACTAAGTAGCATGGGATGTTCCCCACATTCTAATGCTATAATCGATGAGATGTGTAGACATCATATGTCAACCATATGGGTACATAACAATTACATGGGTGACTTGTAACATAGTTGCACTAGTACAAGAGAGGAGAGAGGTTATTGGTCACTATATGTGGTGGACAGATCCATATCCAATAGCACAGGTGTTAGGATATATGGGTTTACCACATCTAACAACATTGATATTGATGCCTAACTAGTGGGCTTGGCATGTGAGGGAGTCACTAAGGAAGAGGGGACTTGGACCACTGATAGTGAGGTTGACACTAAAGCCATGTCGAGTGTGACCATGGATTAGTTGAGCATGATGAGTGGTAGAGGAGGTAGAAGAAGTGATAATACTAGATGTGTTGACACTGGAAAGTGCACCCTGTGGCAGGAAAATGGATTCCTGCCCTCTCCCCGCAACATGGAAACCACTCTCTCTCTTGTGGGATGGTGAAGCAGGAGAGGACAGTCTCTAGGTATGGGCTAGTTCCCTCTGATGTATCTTTTTTGTTTCAGGTAGCACAAAATATAGGTATATAGGTATACTAGGGGGATGAAAAGAGATAGAGAAAAAGCATGAAAACAAACAGCCTACTCTAAAAGAGGTGATACACCAAAAATAGGTTGACCTTCTACATCCACACTTAGGATCAGGGAAAAACATACATACACTCAGATCTGGCAGAAAAGACCAGGTATCTGGGATGACAGGGAGGTTCTTATGGAAAGCACAAGAAATAGGGACTCACCAAGGTGCTGAGAAATACACACTGTAAGTGACCTCACCTATTTTATACCTCCAAAATAGAACTCTACTCCTAGAAATAGCAGACAGTGGCACTTTTTAGATTGCAAGTTTGCTGGTGTTGAACCTGTGAGAGCATCAAGAGACAATGACTGGACATAGATTAACATTCAATGCATACACAGAAAGATCCATCCAAATAGAGGTAAAACTATCTTTTATTGATTCAGGTGGAAAATTTGGAGAGCAATGCTCTTTACAAAAATGGGGAAGATTCTAATAAATGAACAAGTCTACCCATTTATAGAGAAAAGCCAAGAGGAGTCTCATTGGAAAGAGTGAAAAAACACTATTGATGATGTCATAAGTCTGCCAAGACCATGCTTGTTGCCTCATTTTGCATGCTGGTCTTCTCCTTCGGCAGCTGGGCGGGTTTTTTCCTATGTTCTGCAAGTGTTTTTTTCCACCTCATGTTGTGGGTGGCAAATTTGCCACCCGATGCAGTGGATTGCATGTAGGACTTCTGCCGACGTCAGCCGATAAGCTACCGACCGTGACAGTTTTACCAACGTTGGCTTATGTAATCTACCGATGGTGGTAGTTTTGCCGACGTCGGCCGATGTTAGTGGCCTCTTTTTCTCTACCAGCATTGTGGGCGGTGATTTTGCTGCCCTCTGCATTGCATGTAGGGGGTCTCTTTGTACCCACCCATGTTGTGGGCGGTGATTCTACCGCCCTCTGCATTTTGTCTGCCCTTCCTTTTTTGCTAAGTGTCGAACGCCCTAGTTTTTTTCCTTCTTCTTGTGAATGTTTGAAGACTCTACCTCTTGCTAACGTGAATGCCAACGAACTAGGCCAATGATCCAATGCTCTAAAATGGAGATGTCAAACCTTGAAGGTGGACCTTGCAACTCGAAATGACTGGCCATGCAAAGTAGGTGTAGAAGGTGACTAAGATTTTGCCTAAGGGACAAAATTGGGTCAACAAATTGGTGACTCACAGGGGAAGCATGTCTGCTAGGCTTAGAACTCAGTTGCCTTACATTCCATTGGGTGCAGAGTCAAATGGTGACTTTTGAAGAGAGTTCTCCACAGCTTGATAATCCCAGAATCAAAATACATAGAATTTACTCCCCAAACAAAGGGAAACACACAAAGCTAAAAACAACTAACTGTGTAAATTGCACTTAGGGAAAGCGAGAGAAAAATAACTGAAAGAAAACTATTATGTACAGCTAACCAGGAATGTTTGCATCCCTCCTGGATCAAAAGGAAAGTTTATTAAGTCCCCTTCTTGGTGAAGAGACTTATCGTGATAGGCAAGTCACTGAAAGAAAATGAGGTTTGGTGACTTGCTCCTCCTGCTTGTCACCTGAGTTGGCTAGAAATTGAGGGGATCAAAATCGAACATGCCTCTAATATATACGTATTTTGATTAACCCTAGAGGCCTGTTAAATGCTGGTCCCTGAAATTGGTGCCCCTCACTAAGAAATCAATTGCTGCCGATTTATCACCGTAAGCCTCTTGATCTGCACAAATCTTCTGCAATGTATTATGGTCTAATTTTTTTCCCTCTGCTTCACTGAAAACTCTGTTAGACTCATCCTCTGCTTCCTCTTGGCCTTCTTGAAGAAGGGTGAATGTGGTGATGTCTAAAAGGGGCTCACAAAATGATTTCTCATCCCACAAGACTTCAATTATCTATTTAAAGTTTAGTTCTTCAAGGTATTCCTCCACGAAGACAGACTTCTCCTTTTCCTCTTTCCTGATTAGGCTCTCTAGATTTTCAAAAATATTCTCTTGATCCTCCTCTAACTTAGGTTCTTCAATGTAGTCATCCTCATCAAAATAGCAAGGAAGTTGATCAAACAAAGGAGGAGAGAGCTTACCATGCATTTGTTCCTCTTTGAATTGCTGGAACATCTGCATATACGCAAGGCCTGCATCTTCTCCACTGCTGATAAAGTCTTCACAAGGGGCATCAATGACGATTTCTCCTTCGTTGTCGCTCATGACAACCTCCTGAAGGACTATAGATTGGATCTTTTGTTCCTCTCCTACCTCTTGAAAAATAGGTTCTTCCTCAAGAAGGGGTGAAGTGGAGAAAGTAGGTGGAAGAGGGAACAGTCCTTGAGCTAGAATCAAATGATTATCCTCTCTCCACTTAATCAGTACTTCATCTATATCAGGCATGGCCTGATAACTCTCTTGGAAATGTGTAGGTGGGGTGTGTTCAAGCATGAAATGTGTTGTTTGGTCTAAACCGTCCACCACACATTGGCTGAGGAATTTATTTTTAGACTCCAACTCTGTAATTCTCCTACTCAGATCTTCTTGGAAAAGTTTTTCCTAGAGGTTGCCAGCATCATCACAGGCAGGCACAGCTTCAGCTTCTTCAAGGTTTTGAGAAAAACCTTGCTTTTCTTCTTCCTCTTTTCTGCCCCATGATTCCACTATCTTCCCGCAATTTAGGATCTCTGAATTTGAATTCTACTCCTGTGAACAGGCAACAACTTTGTTCTCCACGAGGTCCTGAGGCTCTTCTGCAAGGTCTAAAAAAATTAACTCCCTTTCAAGGAGTAGCTTCATCCTAGCCTCTAAGTTTTCAATTTGTCTGGCTAGGTTTTCCTAGAAGAGTATTTCTTAGAGGTGGCTAGCATGATCCTCTCCAAAGCTCTAAGCTGGTCCTTGACATTCTTTCCTCCAACTTGGAATTTGCACATCATGTTGGAAAACTTGGGGAGGCTGAGGAATGTGAGGAAAACACTGTTGGGGCATTGGAGGAGCCTCTAGAAGAGGGATGTGCTGGCTGGTGGTATTATTCTCAATGGAAGAACCCTAATCTAAGGAGTTGAAAAGATTGATCTCCATGGGAGGTTGCTCTGATACCCTATGGTGTTGGAAAGCCAGGTGCACGAGATTGGGAGAAACTATATTTGATGAGTTGGAGTGAGCAAGTGCAATTTGATAAAATGGATTTGGTGCAAAAGAGGGGGTTTTCTTCAGGGTAGGAGGGGGCACGCAAGGCTGACTGCCTTGAAAAGATGGATTTCTCCATTTTGGCACCTCTTTCTTCATGGATTGTATGGCTTGTGCTTTCCTAAACAAGCACTCCTCTTTATACATCAGCTCCTCCTAATACTTGTGCTGCTCTTCCAATTTGTTGATTTCTTTTGTCTGCTTCTCAAATTCCAATGCCACCTCCCTTATAGTTGTAGGAAAACTAGGAGAGCTACTTGAGGGGATTCCATAAATATTTTGAGTCTGATCGATATTATATGAAGGAGAACAAAATCCATGATTTTTTGCAAAATAAGAATACATACAAGAAATAGATGATTTTTGGTGGCACCAGGCTACTTAACCAGCAGATTTAACTCAGAGTTGCCAGATGCTGAAGAAACTTGATTTGTTGTAACAGGACCAACATCAGCCCTCAAACTTTACTGCGTTAATCAAACTTAGGTCCCACTAGGTGTGCCAAAACTGTTGATGCTAGAAAGTGCACTCTGCGGCAGGAAAATGGATTCCTGCCCTCTCCTCGCAACATGGAAACCCCTCTCTCGCCTGTGGGATGATGAAGTAGGAGAGGAGAGTCTCTAGGTATGGGCTAGTTCCCTCTGATGTATCTTGTTTGTTTCAGGTAGCACAAAATATAGGTATATAGGTATAATGGGGGGGATGAAAAGAGATAGAGAAAAAGCATGAAAACAAACAACCTACTCTAAAAGAGGTGATACACCAAAAATAGGTTGACCTTCCACATCCACACTCAGGATCAGGGAAAAACATACATACACTCAGATCTGGCAAAAAAGACTAGGTCTCTAGGATGACATGGAGGTTCTTATGGAAAGCACAAGAAATAGGGACTCACCAAGGTGCTGAAAAATACACACTGTAAGTGACCTCACCTATTTTATACCTCTAAAACAGAACTCTACTCCTGGCAGCAGCAGACAGTGGCACTTTATAGATCGTAGGTTTGCTGGTGTTAAACCTATGAGAACATCAAGAGATAATGACTAGACACAGATTAACATTCAATGCATACACAGAAAGATCCATCCAAATAGAGGTAAAACTATCTTTTATTGATTCAGATGGAAAATTTGGAGAGCAATGCTCTTTACAAAAATGGGGAAGATTCTGATAAATGAACAAGTCTACCCATTTATAGAGAAAATCCAAGAGGAGTCTCATTGGAAAGAGTGAAAAAACACTATTGATGATGTCATAAGTCTACCAAAACCATGCTTGTTGCCTCGTTTTGCATGATGGTCTTCTCCTTCGATGGCTGGGTGGGTTTTTTCTTGTGTTCTGCAAGTGTTTTTTGTTGCCTCATGTTGTGGGTGGCAAATTTGCCACTCGCTGTAGTGGATTACATGTAGGAATTCTACTGACGTCAGTCGATAAGCTATCGACCGTGGTAGTTTTGCCGATGTCAGCCTATGTAATCTACCGATGGTGGCAGTTTTGCTGATGTCGGCTGATGTTAGTGGCCTCTTTTTCTCCATCGGCGTTGTGGGCGGTGATTTTTCTGCCCTCTGCATTGCGTGTAGGGGGTCTCTTTTTACCCGCCCATGTTGTGGGTGGTGATTTTGTTGCCCTTTGCATTTTGTCTGCCCTTCCTTTTTTGCTAAGTGTCAAATGCCCCAATTTTTTTCCTTCTTCTTGTGAACGTTTGAAGACTCTGCCTCTTGCTACCGTGAATGCCAATGAACTAGGCCAATGAGCCAATGCTCTGAAACGGAGCTGTCGAACCCTGAAGGCAGACCTTGTAACTCGAAATGACTGGACATGCAAAGTAGGTGTAGAAGGTGACCGATATTTTTCTTGAGGGACAGAATTGGGTCAACAAGATGTACAACTACCAGCCCTATAACAAGATGAGCATAGACCGCCAAGGATACAATAGTGATGGAAATAAGAGAGAGTGAATACTATATACATCCTAGATGATCCCATAGATACACAAGAGGATATGTTAGAGAGACCACTCAGATAGAAGCTAAGATGGACATGATCCATGATAGCTAGGTTTGAGCTAAGGAGGTGACTGAGTGAGGAGGTACTAGGAGGATGCATAGATGGGGAGACTATGTAAGGTGATCATGCAAATGATGATATCATAAGAGTCAAGACACAAATATGTATGAAGATGGTTGAATTATTTATTAAGTTTTTATTTAGTAGTAGAGAGATATAGATAGATATTATGAGATATGATAGTGATCGAATATCCATTTAGTGTGTTTTTGTAGGTATACCTGAGGATGAAGAGGAGAGATGGGGGTCCCTAGTGAGGGGAAAAATTGAGGACATCCTAGATGAGACTTTGCATCCATACAACCACATGATACTAGAGGATCTGAGTGTACCATCTACCCTATCGTAGGTGAGCTAGTTCATATTAGCTAGGGAGGTAGTGAGGTAGATACGAGTATAGAGGGAGAGGGTACAACCACTAGTAGAGATAGGTACAAGAGAGAGATACACCTAATAGGACTTGTTAGATGAGATATATATAGATCTATAGATAATGGTATAAATGATGTAGGCATATATAATAATGCAGACTCAATTTACACATGCACATACATCGACCCATGTTAAGTTGGTGCAGGCACAGGTGTAAATAACATGACTATAGGGATAGGTAGAGGGTTTGAGATCTTGTAATACCTCATTATAGTGTATTATTCAGAGGACTCAGACCAAGGCCTTGACAACAAACATGGTTAGGCTATGAGATAAACATGATGGATCTTAGCCCTAGTGTTAAGGTTTTGTATATGCTTATATTTTTTGTATCAAACTCATGATATATATGATGTATCATTTTTGGCTTATTGGTGTTGGTTGTGTATGTTGTGTTTATGATGGTTGTTATGTTTATTCATTATGGTTTAGGTTATGGATTCTTTGGATATATTTTATTATATCACATTTATTTACATTTTTTTTATATTCTATATGAAATATGTGGAAATCTTGTGACCAAATTTGACCTTATAGGTCAAATTAGGGCACTTATAGGTCAAAACATGAGTTTTATGTGTTTTTGGGATATAATATTATGTCATAGGATGTATTATATTTATTTTTATATTATTCCATATCATATTACTCCTGTTTAATTAGTATTTTAGTCCATTTATCATTTTGAGTCATTTTGAGGTCATAAATAAAACATTTAATAGGTTGTACGACCTCTTTGTTAAATTTTTAGATTATAAAAGATGATTTCACATCCCATGTGTCCTAAGATGTCTTAATAAATTGTCATAACTAAAAATTGGTAGGCTATTTATAATAAAGGGTATCTTTCTTGAGAAAAAAGGAGAGTTTCACACTTGTACTACCCATGGTGAAGTGTGTCAACCAACTTGATTTGATAAGCCAACCAACTTAGTTTACAAGGATAAGTAAAGGAATAGAATTACAAACCTTTTTTATAATTTTTGGAGGTTTATTCATTGATATGGTTCCAAAATTAGTTAAATTTATGTATTCTTTCCCATATAATCTTTTTACTCATCTTCAATTCCAAATCTAACTCCAAGATCCACTTCAAAAGCCAAGAGAGCAAGTTAATGCATAAAATGGTCATCTACAATAGTTGTATAGTATACCACTTCTTGGGGAAGCATGAAATGTGTGATTTTATCATTATATGAGGTTTGGAAGGTTTGACCATGCTTTAACACCATTTCTTAGAGTGTTGATAAGATTAGATGCTAGTGTAACCTTAAGGAGGCCTTCCAAGCAAACTTGTAACACTTTGGGACAAATTCCAAAAACTATCAAAATAAAGGTCCAAGCCCTTTTTTGGGTGTCCTTATACATGATTGCATTGAGTTATAAAAATTTCAAGTAAATTTTTTTTCAATCTTAAATATAGGTCTATCAACTTACAAAAGAAGAGAGGTGTTTGAGTTAAGGAGAGTGGTTTTTGAAAGCCCTCAAGTTTCCTTCTAAACATTGAAGTCACTTAGTGCTATCTACAACCATGTGAGCCAAGTTGATCTCCCAAATCAATGAAATTAGTTTCAATGCATACTATTAGGGTGGGATGGTCTAATTTCATTAATAAAACACATACTTTTCATGAAAAGCATTAAGGAAGAGCATAAAAGGGTATTTTGCATTCACCAAGGTGGAAACAATCTATACACAAGCCTAAAGGTGTTTTAATCATGCCACTTAGATGATGAGATCTTAGGCATCTCCTTAAAGGGTGAAAATCCAAGTGAAAATAGTTTTTGGCATGTCTGATGAGACTCTTAATCCAAGAGGTTGAAATATTTTTGGTGTTATCTTTCAACAATCAGCCTTTGGAGGCATCTATCAAAGCATCAATGGTGACTTTAAAGATACATCAACTAGTCAAGTAGTCTAGGTTTCCTTTTGAAGATTATTAGTATTATATTTATTTGTATTCTTTCATTCAATGAAGCTCCATAAATAACAATGGTGTTAAGTTTTTATTTACACAAGTTGGTGAGATATTTAAATCTTATGGCATTCCCCATCAATAAGAACAATATCTTAATCATCATTTTCATGACCCTTACCATCTCCAATATGATCTTCATCAGCTCGAATATTATTTTTTTTAGTTTTTTCATGAAGTTTATCAAACCTACAATTGGCCTCCTCAATATCTTCCTCCTCCTAGTCAACTGAGTCAAATCTCAGGTCAATTCATCTCCACTTTCAAGTAAAAACTTTTGGGATATGAGAAGAACATGTTGGATCTTAAAACAAAAGGGGATATGGTTAGTATGTTATTATTCATCTAATTCATCAGGTGATAAATGCATTAGAGGTGGTCAAAAGAGAATGGGCACTTATTGAGAGAGCTAATTGGCAAAGGCTCACAAATGAGATGCTAGATGTGAGTGGCTTGGTTTATTCCTTAGAGGATAAGATAATAATTCATGAAATGTAGAATAAAAAAACCTATTATCCTTCATATAAACTTCCCCAATATTGGTATCAGTCTTATTTGACCCCTATTCATGAGCCCAATCAAGCTCACCAAATTCATCCTTTCCCCCATCAGTTAGAAGAGAGATTTGAAATGAGAAACCTTGTGTTTGAAGCGAATATTGATAGGTAGATTGAGTTGGCTAATATGAATATGTATTATTCCATGTCATCAAAAAAAAATTAGAATCTAAGAACTCATTTTCCTCTCCCATTACAACCCCATCTCAAGAAAAGACCTCTAGATATGAGATTCTAAGTTGGAGACAAGGTGGAGAATCTAAGCCTAAGGAGATTCTAAGATTTATAAACATTTAATCAAATCCTCGAATTTAATCACCACATAAAGAGAAGACTTATAATCACAACATCATAATATGGAATAATATATTTAAATCATGTGGAAAGAAAGAGAATAGAAGCATTGTTAAGGAGTGTGAAGTTGATCCTTTGTAAGTTCCTCCCACCCTTCCTCAAGAAGATTCTTGTGTTCCATGTCATCCATTATTTACTCATTATCCTCATTAATATTTATATTAAATCCAAGAAAGACTTTTCCAAGAGAACCTATCAAATCAATTTGAAGAGTTACAGTCAAGGATGAAATTGCTAAGTCAAGGTGTGATAGAAGGTCTAGACCTAAAAGAAGATCATATGCCTAAACACACCCTATCTAACATCCCTAAAGAGATTGATGAATTTTAGTTAGATATTAATGAAGTTATTTTAAATTTAAATGGGGATAATAAATCTATGTTATCCCAAGTTCTACCTCCCCTTCCTTAAGATCTCCAAAAAGAATCCCCAACTTTGCATTCTCAATCTGATTTTGAGCCCTATGTTTCACCTCCACAAACTAGTTCCTCTTGTCCTCATACAATCACATTTTATATTGATGTAAATATTATATGGGAACATAAATAAGAGTATTTTTTGAGTAAAATTCAAAACTCTTGCTTAAATAAAGTGCAACTCCCTGGCAACCTCATTGGGCTAGGTCACCAGATTTCAATATGCCTAGTCTTGGGATCACCAAAAAGGATAAGGAGATGAAATATCTTGGAAAAAATGAGAAGGAAGATCAGATTATTATAGTTCAGATACAACTTGATATCCATCAATAAGTCTTAAGTGTTTAATAAGATGTGATCCCTTGTGTTGAGTCTTATTATTTGGTTGATAATGAAGAATGCTTTTATTATGTTAAAGAAGAAATCTTGGATGAAGTCATTTTAGATTATAAGGAAGAGGATGAAGGATCTTATATTATTTTTCCACTTCATGATGAAAATAAAAAAGAGGATGAGGAATTCTAGTAATAGTTTTATTATGTCAAGGGGTCTACAAATTTTTTAGACATTATTACAAGTGATGGTAAGCAAGGTGACATTGTGAAAAATGTCACAAATGAGCAAGAGAAAGGTTAGCCTCAGCCTTTGGAGGTCAAGACAAGTATATATTGGCCTCAACCTTTAAATGATAAATAAACCATTCCTCTTGAAATCATGCCTACAAAAAAGATGCAAGTTGATCATGAGAAAGAGAGTTATCAATAATATGAGGTATGTGTACAAGACCAAGAGGAATAATTTTAGATTGGTGACCTATTTGAATGTGATCTAATTGAGAGCATGGTAATTTAATTTCCAATAAATAGGTATGATCCTTCAAGTGTTTAACCTAAATAGTAACATGCTTGGCACTATGATTCATCTCATGAAGAAGAAGATGCAAGAAACTTTCCTTTTGATCATGGAAAATGAAGTATGCTTAGATTCTTGTTGTCAATAGTTTTTGTGTTTTATTTTTTAATAAGTTATTTGATCGCATGTGTGTGTGTGTGTGTGTGTGTGTGTGTGTGTGTGTGTGTGTGTGTGTGTGTGTGTGTGTGTGTGTGTGTGTCTTTTTAGTGTGTTTTCTTTACATTATGTATGTCCTTTTTTGTGTGTGGTTAAAGTAGTAAAGTGGTCTTGTCTTGATCAAAGCATGGTTTTCAAGTGGTTAAAGGTTTGCTTGTTTTGTTTTAGACTTTAGATGATTCCTTAATCCCAATGGACTATTAAGGCTACTGGTATAGTTAGTATAACAAGCATACTACCCCTATGAGTCCCTAATTTGTTGACCAAATCTGATCAAATTGGGGAACCTATAGGTTAATTATAGATTTTTAGGTTTTTTTGAGGTATAATATTATGTAATAGGGTTTATTATATGCCTTTTTATGTTATTACATGTCATATTAGTCTCAGTCAATTAGTCTTTTAGTCCATTTATCATTTTGAGTCATTTTGGGGTCATAAATAGAGCATTTAATAGGTTGTATAGCCTCTTTGGTAAATTTCAAGATTAAAAAAGATGATGTAACATACCATGCATCCTAAGATGTCTTAATCAACTATCATAACTGAAAAGTGGTAGGTTTTTCCAAAGAAAGGGTAGTTTTTAAAAGAAAAAATAAGAGTTTGGCACTTATACAGCCCATAGGGAAGTGTGACATGTGGGATAATACCATATAATGTATATTTATATTATTAAAGCTCATTTATATGTTTTAAATTCTCTATAAGTTCCATTTTAGGCCCAAAACCATTCTACTCCTTTTTCACCCTTCTAGACATACATAACTAGTCTTCAAGTTTGTACTTGGTATGACCAATAAGGGAGGTCTTAGATCAAATTCCTTGGGTAGGTGAAATTAATATCACATAGATTCATTTAATTAATAATATTTTTAATAATGGTTTCTTGTTTTTTATGAACCATCCTCATGAATTTGACTTTGTTTTTTTACTTGTTAATTTATATACCCTACAAGTTTTGTTCTTATTTGGGCAATTCTATACAATCTAGTTTATAATATTGGTTCAAAATTATTGAATCTTTTATTTCATATTATCCATGATTTTTTTTCACATTTTTAGTTTATTTTATGAGCCAACCAACTCCTTTTGAAAGGAAAAGTGAAGGACTAGAATTGTAGTCATGTTTTCCAATTATTAGAGGTTTCTTCTATGATATGGTTCCAAAAGGAATTGAGGTGATGTATTATTTCCCATATATGCATTTTATTCATATTCAATTCCAAATACAACTTTAAGAGCCATGAGAGCAACTAAATGCACAAAATGGTCATCTACAATAGTTGTATGGTTTGCCACTTCATGGGGAAACATGAAATGTGTGATTTGAACAATCTCTAAGGTTTGGAAGGTTTTAAACTACTTTAAAACCATTTTAAGAGTTTTTATAATATTTTATGCTAGTTTAAACTCAAGGAGACCTTCCAAGCAAACTTGTGACACTACGAGACAAATTCCCAAAACTATCAAAATAGAGGTCTAGAGCCTTTTTTGGGTGTCCTTATACATTATTAAATTGAATTTTAGGACATAAAAGTATATTTTTTTCAATATTCCATATATATCTATCAACTTTCAAAATAAGAGAGGTTTTTGAGTTGAGGAGAGTCATTTTTGAAACCCCTCAAGTTACCTTCTAAACACTAAAATCACTCAATGTTGTCTATAGCCATGTGAGCCAAGTTGATCTCCCAAATAAATGAAATGAGTTTCAATTCATACTGGTAGGGTAGGATGGTATAATTTCACTAATATATATATATATATATATATATATATCATGGAAGAACATAAAAGGGTATTTTGCATTCACTAAGGTGGAAAGAGTCCATACACAAGCCTAGATGTGTTTCGATTATGTAACTTGGATGAGAGGATCTTAAGCATATCCTAAAAGGGTGAAAATCCAAGTTACAATAGTTTATTTTCTATAATTTATGGATTACACATGTATGGTTAAAATAAAATAGGTGAAAAAAAACTTGGAAAAATATAATCAATCAAAGAAAATGTTCTACACACTAGTTCAATATGGGAAATATGTAATAAAAAAAAATGACTAAGTATAATAATTGAAGAAAATGGAAAATAAGATGGTAAAAAGGGATTTATTTTTAAACCGATATGAAATATTTTTGCACCAAATTAAAACAAGTAAAATCATACTAAATATCACATTGGGAATTATGACAAATAATGGAATAAAATGGAAGGTATGTAAAAGGGAATAAATGGTAATAAAAAATAAATAAAAATTAAGTCAATCAATCATACTATTTCACAATGGGAAGTACAAAAGAAAAACAAAATTTTCAAAAAATTGGTCTTAAAGTTATCATACTAATTCAAGCTGGGAAGTATGAGAAATTCAAGAAATGGTTGTAATCTTACATGCACTCAGAAAATAAGAAAATAAAAGGCAAAAGAAAAATGAAGTAAGTATAAAACATACTAAATATCAATATCAAAAGTATGTCAATGACGTGTAACCTCGTAATCAATTGAATCTTATTTCATATTTGATACATGTAATTTGGAAAGTGACATATTTATTGCAATTTTTTTTTTGAGGCGGGTTGCGTCCCACCCATGGTCTTACACTACAAATCACAAAATAAAAACCCAAGGGGTACCAAATCAAGATTCATAAGTAGAAGGATAACGAAATGGTAAATCAAAGATTTGGGTAATAGGATGGAAAAAGGGTAATTTATGAGGGATGTTGTGTCCTATCCATGATATTACAAAGTAACTCACAAATGAAACCCCATGGGGAGTGATTAGTAAGAAATACAATATTTACCAAGAGGAAATATGGGGGAAAAGGAATGAAAAAGGGAGTGTAATAAGAAAAATTTAAGCATCTTATGAGAAGACTTTAGGAGGCAAGTATCGAAGGATTTGCCAAGGTCTGAATAATGAGGATGCATGAGTCATGGTTGCACAAGATGAAGCAAGTGAATACCAAAAAATGCTAAAGTAAATGAAATCAAACAAGAGACAATTGCATAGACAATTTGGAGAAAAGCCAATATTCCATTAACATGAGATGGCCATAATGAAGAATACATATAGGAGAGCTAGTAAGTAACTCCTCCACAAATGGTGGTCAAAGCACCCCAAGAATATACTATAACTCCTCCACAAAAGGTGGTGACAAGGTGCTAATAATAGAG
Source organism: Torreya grandis (assembly GCA_037957365.1). Classification (NCBI taxonomy): domain Eukaryota; kingdom Viridiplantae; phylum Streptophyta; class Pinopsida; order Cupressales; family Taxaceae; genus Torreya; species Torreya grandis. The sequence goes on from JARHVA010000327.1 coordinate 118,963, forward strand.
AAGTAACTCCCATACCTAGAATAGCTAGTCAAATGAGTTACTTATGACATTCTTATGACACCTATGACACATCTATGACACACATCTCCACATAAGCTAGCCTATCCCACGAATGTAGGAAAACTCCATGTATGCACAAATATATAATTTTCCCTAATTAAATAATATGGAAAAATAAAAACCTACACTAACACCCCCCATAAGCCCAGCTTAGGTGGGTAGTGTGGAAATATAAAATGGGTCCCAGCAAATAGGCCTGATGAGTTACCCACAAAAACAATCTCCCATAAGATAGAGAAATGGAGAAAACCCATAGGAAAAAATTCTCCCCCAAAAGAGAGACATAAAAGAAAAGAAGAGGCTAGTGGGCCCCCTGAAGATGATGCTACTGCAGATGTGGACTACACCCCAAGAAGAGCTCGTAGATGAATGAACTTGCTTTCGATGAAAGGTTTGGTGAAGATGTCTATAACCTGCTCTGAAGACTAGAAAAATATCAAGTCAATGACCTGACTATGAATAAGATCTTGAATGAAATGCATGTGAATCTCTATGTGCTTGGTCCACTGGTGCTGAATTGGATTCTTGCAAATCTGAATGGTACTCTAGTTGTCACAATAAATGATGGTGGGCTACCTGATAGGAATGCCAAACTCATAAAGTATCCCCTAAATCCAAATATCCTCAATAGATACATTAATAGCTTCCCTATACTCTACCTCTATGGATGATATAGCAATAGCATTTTGCTTCTTGCTAGACCAACTGATAGGACCAGAACCTAGAGAGAAACTATAACCAAAAGTGGACTTGTGAGTTTGTGAATTTCTAGCCTAGTCTAAATCTGTATATCCAACCAAGTCAACCTCTATGCCAAATCTATAATGAATCTCATATCTATGTGAACCATGTATGTACTACAATATCCTCTTAGCTACTTTCCAATGCAACTAATGAGGTTCCTACATAAATCTAGAGACAAGTCCCATTGTATATCATATGTCAGGCCTGGTGTGAGTCAAGTAGATGAGACTACCAATAAGTTATTGATACAAAGTGACATCAACCAATGGTGAAGAAAAGTCAGCCTCAAGCTTGACTCTTGATAGAAAGGGAGTCAAAGATGGCTTGAAATTAGCCATGTGAAATCAAGCCAATAAGTTAAGAGCATACTTTGGCTATGCAAGAGAAATCCCTAAATCTGACTGTGAGATCTTGATGCCAAGGAAGTAGTGCAATAAACCCAAGTCTGTCATGTCAAATCTATCCTGGAGAGATGCCTTCACTACTACAACAGCTGATGAAGAACTCTTGATGATCAAAGATCATTAACATAAAGAACTAGAATCAAGAGCGAGTCATCCTACCATAAAAAGTAGATATTAGGTTCAGAATGGCACCTAGTGAAACCCGCTATGAGAAGGAAGGAATCCATCTTGGCATACCATGCTTGAGGGGCCTATTTGAGGCCATAGATTTCCTAATTATGCATACTAAGGAAGAATCTTGAACAAATCCTAGTGGTTGCTCCATGTAGATCTCCTCCTCTAGGTCTCTATGAAGAAAGGCACTCTTCACATCCATCTGGTACACATCCCAACCATGTGTTGTAGCAATAGCTAAGGTGAGTCAGATAGAAGTCATATTTTCAATGGGTGTAAATGTCTTTGAATAGTCAATTCTTGCCACCTGTGAGAAGCCCTTAGCAACCAATCATGCCTTGTACTTATCAACTGACCCATCTACTACAAACTTGGTCTGATATATCCACCTACATCGAACCATCTTCCTTCCCTTAGGAAGTGAAGTCAAATCCCAAGTGTGATTTTTGATTAAGGAAGAATATTATTCCTCCATAGCACTATCCCACTTAGGTACCCCTGATGCCTATCAAAAATTCTATAGATCTAAAACTAAGGCAAAGAAGGAATGTGGATCTCTTTGAAAATCCCCCCTAGTACGTCTGTCATCTGTGGGATCTCCTACCCAAGAGCCAACACTCTCAAGTGTCTATCTAGCCCAAAGTGGCCCAAAAGTGGGTGAGTTAGGTGCTAAATCCTCATCCTCTAACTACCTTTAGCCAAAAAAAATGACCCTAGCAACCAAAAAATGGCATGTAAAGGTAGAATCAGCTACCAAGAGATTGCAAAGGCATGTGACAACTTGTAATTCTGATTAAAACACAAAATATGCAAGCTGATTGATAGAAAAAAGATTATTGGATCTTGAAAAATCTTGCCTGCATGTATATGGAGAGACCAAAGAAGCCATAGAAGGAACAAGAGCATGGAAAACTAGCAATATCTCCTAGAAATTTTCAAATTTCATAAAAAAATGCCTTAACAAAGCTCTAGATTTCAATGAAAGCAATAGCAAAATAGACAACCAGTTACCGGGGTGGCTCTAATACCATATCAAAGGATTTACCAAGGTTCGAATAATGAGTATGCACAAGCCATGGTTGCATGGGATGAAGCAAGTGAATACCAAAAAATTCTAAAGTAAATGAAATCAAACAAGAGACAATTTGGAGAAAAGCCAATATTCCATTAACATGAGATGGCCATAATGAATAATACATATAGGAGAGCTAATAAGTAACTCTTCCACAAATGGTGGTCAAATCACCCCAAGAATATACTATAAATCCACCACAAAAGGTGGTGATAAGGTGCTAATAATAGAGAAGTAACTCCCATACCTAGAATAGCCAGTCAAAGGAGTTACTTATGACATTCTTATGACATTTATGACACATCTATGACACACATCTCCACATAATCTAGCATATCCCATGAATATAGGAAAACTCCATGTATGAACAAATATATAATATTCCCTAATTAAATAATAGGGAAAAATAAAAACCTACACTAACAGCAAGAGGTATGCTAAGGACATGAAAAGACACTAAGGAATTAGTGGTTGTCTATGTATAAAGGAAACCTTCTTGCTATAGACAAAAATATTTTTAGGAAAATATGTGTGATACTAAGATACACTCATTATGGTATATTGGTACAAGGAAAATTAAAATGGACCTACCTTTCTATGACGTGTTCCCCACTCCTAAAGACCCCTTATAGAGTCGTCGGTCTACTATGAAGATTGGGTACTTGTGTGAGAAAGTAGGTAAAACTAAAAATATTTTTTATTCTCCTCTTCTAATCTACTAGCCTATTTCACCTCAAAGGACCTTAGCTCTACCATGAGGCCAATTATGGATTTTTAACTTTGACTAGAAGAAGGAGATGTGATTTGAATCATGTCTTTTAGTATGATTATACTTTTAAGAATATTTAGTATTTTTGCCTTTTGATATCATTGCCTTTTGTTAAAATTGTTTTGGATTTTAACTTTCTTTTGAAGGCTTTTTAAGATTCCTCCTCCATGTATATTTGGAATGAACAATCATGAGAGAGACAATGATACACATGAATGAGTTGTAGGCTAAGGCTACAAAAATCTAAGTGACCCAAAACAAAAGACTATCTAGAACACTTAGGCTTGTTAATGAACTGAGCATGTGATCTCAAGTCTCAACCATGTATATTCTTAGTTTTTGAAAAAGGGGAGAAGGGAAAAATTATATCCAAAAGAATACCGGTAAAAGGAAATAGTAATAAAAAATATTCTTGTTAACTGATCACATGGTAACAAGAGATAGTAATCAAGGGGATGAGGGTAGATATAACCAAATCACCATGACAAATATCTATCAAAAATAAAGATAAGAAAGCAAAAAATCATGAAGATACAAGGGAAGATTTTTTATAAATACTATAAAGGAAAATAAATAAATTATAAGGGAAAAATTAAAATGATAAGAAAAATTCAAGTATGTCAAAAATGTAAAACAATAACATAAGCTAGCTATAATACAACAAAAAGGAGAAACATGATATAAGATAGGAGATAATTTGACACAATGTCAAATGATATAATCAAAATATAAATAATATTAGAGCACATGTCCAATCCAAATAGAAATGAGGAAGTACCATGCATGTTCTCATAAATACTAGTAAATTTGTCCACACACATTATCTAGGACATCAGATAAGTCTCTATGAAGGTGAATGAATATTGATTATCAGTTCTCATCAATCTCTAGTGAATACTTGGAAAATAATTCTCTTCTGAACTCCTCAATTTAAAAAGTAGGAATGCTCAAAGGATCATTCTAAGGAGGAAAGTTAGGTAAATTTTGGTTAAGAGAATGTGTGGAAACAAGATCTATGGGAGAAGGAATCTGAGGTAGAGAAGGATCCATGGGTGAAGGAATCATAAGTGGAGAAGGATCCATAGGTGAGGGAGGGTCCATAGGTGAAGGAATCATGTGTGGAAGAATATAACGTGGTGAAGGGACCGTAGGAGGTGATGAAATCACTAGAGATGGAGCCATGGGAGAAGGAAGAGGATCCTTCTTATGGGAATGACCTATGGGAAGAATGGTAGAAGGTATAAGGATGTCTACAACATTATCTCTAAGACATTGTTGAAGAGTGTTTAAATGATCAATATGATTTATGCCACATAGGTGCCATAGACAATATACCTATCCATACTTAGGTAAATATTCAAGAAGTACCTTTGAGGGAGGTATGGCTTTGTCTGATGATGGGGAAGAAGGACACAAGGTATTAATATATTATCATAATTTATGATAATGGGTAGAAGAGTGATTATTTGTCCCATGGAGTTCATAAATACAATTGTGAGGTTTTTTAGGAGCACTCATGGAATGAGGTGAAATAGGAGTGAAAGCAGCTGAAGAGGTCTCATCAACCCATATGGTAGGCAAAGGAGCCATCCTAGGTAGTGGAAGAAAACCATCATCAATGGAGGGTAATGATGGGGAAGGAGTGTAACTAGGCTCAATAAGAGGAGCACTAAGAGGAAATATAGGAAGAGTCTCATCAATAGTAGGAGAGGAAATAGGCTCAACTAAAGTGGAAAAGGAGCATGCTTAACTATAGTTTCCCCTACTAAAAGAGGGGTGGGATTTATTTAATATCTAAGGAGGATTTACCTAGGTGTGTCAAAGCAATAAGGTCTGGTCATAGCATGATCCAAGAGCATAATCCTAAGTTCCTCCTCAGAAACAAGAGGTATCGGTACCATCTCTACCCTATGATAAAGAGGAAAAATACAAAAATCAAGAATTATAAAAGAAAGAGAATGATGAGTTGCATGAAAAGACTCAAGTAAAGAAGAGAGGTAATAAATGATCTCAACTTTACAAGCTTAGACAAGGACACCTAAAATAGGATCATCTAAAGAATAACCATAGTCATAATATAGAGTATGAAGATCGATGATATAGGTTTGGATGACCTTGTCATTAGACTAAGCTTGGTGAATAAGGTGCTTACTCTTGGTTAAAACTCATGAATGTCATCAAAATGAATATTAAAAGAATGAGGCTATAAGGAAGTAAAAATTTGTGAGGTGAGATGAGGTGAGAGATCAAAAGTTTTGATCTTTAAGTTAATCTCATTGGTCTCATCATCAACAAAGTCTAAGAGGTTGGGATGAATTTTACAAATGATCTTAGGATGCCCATTGTAACCTCTAGTTAAGTTGATAGGAAAGTTGAAATGCTATGACTCATGGAATGGAATTATAGGCAAACGTTTAAGAGTAGGAATATTGAAGACACCATGATCTTGGAATTATTCAAAATTGTAAGGGTTAGTGTCTCCTTGAATCCTATAAATGGCTCCATTATGAGGAAATTTTATGCATTGGAAAGCAGAAGATGTGATGGATTGCATAAGATGAGTGCATGGCCTACTAAGAAAAATGTTATATGAAATGGAAAAGTTGAATCTCATCACCTTAACACAAATGGTGATAGGTGGGATGGTAATGCAAAGCCACACACACCCTAAAAGAGGTATTTTCCTTTTATCATATCCATGGCATGTGATACATTTAGAATTAATATTACATTGATAATACCGGAGGGTCTTAATGAAATCAAGGGAATCAACATAGGTGCTATAACCCTCATCGATCAAGGCTTGATTGACTTGGATAACACCTATTTGGATGCTAATAATTAATGGAGGTTCATCTACATGAGGCATAATCTCATCCAAAATCATAAATGTGATAGGAAATCATAAAAAAATAGAAGTGTCTATAGTTTCATCAACATTAATGGACATATCTTCATATTGATGTAAGATACTATCCTCAGATCTAGATAAAGTAACATCCCATCTTACTAGAGGAGGGTGAGGGATATTCATCTTGAATAAGAGTGACATGATGTGCTTTCTATGATATAAAGATATCCTCATGAGTTCAAGAAAGTGTATTTGGTATGGAATATTAGTAAGTTCCACAATGTGATCCCACTCATCATAACCCATAAGGAGATTTTTAGATATAAGTGTGTAATGATTAAGGTCTTCAAAAGGTGGATCTGAAGAGAACTGAAACTTATATTGATAAGAATGAGAAGGTTGAGAATAAGGTTTTAAATTTTTTTGTGATGAAGTAGTTAGTTTAGATTGATCTTGAAGTTTGGAAGAAGTGTTAGTAGAAATTGGATTTCCATTAGTATTGAAATATGGTGGGAGAGATGTAGAAATAACATGAGATGTGTCATCTAAGGGAGAATCATAAATTGGATCATCAAAATAAATAAGATCTTCTTACCCCAACTCATTTAAAGGAGTTAGAGAAGAATCTTGGATAACATGATATGTTTTATGGGAAGGACAAGTGTAGATAGGTTGCAAATCAATGAAAGCCACCCCTCTTCATATATTGGTCATGCTAACCACATTATATTTAGAATGTGGTTCAATAAGAATTTCTATGTTATTGGTAGAAGAAGTGGGATTGTCTTGAATTTCTTATATTGGTTGATGATTAGTCAAGGGGTCTTTATATAAATCTTAATGAGTGTTTACTTGATTTAAGGATTGAGTTTCATCATGTGATTTATAGTATTTAAAATCAATCTCATAGGATTGTTAATGGTTATAAATAATGTAATAATGATCAAAATTTTGGCCAAGAATAAATTCCATGGATAAATTACAGAGCTATCTACAAGTCTCATGAGAGTGACCCTAGATAGCATGAAATAAACAAAACTTATTAGGATCATACCATGATTTCATAGGTTGATTAGGGTCAATATCTTAAGGGAGAGGCCTAGGTAGATGTTTAATTAATTAGGCTGAGGATAAAGGCTTATGGACATTAATGTTGCTTGTTGAGAAATGAGGATTGGTGAATTTCTAAGATGGAGCTTTCAAAGAAGGGGTAGGAATGACAACATGAACATTATGAATGATGTCAAATGAATCAGTAACACCATCAATGGTAATATTATGGTTTTTATTCTTAACTAATAGGCAAGGGCCCATAGAAGGTTGGGGCCACTTGAATTGACATAAGAAGAAATTTTGCCTTTTGACTTCATCAATAGCTTCATTTAAGGTATATGGAGAAAGGGTATGGACTCGATATTGTAATTTAAGAAATAAATCATTTGTAAAGAGATGAAAGAGGTTATAATTCACCATGTTATGTTGACAAAGTCTTCCATCATTTAACAAAGGCTTGTGCAGTTTCACTTTCTCTTTGTTTATAATTGATGAAATGGGCCAAAGTGTTCTTAGGAAGATCACTAGTTTGAAAATTTTGAACTATATCATTTACTAAGTCCTCTAAACTAGTGATAGAGTGTGTTCTATGTTGATTGTATCATTCTAAGGCATCACTTGTGAGGATTTTGGTTAAGATTTTGGTAGTGGAAAAGGTATTTAATTTGACCCAATCCTTGTAAATATTTCCAAATGTCTTGAGGTAAAGGGTAGGATCAGTTGATCCATTGTAGGAAACTATAGGTGTTATACCTTCAATGCCAATGCTATCAATTTAGGTAGTAATAGGTTCATTTTGCCAATAATTAATGTCTTTATTGACTAATGGAGTTTAACGAATGAGATTACCTTTAGAATATAAAAGAGGAAGAATACGAACACTTTGGTTATGTGTACCCCAAGCCATTAGATGAGCATTAGATTGAAGATTAAGAAGGTGGTTTTACATTCTTATCATTTAATTCATACTATGATCTTGAAATTTTTTCATTTTATTTAGATTTTTTAACAATGGTTGATGAGTTTTATTAGTGTTATTATAAAAAGTGGTATTGGTGTTTGTGTTATTATTAGTGGCTTGGGTACCATTATTAGTGTTGATATGAGCTTGAGAAGAACTATGACATTTTTAGGCACTAGTGGAAAATTTTGATTGTGAAGCAAAATATGGACTAGTAAATGGTTGAGAAGAAGAAGCACTATAAACATGTGTTCCTTGGGTATCAAATGATGAAATAGTGGAAGGATTAAGGATATTGGATCTTATGAGAGGCCCATTAGATGTAGAACCTACCATGATAGTTGAGATACTAGGCATGGAGGTAGAAGAAGTTAAAGAAGAATATGTCATAGCATAGAAAATATTAAAGATTTAAAGAAGAGGTTGTGAAGCAAATAAATTGGTACCCCCAAATCTAGTTGAGAAAGTGGGAGTAAGAGATTGAGGTTATTTGACTTGATGGTTAATCATGAGGTTATATGTGGTAGAAGGATACTTTCCTCTATGTTGAGGGAATTTTGTGATAAATAAAAAGAATATATTCTAACTTAATCTAATCTTATAAAATAAGAGGAGGGTTTTCATTTAAAGAGGTATGAAGCGGGGTCCCATAGTACATCGTGCAGGTTGCAATATGTACATTATAGCATTTATGAAAGGATCCCTAATTTGTCTATGGGGGACCCTATTAGGATTGGTAAATTCCATCATGTCTATGACTGAACATTAGTGTTATCACTAAATATAAAGTCTATGATGAAAGGAAAAGAGACAAGATGAGAAAGTAAAGGATCAAAAAGTGACTGACAATAGTACTATGTCAACATGGTTGACCAAGTGCAAAACAGGGACTATAAAACTATATTAGGTCCATAGTATTAACCAGGTTCAATGAAAAATGACTATAATAAAAAGGTAAAGGTGTCATAAATAACACTATGTCAACCATGTCAACCTAGCACAATATATAGGGGCTGAAAAAGATACTAAGTTAACAAGGTCAACCTAGCATGATAGATAAGAAAGAAATGAAACCTGATACCAAGCTATGAACTGAAGCAAGATAATTTCAAGTGATGTAAGAAGATAGTAAGTATTTAAAGGGAAAAAAAGTCAATTAAATTGATTTAAGCTAATCTAATTGATACACACAAAGCAAAATATTTTACTAATGCTGGCTAATGCAAGATTTTGTAGACATAATTGATCAAAGAGAAAGAAAACAACTTCAATGTAAAGATAGCTACTTCCTTAACATAGAATTTTGATTATATTATTAAAATTGATTTTAAGTGTAAAGGAAAATTGACTATAAGTAAGGTACTAGATAGAAATATAAGGATAGTTTTAGGTATGTTTAGGATGAAAGCAACTAGAGTGGCAATGATACATGCTTGCTATTGAGGCCTACCACCTCACTTCATACACTAAAATGATAAGGGTGTCAATTTATTATCCAAAATATACCATTAACCATGGTTTATACTTGACTAGAGCATCAAGTTATCTTCCCCCTTGGTGATGAAATCTAAGTAGGTTGGCCTAGGTAGTCAAATTTTTAAATGCTTATTGATGGTTATGTGGTTTGGCCATGTATACAAAATAATATAAATAGAGTAACTAAATGATTAATTGAAAATAACATAATTAGACTATGTGAGCTATTTTAAACATGGAAATAACTTAAAAGAAATATGTGATTAACATATATGGTTAATTATAACTTTAAAACAAGGTATAGTTGAAAATTATATGGAAAATCATATAGAATAGGGTCAACAAAGTCAAAAATATACTATGGAAGCAAAGTCTAAAAACAAACTAGGTTGGTCAGGTCAACCTAGTTATTTCATGAAACATAGAACACAAAACTAGGTCCATAGGGTCGACCTAGTTGACTGTGTAGGGGAAGTTTTAAATACTGTAAACTATGAAAGGAAAGTATAGAAAAAAAGATACAGAGAAGTATAAACTCAACTAATTGGTTTAGAGATGAAAATATAGAAGATTTATGATCAATAACCTTGGAGAAAATCACTAAAAACCTACAAACTAGGTTGATCTAATCGACCAAGCAATGCAAAAACCTACTAAAAAAAGTGATGAAAATGCACTAGTTCAACCTAGTCGATGTAGTTGACTAAATTGGAAGTCTAAAAGCTAGAAAAAAATACATTGGGTTAAGTTGGTCGATCCATTTGTCTAAACAATATTCTATGAGTTCTGAAACTAGTATTAGGTCAAGTTAGTTGAGTCAGTTACCTATTCTTACAAACCTACCCATAAAGATAAATAAATAGGGTTGATAGGTTTTATTAAACATAATAAAGATATGATAAAAATAATGATAAATAGAAATGAAATAAGAGAAATAAATCCTGTAAGGGTTTGATTCACTTTAAGTTCATTAGAATGTATGCAATTGAAAAGGCATCATGTCCATAAATCAATCTTGGATCAGATGGGATAGAGCACACCTACACTTCTAATTGGGGGAATACAATTATTAAGGAAGAACATGACCAATGTGAGGATCCATTAGATCTGATTAGGGGATCATTTATCACAACACACCATGTGAGATAAGGTTCCAACACCTATAGTCTAACACAATCGCATAACAACCCTAAAAAAGTTAAATGATTTAATATTTCACTAATATAATAATAAGAAAAGTAAATATAATCTAGTGTGTACCAAATATTGTAGAACAAAGTGTGGGTTAGAAATAAAAAAAAAACAAACAACTAAACTAAACATGTATAGAAGACATATACTCACATCAATGTATATGAAATGCTAATACATGGAAGAGAATAATACATATGCTCTATCTATCTACTCTTAAAAAGGAGGAATAAAGTTAGGAATACTTAGCTTTGAATATGAACCCATTAAGCATCAATCTCACCCTTTCCCAAGGTGCTTAACAACAGATTGTCATGGTATGTAAGGATAAATAAGATAAATCAGATCTAAGATACACAGCTTATCCAAGCATCCAAAAGACTTATCCACAAGATGAGATCAAAGTTCCAAAGAAATTATTGAACCTTAAATCTTTATTCCCCAAGTATAATGGTCAATAGGTAGATGTTTTTTCACACTTTTTCACTTAATTATTGGATCTTATCAAATGGTGGTAAATGACCTTATATATATACTATTATCTTACCTTAAGAACTTTTTAGAACATTGTCTATGCTATGTCAAATAGATCAACCTACCACATTTTTGAGGCTAACTCTTTAGGTCTGTGCTAGGTCATCCAAGAGGTCAACAAACCAAAATAGCTAAAATGTCCCTAAATTGTACTAGTTTAACTTGGTTGATAAAACATAATCGATAGGTCAAAAGGGTGCTAAGGCAAGAAATGAAAGATAAAACATAGTAAATGATGGGAATAGGTAGGACCAAGAAGAGCAAGCTTGGTTTTAATGGTTTTATGAGGCTAGATTGTGGATGGAAAGTGGAAAAAGGAATCAAAAACTTATGAAGCACTGATGGTATACCCACCCCTTTTTCAATGCACCCCTTAAGGCATGCACTCAAAAAGATTGAGACTTGATAGATTCCTACAAGGTACAAAGTATCAATAAGAAATAAAATTATAAAATATTATTTGTATACAAAATTCACTTAACTAGTCTTGAAAATGCCTGAAACTCATAGTGCACTCTAACTAGTCCTTCTCATGGTAGTGGTTGTATAAATACTTATACGGATTCATAAAAAACTATACTATTATAGGGTTTTGGGAAGAAAATAATGTTATAAACATGTTAAAAAATTAAAAATCATTGATCATGGTAGTGTGAGGTGTATTTCATCTCTTCAAATAACAAAAATATTTTAGATCATATTATAATGTCTTATATAAGTATGATCAAAAGAGCTAGTCTAGAAAGGCTAGTAAAAGGTGACCTAGTCACCTAGATGGTAAAAGTTACATAGTGTGAAATATTGTAAATTATAATTAATGATGTGATATTATTGTTTATACTTGAGACACACTCACATATCCATCCTTCATGGTTCTATTTGAGTTTCATGGTCATCTAAATAGTCAACATCAAGTCACCAGACCTAATTACCTAGTAGGCTTGATTTGGCAAAAAGCAAAGATTATTTATTGGCAAGGAGGGATATTATGTAGTGAATATAGATCATTAATATTGTGTAACTAATTTAATCAGGTGATCAGGTCCATTTCCTATCCACCATGATGGATGGGGTAGTTTTCCAAGGCTTATTGGCATGCAAGAAGGAATGAGGCTACTTAATGATCTATTAAGGCCAAACTGGACCACCTAATGCCTATGTAACTACCAAAACCAAAGGGAATTGACAATTATGGAATACACATGCTCTTAATTGGGTCAACCAAGATTGAATTAGTCTCCACAACTCCACTTCCATGCCTAAAATCTCATTGAAGACCCTAACTAGCCTAGGCAACATGTGAAAAGAACATAGAGGGATAGTTGTAACTATTTGTTGGAGTGAATAAGGGTAATAATGACCTATCCTACACACTTCCATGATAATATTAAATTCTCTCACCTAATATTTTTCTATAAAATGTAGTCTATAAGGTTATTATATTAATCCCTAGACTAGGTATGAGGAAACTCTACCTAAGTTTGTACCTCATATAAATTTGAATGAATATAAGGATTGATTCTGATTCTATTTCTAGATTAGTGTGTTTATAATTTCTAATTTTTAGAAATGGTGAAGTTTCATTCCCATTTATAGGTCCTTGTTCTCACCTAATTGTTAAGGATATTATCTAAATAGGTCATATGATGTGTCAAGTCTTGGTGACTGTACTTGGAGTAGAATCTAATTTTTAGTGTCATGAAAACATACCTTTCATTCATCATCTTTAATTTGTATCCAATTAACATAGACTCCATATGAAACACTGATACTTAGGAGTCTGTAAGATAAATTGATCTATTTATTAGTCCTTGTATTATTCATAATTATTATCCATAGGTCAGATAGAGTGGATATATTATATTGGTATATCACCTTCATTTAGATTATGTTTTATGTTATGTTTCTCTATCCATTTTCATCCCAACAAGTCATTATGTTTTAGGATTTGAGATTAATTTATGTAAAAGGATATCTTTAATTGATCCCCTTCATTTACCAATATTTTATTATAACCAGAATAACCATCAATAAGTGAAAAATATTAAGAACCTAAAACAACTTACATAATTTGTTCCATGGAAGGGAGTGGTTAATGATCCTTGAGAGACACTTTATTTAGACACTTTGGCTAACTCCATAAACTATAGGTTTATCCCATCCACAATTCACCCACATCTTTGGGCTAATCCCATGTTAACCAAAACTTAGAGAGGCCTGAACAATCTTCTCCTAGGGGTATAGTGGTGAGCTAAAAAATAATATGTGTGAGTCAATATTTATTGTTTTTACCACCATTTTCTAACTTTTACATGTAAAATCCATCATTTTTATATTTACATGTTTCATAAATTCACTATGATTAAATACTATGATTTTGGCAAATAATAAAACCATTGAATACTAATGAAGAATATTATGGAGCAACTCAGACAAGTTTTAGAGTCTACCATTCTATCCCCAGAGTTTGTTAGTCTAGATTTAGAGTCACTCAAGCTAGGCCTAAATATCATTGAAAGATGTTTTAGGATTTTTTAGGTAATGCATATACCAAGCATGCTTAATCAATAAACTTCGAAATGACTTTGATTCAATTCCATATTTATAAGGAAACTTACCAAATATTGTATTACTACTTATATAAGCATTATAAAATATAACAAACATCTTCTAGATGATTAGTAGTTATTTAGTCAATAAGAAATTAAGAGACATTAAGGTTAGGTAGATCTATTGAATTATTTGTTTGATTTTAAGAATTTTCAAAAGTTAATGAATATTTGATGTTCCTAAAAGAATAAGTTCACTCTACATCCTATTCCAAGGGAGTTTAAGGTCCCACTCAACCAAGGAAATGTAATTATTTTATGACATTTTATGTTTTAATTAATATATTTAATATTATATATCTTTATGTTAAATGTGTGATTTTATCTAGCTTGTAGGTCATTGTGCATGTGTTTCTATTTTAAGATATTTTATGTATTTTGAATTTCAAAATTTCCTTTCTAAGAATTTTTTCCCAATCACATTTTAAATTCAATGAATATATGAATGTTTTTTTTTCCCTTTATCACCAAATGTTCTCATTTCCAATCATAATTTAAATTTAGCAAATAGATTAATTTGTGCTTTCATTTATTAGCAAGTGTGTTTACTTTTCTTGTCAGCATTTCAACTTTTCATATAATGTTACACTTCCAAGTAATTAGATAGGTTTAAATTCAAGTTGACTAGAGTATAAATTTAAGGATAAATGATCCATAACTCCCCCTAAATAAAAAAAAGTAATTATTTTGACACACTGTCAACTACCATTAGACACTAACCTTGGTTTGATATGACATCAACCAAGTTGAGTTTATATAAATGAAGAGTTTGATAACACTCATCATAATTTTCACCATTTATGATGATTTTATAGGTGTGAATATGGAATTATCTTAAAATTGACAATTGATTAATAAAAACTTCACATATATCAAAGAATTAAATGAATAAGCAAAGATATTCAAAGGGAATATACATTCCAAATATATGTCAACAAAGCAAAAGTACTATTATGTCACAAGAATAAAGCATCCTAGAATACCTTATAGTAAAATAACTTAAGACTATTGAATAGTAACCATTTTTAGCCTCACCTAAACTTTGGGATCATTCCCCAGTCGTAGGTGCATCCTTTCAAATGAAGAAATCAAGGATAAAACATTGTATAAACTAGAGTTTTGAATCTCAATCAAGTAGCCTTATAGCTAATTATGAGGATTATATGCTTCCCAGAAGAACTCTCTACAATATCTATTATGAAACTATAGGAGACAATATAGGAAACAATGCATCAAATAGGGTTGTGAGAGGTAAAGATCAATAACTAGGTAGAAAATTCACCTATCTTATTTTCTTAGATCAAGATGAATATGTTGAAATTAATAAAATATACCCATATATAATACCTAATTTTAGGGGATTATCTAAAAAACATGTCGATCAATTTGTGTTTGAATATAAGGTCTTGTGTCAAACTTGTGGCTATATAATTGATAATCATGAACTATAATTATTCCCCGATACAATTAATGATTCAATGATAAGATGGTTTATGAGTTTAAAACCAAATTAAATTCACACATGATATGAAATTTAAAATTAATTCTTGGATAAATATCAAGACAATTGTAGTGAATGGGATATAGAATAAGAATTATTTTGTATAAAAAAAATAAGATGAGAATATGGAAGACTATCTTGACCATTTCCTCTTTGCATATGGAATATATGGGTATGATTTAGAGTAATATTTGTGAAAAAAATATTAAATGGATTGGATAATGATGCTATGTAATCTTTTAATCTAATGGGAAAAGGAGACATAAATAAACTTGGTCTCAATGATAGAGCTAACTTATGGAGGGATTATTCAAGAACAAGGGCTAGTGTCAAGAAAATGAAAATAGGAAAGGAAAATAATGATATAAGAAAACACATGAAGGAATTTATAAATATTAAAATATACATTTTGGTCTAATTAAACACCACACTAGATGGCTTACAATCAAAATATATTGCAACTATTGAACCACTAGTTATGTATTGTCCAAAATGTAGATTGAAACATGCACTTTGATATTATCCTCATAATAGGACATACATGTGTGGTATTTGTGATATAAATGATCATGATACTAAAAAATTTTCTCTCCTACCTACCCTAAAAAATCAATTGAAATAAGATACCTAACAAATAGAAAAACTTAACTATATACAAAGACATGGAAATCAGTTTTCCCAAAATTACAACTAGAATAATTTCATTCCAAGAGATGTTTATAACTCATGGCTGATGTCATGGTATAGAGAGGCACATCCATAGGCATTGGGAACACCAAAAATTGGTTCAATATAATGGATTTCATAACCATGGATGTACCAACCTTATCAATAAATTTGGATGTCCCAATTTGAATTGATAACCATGGGAAAAGCAATATTTGGTACCCCAACAAGCCTTTAATCAGTAGAGGAGGTTTCCACAACAAGTTTTGATGCCTCCCTATACCAATTATCCTCCACAAATTGAATAAGTAACTCAACCCTAGCTACCTACATAACTATTAGTAAATCACAAAATTAGACAAGTAGCTCCATTATATGGGATTGAGCAAGAAGGAGCCATAGGGGTTGGTTCCATTAACTAGAATAATGTCTAGTTGAGATTAGGTAAGATGGTGAATAATGCACTAATTACCATAATTGAATCCCAAAATGAAATACCAAATGTCCTTATTGATCCAATCAAATAAAAACCTAATGAGGTAAAATTAAGGCCTAGAGAAACCAATATCCTTCCTCCAAACATTCCTTTTCAAAAACAACTTCAAGAAGTTGGGCATAAAAATTAATCTAATTTAGTCCAAGAATTGAGAAAACTAAATATTACAATATCATTAATACAAGCCATAAGAGATATTATATAACTGAATAAAGTCATCAAATTAATGTGTATAAAACCTCTATGTATAAGAAGGCAACACCCTAAAACTATATAGGTAGATGGTAAGGTTGCTGATTTATTAGTAGGGAAATTACTTCTACCCAAGTATGGAGATCCTGGAAGTTTAGTCATCATTATGACTATAGGAAGGAAATCAATATGCAATTTATTAGTGAAAATCAGATCTTATATCAAATTAATGATAGTAAACACTTTAAAAACATTATTTCTTATAGGGGTATAACCTACTTCTACAATCCTACAGATGGTAGACCATTCCATTGCCAAACTAGAAGGAACCATAGAGGATTATTTATAATAGTATAATCTTGGGAATATCCTATATATTTCATGATACTTTGGCTTAAAATTATAAAACTAGGATATCCATTGATCTTAGGAAGACCATATTTTGCCATGGTATTATCCCTTATAGATTATAGGTTAGAAGACATGACAATTTAAAATGGGATAAAAGCTAAATTAACTTCATTATACCCACATACTTAAGCCATCTCTAGAATATTCAAATCATGTATGAGTATATGAAATAGAACATAATAGTAATATACTATCCTCATTATCCATGATAGTGGTTATAAATCATGTAAATGGGATAAAAGAGGAATGAAAAAAGGTATTGAATCTTGGTTGGTTCTAAATTCCACCAATCTAACTTTGAAGTCCACTGGTTTGCTTTTAAAGTCCATCAACTTGGATATAGAGTCCATGATTATGAATTCAAATTTTAGTACACAATCTTTTGAATATCACCAAACTAATATATAATCCACCCTTAATTAAATGTACAATCACACACCTTTCCAATAGAGCATTTTTATGTGGGCATAAGATAGTTAGGACATTTAAAACAACCTTTTAGTGCCCATTATTGGGGATAATTTCAAAATGTGTGTATTTTTTCAAAGAAAACCATATTCCATATTAACTTATTACATCCATTTCATTTAAACTATCTAATTAAATAATATAGGTAGGTTATTTTCATTTATCATAAAACCAAGGAAATAGTTGTGGGTAAAATTCTAAGTATAAATACTTAAATAATGAGCAAGAAACAAGGGTATTTGATATCTCAAGGACCTTAAAAAATAATTTACATGTGAATACAATGACATGAATTAAATTCATCTAATATATTCACCCATCATATCTACACATAAAATACCTAACTAGATAGGCAACCACAAAGGAGAATCAACTTAACATTATAAGACAAGGTTAAAACAGAGATAGAAAAACTATTATAGGTGTAATTTATTTACCCAATATTATATATTCAATTATTCTTAGTACTTGTGATAGTACCAAATAAATATGGAAAGTGCATAATAAGCATAGCTAATCGAGACATTAATAAGGCCACCATGAAAGACTATTTCCCTTTTCCCTTCATAGACCATATTTTGGATAACTTGGATGGAAATAAGTAACTCTCCTTATTATATGGGCTTAATGTTTATAATAAGATAAGTGTAGCTCCATAAGATCAAGATAAAACAAATTTTACATGTCCTTTAGGAATATTTACATATAGAGTGTTACCCTTTGGTCTATTTAATTCACTAGATACCTTTGAAAGGATAGTTTTAGCTATTTTTATTGATTTAAACAATAACTATGTAGAATTTTATATAGATTATTTTAAGTACATGGAAATTACTTTGATGAAGCCTTAAATAATCTAGAATAACTAATAACTAGGTGTGAGCAACCTTAACTATACTTGAGATATGAGAAATGCTTGATGATGGTTTATCAAGGAATTATCCTAGGATATCACATATCATCCCAAAAATACAAGTTGATCCCAAAAATATTGAAGTCATCTCTATCCTACCCATGATTAAGAATAAAATTAATATCAAATGTTTCATAAGACATGCAAGCTACTATAAATGTTTTATAGAGGACTTTGGTAAAATTATTGTACTTATGTTTTCTTTTCTTACTAAGGATAATGATTTTTTTTGGATTGACAAGTGTTAATAGGATTTTTAGTTAGTAAAATATAAAATGATAATGGCTCCAATTCTAAGAGGTCCTAATTTTGAAGTAGCCTTCCACATACATAAACATGCCTCTAAAAATATTATGGGAGTAGTACATGGATAAAATTATGAGGAAGAAAAGATGTATGCCTTTTAATATACTAGAAAAATTCTAACTCCCACTAAAATAAAACATACCACTGCTATAAAAAAATTATTAGTTATCATCTATGCCATAAACAAGTTATGCCACTACATAACTAGATATAAAATATTTGTTTACACAAACTAATCATCCATCAAATAATTAATGAATAAATCAGTGTTAAGAAGTAGGATCATTATATGGCTACTCCTCTTGAAGGAATATAACATTTCTATTATTTATAATCTAGGACAATTTAATGTGGTTGTTAATTTTTTGTCCAGTTTAAATATTTTAGGTGAGGATGAACCAGTTGAAGAAAATTCTCCAAATGAATATCTATTCACAATTTTATAATACTCACCATCATTTGTTGATATGGAAAACTACCTATCCATAATAAAATTTCCTTGATATTTTACCAATAGAGAAAGAAAATATTTGGTTATTAATAATGTTTTATTTAAATGTGGACCTGATTCATTAATTCATAGGTGTGTAAGAGAGGATGAGATCTATGATATTATAATATCTTGCCATAATGAACCAAGAGGAAACCATATTTTAACTAAAAGGAGTATTCATAATATCCTTTTGTCTAGTTGCTATTGGAATTCACTTCATATAAATGTGAAAAGATATGTATGGCAGTGTGATCCTTACCAAAGGATGGGAAACCTACCATATCTAATGAAATTTATATCCATTCTCAATTGGTTATAGGGAATTTTTAAAAATAGGGGTTATATTTTGTTAGTCCTATTTATACATCATCCCAGGGAAAGAATAACCTCTTTGTATGCACAAACTATGTCACTAAATGAGAAGAAATCCAAGATTTATCCTTTGCAATGGAATAACTAGTTTTTGATTTTTTGTACTATAAGAACATGCAGTAGTTTAGAGTACTAAGATCTATAATATTTGATCAAGGCCCTAATTTAATATACAATATGATTAAATCCTTTATAGATAGCTATAATATAACTTTAAGTAATTTTTTTACCCAATCCTTTTTGCTAATTTTGACTATCTTGGTCAATATTTTCTCTAGCTCCTTATTAGTAACTTCAACTTGACCATTATATTTTGAGGGCTTATAATACCACATGGAAAACCAACAAAATGTTGTCACCATATGAGCTTGTGTTTGGTAAGAAACATTTACTTCCAATTGATTTTTGATTATAGGCCTTGAGAATATCAATAAAAGTAGGCATAGATTTAGATGAATCACAAAGATATATGACTATTATACTCAATGAACTTGATGAGATGAGGTTGGAATAATCACATCAAACTGAGCTTCTATGACATTATAGGAAATAATGGAATAACACTCACATCAAAGAAAGTAAATTCAAGAAAGGATATTGGTATTTGTTATTTAATCCAAAGTATCAACATTTCAAATGAAATATTCATACTATATGGTTGATACCCTATTAAGTGGAATATATCTTTGATAATGGATCATTTCAACTTATACCAATTTATGGGTTTAAAATAACACCCTTAGTCAATGGACATATGCTAAGACTTAAAAAAAAACCACCAAGTAAAGAAGAATTATTCAATCAAACTTAGTCTAAAGATGACTTTGGCTATATGGGATAACTTTAATCTTAAATTATAGTTAAAGGATGAGATTTGAATCTTAATAATGGAAGAGGATTGGAAACTAATAAATGGTAGTCCTCATCCCAAAAAATATAAATGTAAAAAGTTAAAATAATAATATATAAAACTAATAATAAAAATGGAAGAAAAGTTGAAAACCAAAAATGGAAACTTTTCAAGGAACAAGGAAATAAAATTCATGATTACAATATGTTGTATATGCTCTTTCAACTAACTCATGTAGTTGTTTTCATATGGTAGGTGGTAGCCTAAGTGGATAGAGACAACATCACAACTAGGTTGAGGTATTTTTAATTTTATTTTGTATGTATAAGATTAATTTTAAGTTACTAAAACATAAATTCACTAGTTTTTGAAAGGAGATTTTTCCAAAATTGAAATGTACCATAAAAAGGGGATCATTAGTAGGTCAATTAAAAAAGTGAACACATATTTTCCAAGGAAAATAAGACCTATTATTAGAAATAATCTTTTTCAAAAAGGAGGTATTATGTCAATAGGATGACACAATCAAAACTATCATGAGATAAATCATATTCAATGTATGTCATGATACAAAATGATAAATATGTTACTTGAAAAGGTTGACGACACAAGATTGTATGAGGAAAAGGAAAAAATGAGATTTGATGTTCTTTTCAATATCCCCACATGAAGCAATAATTTAATTTTTCTCCCTAAAATATTCATATCAAATGATTACTTGAATCTTAATGATATGCCTAAAACCAAGTAAAATTAATTATAGGAGTTGTCTTAAGCATTCCTTGCTTATTTTAATCACTTAAAATTACAATAAACCTCATATTATACCTAACATATTATCCCACCTTTGTTAATGGATCTTCATAGTATTTTTCAAGTGACACAAAACTCTAAAAACAATGATCCAAGGAAGATGGGACAAAATAATAAATTTGAGCCAGAGTCTATGCATTTATTATTTAAATATGAAGCAATGGATTCCATAATTGAAGCAATATGGTTATATTTTATTAAGAAATTTTGAGGATAAGATGATCATCTTGATAAATAATTTATCATCAATCTCAATAGTGATCACACTAAGGTTGAAAGGGGTAAAAATTCTAGTGAACAACCTTGTTATTAGTGAGCTTTTAGGAATTCTAAGTTAAGGACTTAGCATTATAGGTATGTCCACTTTCAAGGACTTGATTAAAATATTTCATGAAGAATGGGAAAATTTTCCTAATATAATCATCATACCTAAAGGATTTTCCAAGGAAATCAAGAGAGATATTATGTTAGAACCCTAGATTACAATTTCATTTTGGGTGATAAATTAATTTACATGTGATAGGAAGTATAGTTCTCTTGGTTGTGATGTAATGTGAATATTTTCTCACCTATAACAAGGACATCATAGAAAAAATGGAAATTGGATCTCCTTGAGTTTATACATGCATCCATTCAAGTCAAGGAAGAAAAATATGTGAAAGGAATTGCTTCCATCAAGAATCAAGGGATCATGACCTTATTCAACTCATTTACCAACATTATTTCATGAAGACACAAGATAGAGAGGATAGTTAGGAAGTATTCCTAAAAAATAAGCTAAAAAGTAAATATGAAACAAAAATAAAATGTCTCTATTCTTCCATTACACCAAGGTCTAGTTTAAAATAAGGAACTTCTAGTGAAGATCCAACTCCAAAGGTAAGGAAGGAAAATAAATTGAAAATAGAGGTACCTAAACCTAGATCTAAGTAAACCCTAAAAACAACAATTGCCCAAGTTCCTCTCTTCTAAATATATGATGAAGAGAGACCATCCCCAAGAGTATGACCATATAGGGCCATAAGGATAATTTCAATAAGGAAGAATCCAAGGGAAAAGTCTAGGTTAGTACTTCTACCAAAGAGAAGAAGAAGACTTATATTAGAAAAGGAGTATGGTCAAGAGAGGGATGTTGAAGAGATACTTGGTGTCATGAATCAATGACATCATGTTGAAACTCAAGGGATTGAATAAATAGTTTTATAGTAAAAAATGAGAGGGGAACCCTCAATTAGTATTGAGGAACTGGAAACCATGGAAAAATAATATGAGGAAGTTTTGGAATAACTCTATCCATATTATTAATCTCAACAAAAGGATAAAGTAAAATACCAAATCATAGAGACAAATGAGACTTACTCCTCTAGCCATGATGAAGAGTAATAATTATATCAAGATGTAATCATGTCCAAACATGAAGCTACTACAAGTAAACAAGATAAATATATGACCTTCCTTAGAATGAAGATACAAATTAATGAAGACAATATATCATCTTTAAAAAAAAAATTGAATAAAATAATATTGAGTCTTTGAATAAAGATAATGAGATTGTATCTTTGGAATATAAATTGGTTGGGTAAAAAACACAAGAAGACCAAGTGGTTTAGACATAGTTATCTTATCATGACATCATAAACAATTGGAATGAAACCCTTAAATAGTTATAAAAGGTTAAAAATATAAAATAATAAATTGAGTATAGATATTTAATAATAAAGAAAACATAAATAAAAAGTAGAGTCTACCCTCGAAGTAGCTTGTGATCTAAGGGAGAAACTTTTAGCATGAAAGAGACCTACCTCAGCCTATATTATCTTTCTCCATGATTAGTTCCATAAATGGAAATTTCTAAGGATTTTATGTGGACTACCTCATGAATTGGAGGATGAAAACCAATTAATGGAAGCTTATCAAACTAGTACCCCTAGAGTAACAATATTTATTATGTGAGTTATATTTATTTAGTTTTATCTTAGGTTATATGTATTCTTGCTTGATCAATATAGTTGTATGATAATCCTAAATTAGAGATTACATTTCTACATTTAAAAACTAAATTTCATGGATCATAATAAATGATGAATATTTTGAGAAATAAAATATTATTGGCCTTTTCATGAGCACTCAATTTTTCTGATGCAAATGAGAAAATTATGTAATTAATAAGACATATATCAACTAACATTGAAGGAACACTATCCACAAGTTTTGTGTTAGAGAACCATAAATTTTTAAGAATATATTCACCATATTTTTAATGAATCATTGAATACCTATGATAAAACATTGGATACCCTAAATATACTATTAAAATGAAGAGAGGTGATTTTGTCCACAAACCTTAGACAGAGTTTCATAAGAGCTAGGGTTGTTCTTAAGATATTTCAAGAATTCAATTATATGTATCATTAGGAAGGGATAGGTATGAGATTCAGACCTATGATCATCCTCATCCCCATGTATCCATAGTATAATATGTCACATTAGTCTATTGAGTAGTTTTTAAAATGGGGAGAACTAGTTCAAAGACATAAAGGGTTTTTTGATCCACTTGAGAAAACTTAGGACACCTAATGATCTCAAAGCAAATTTTAAAATTAAATTACTCAATCAAGATCAAGGAATATATTATTTTACAACAAGACTCATAATAACTAAAGTTTGAGGGAATGATAAGCCCATAAAATGGCTCATTTTAACTAAGTAATGACCCTATTTATCCCCTAATAACATCCATTGATGGATTTGAATATGCATCTTGTAAAAATTTTATAATCTAAAGTAGAAAATTAATATATTTACCTTTATTTGTATATGTGAGTCAATATTATTTGTTTTTACCACTATGTTATAATGTTTTTCATGGAAAATACATCAATTTTATATGTACAGGTTGCATAAATGCACTATGATTGAATACTATGATTTTGGAAAAAAATTATACCATTGAAGACCAATGAAGAACATTATAGATTATCTTAAACCATATCTAGATTTTCCAGTCTAGATCTAAAGTCTACTAGTCTAGCTCTAGAGTCTTCCAATCTAGCTCTAGATTCACTCAGGCTAGACCAAGGTAAATTTTAGTGGTTCATATAGAAATTAACTTGTGTAATTTTTTGTGAATATCTAATTATGAATTTAAATTTTTTGGTAAAAGATAATATATGGTGTTTAGGTGAGAATGAAAATGGTTAAGTGAGTCCTAATAGGATATAGAATCTAGACGGCTGTGAGTCTATATATAAAGCCTAGATATACTTTCTTTATCCCTTTATAGAAATTTAAAGTTTCAATTATGTGTATATAGGTGAATGTTTATTTACATATAATGGTGAATAAACTCATATTAACTTTCAATAGAGTGGTGAACTATATTTATATTTATGAAAGTTATTTTAAATAGTAGGTGAGCTAACCTAGAAATCTAACATACACCCAAATAATTTAATTGAATCCACATTGTTCACACCCCATAAAATATCCAAATGCCAATTTATAAAACAAAAATATTCATGAATTTACAAAGAATAACCACTAAAATTTACCCTGGGCCAGACATAAATCCTTTTGAAGGATGTTTGGCATTTGTACACTAATGAATACATCATACATGCTTAATGAAGAACATTCTAAACCACTTTGATTCAATTCCATATTCATGAGGAAACTTACCAAATATAGTATTAATTCTTATATATTTAATATTTATAGTAATGTTTTATAAAGGAATCATTGTGAATATTATGAAATTTGGTTACCAAATCATTCATGACTATAATGGAAGATATTGTAATTATCAATAGTTAAAAATATATACATTCACACCTACACATCTCTTCCATCATTTCACCTTCAAACATAGAGTGAATTTATAACTTATTTTCTATTTTTTAATAAATTATATGTAGCTATAAATATTATTAGGGATTAGCTACTCTATTTATCTATGTATATTTGGGTCTTATGCACACCCTGTGAATCTTACGAGGTATCCTATAACATTTTAGGATTAGTGACCCTCATATAGGTTATCAAATTTTGGAATGCTAAGTAATTTACCTATATAGGTTATCATTTTAGTGACCCTCATATCATTCAACATTCCAAAGCCTATCTCATCATGCTTTACAAAATGTGATAACATAGTTTCATCTGATTATGTTATGTAAGAGTAGAATCCCTTTTAATAATCACATAGTTTAAAGCCCAAGATACATATTGAATAGACATTATATTAAACTAATTAAAAACATTTCTATTATAACACTAGGCCAAAAGGGTAAGACTCTTATCATTATTCTTAAATTAATGACATAATATAATCACATTATTCCTTTCCAATTGGCATTCACCCTTGTAAACCAATGAAAAGTAGTGAAAAGTAGCCTTAAAGAGGAGGTGAAGGCATATCATGGTAAGCCTCTAACATTTATTTCTCAATAATCTCAAGGTTTTCCTGGGATTGGTGGTATTTTGGGATGGAAAAAGGAAATAGTTGTCATGATCTCAAAATGGATTGCCTTCTTGGGAGTACTTATTTGTGTAGATGTTGAAAGAATAGATGAATCAAAAGAACTAGATACTACTCAAGTACATAAAATTGAAATATAAGAGCCTAAAAAGGAAACCACCTCACTTATATTTTGGATTTGATCTACTTTGAGGATTGGCTAGTCTAGGGTACCACCTATAATTTCTTCTTCCTATAGAATTCCCAAGCTCAAATAGTTGGCCTTTTCCAATTCAAACTATTTATCTTATCTACCTAGAGCTTCCTTAGCTATAGGGGATTACTCTATGGCAATTAGATGAATATATGGTCTCTCCTCTAATTATTAAGTTGTGGAGGGGTTGGAACAACTTGGTATATTATTTTGTATGTGGCTATGGGAGGGGTAAAAAGTGAATGGGATGATGAAATAATTTATGGAACCAAATTAGTAGGTATTAGTAATGTAGGTGGTGGTGATGGAGTATAAGGTGTAACAACATTATTAGAAAGGGAAGTGGAATGACTTGTAACTACTTTATAAGATATAAGGGGGATGAAAGAGATGAGAAACAAGATTGTAAAAAATATAGAATAATAACTTATGCAGTAGTTGTAAGAGGTTATAGAGGTTTCATAAAAAAATGTATTCCTTTACCTGTCCTATGGAGGTGGAGTTATGTCACTGTAGTGGTTGTGCCCATAGGTGAAATAGTGAAGGGTGAATTAGTAGGAGCTAGCTTGGGACCATAGATATTCTTGATAATTTATTTTCTTATATGGAGGTTCCCTACCCAGATCTACCTATTCTCTTATAGGAGAGGAGGTTTGGCTTAACCCAATGAGTCTTGGGGTTAATTTGGGGGAACTTATGGCTCCATGTCTTCTAGGCCTATTATACCATTTGATTAGCCCATTACATAATAATCTCAAGATTATATTGGATGGCTTGAGCCACCATCATAGTGATATGTTTATTCTTCATTCTTATCCATACCTCTGATTCATCAAAAGTATTTAATAAAATAACATTGTGCTCATATTTTTGAGGACCCTAGGTGACACTCACCTTCTTATTTTCTCTCAAGGGTTTTAGATAATCTAGAATTTCTTCTTAAGGTCCCATTCTCTAAACTAGGCCTCATTAATATTATAGTAGATTTTTATCTTCCCCACTTTAATGAAGTGAGATCTTACTACATACTAGAGCTTCCCAATACTCATAGGAGTTATAAAATAATAGACCAAATGCTTTGACCTAACTCCTCATCAATGTTATTATATATTTTATAATTATTGGTGCACTTAATGTGCTTCGAGTGTTACTAGGAAATGGGGGGAAGTAATGAACTGAATTCTATGTCCTAGAAGGCTTAGGGATTGAGTTGTTTACATAAATACTAAAAGAAACATAAAAAGAGCAGAGATATGACCACTATTTGAGAGACTACAAGTAGACCCTGATGTAGAGACAATAGATTATACATAACGACATTTTATTTCTTACTACTCTTTATGAAATTGTTCTAACTTTGCCAATTATTAACAAGGCACAAATGAACCATGGATATTTATATAATGAACTAAACTAGTGTGAGTCATGGTGTAGATCAAAAGGTAAGAAGGATAATGTAGAAAATAAAGTTTGTTTCAGATGATCAAAGGAGCCAATTCTTCTAACTTATATGATAACAACATATAAACCTATCACTCACCAACTCTAGTGTATTAATAAAAGATAAATAAATGTAGTTCAAGCTTCAAAGGAAAGGAAATTAACATAAATAAAATCATATGTTGCAAAAAATTACTTATTCATATTAAATTTCATAAGAACATTCAGTTACAAATAAGATGAAAAAAGAGCACATATACTAATAGATTTAGTAGTCTAATGTTAAACTCAAACTAACAGATGCAAAAATTGAATGTTATCTCCAAATTAGTCAAATAAAAACCATTAGTTACCTAAAATCATGAGAATTATAAATAATATAATACACAATAAATCATATATATAATCTCTTGAATTCTTAGCTCTCTTGTATTAGTTCTATAGAAAATGTTCCTAATTTACAATGAGGGGGAATACCCCTATACATAATCCTTTAAAATACCTATACAAGTTCTAGTGGGCCCATTGAAATATGCCCATATATATACAAGTAAATAAAATTCCACACATTACAATGGAATATTCTAAATTTGAATTTATAAATGAAATCGAATAATCCTCAAGGTCCTAAATGAGGTTTTTGAGATTCCTATTATTGTTGCCTCTTCTTCTCTAGCTCTTCCTTTGTCCAAAATTATGCACAATCTAATTAATATTGATTAATTTGGATAAAATATAAGGTCATATGATATAATAAGTCAAAAATTTCCTAAATGACCCTATCATGTTATGCAATCATAGGCCTCAGTGCTTCTTTAATGACCTGAACTCTCTCTAGCCTCTAGTTGGAAAAAGACACAATGTTCATCACCTCCATGGAAATAATCTCACTATATATGTCTTGCTAGAACTTGGAAAAAAATATATTCATCTTAGCCTTGAATTCTTGTTCATCCATGAAGGTGCCATTAGGTTTGGTCACCCTAGTGACCATAACATCTTTCAACAAGAGGGTAATCTTGAATGCTATATTTTCTAAGGATATAGCTAGATCCTTAACAAAATACATCCACATATTCAATATTATTCTTCTATTAATCATGATGGTTTATGTTGGGATGATGCTTTCAAGTGGAAACACCTTGAGGTCTAGGAAATTGTTACTTTTTACAACTCTAGCTAGGTTTACCAACTTGGCATCATAAACTGCAAGTTTTTTGTAAAATTTAATGATCATATTTTATTTTATATTCCCATCTTCCTACATCCACTTCATGAATTTATACATATTCAAGACATTAATAGCTACATTAATCACCTAGATTATGGTGTTGTATTACACTATAAACAATGCATATTCTCTTAGTCTTTTCATCTCCTATTGCATGCCTTTCATCAAGGAAATTGTAGATTTAAAATTAGATTAAACTATTGACATGGGGTCCTCTACATATTAATCCACCTCATTAAGGCCAACATTCCTATTCATTTTCAAAGTGAAGATGGAATCTTCACTTTCATGGGCCATAACTAAGCTAGATTGGGGCTGATCAAGCTGCCTACTTAATACCCTCTTCATTATGCCTATTAAATCATCAAATATCATCCTAATTTGTTGTGAAAATAGGACCACCTAAGGCCTCTCTTGTATTTATACATGTTTAATGTCTCTGAATCAATTTTGGGTAGTAGTAGGTGTTGAATTTATTTGAGGTGGCTATAATGGAGATGGTTGAGTTGTGGTAGAAGCCAAAGTTATAATAAGAATGTGATGTAAGATTGTTGGGTCTATTTTCATAAGTGTGCCAAATAGAGATCTTGTAGGGGCCATGTTTAGGACAAATGAAGGCAATTTATGATGCACACTCATCTTTGTAGCCATGGTGATATTAAATGGGGATGTAGGTAAAGGTGTCGTAGGGAAGGTAAACACTTTTCAGATGGGCCTTAATGGCCTTGATGATGTTGGGGAACTAATAGTAAGTGATAAAATTTTTGTGGATTCATAGAAAGGAGTGTAACCTATAGATTAACTAGCACTAGTGCATTCGGAGCCCACTAAAGATGCAACATTGGTAGTGGTATGAATAATGAAGTGGGGGATTATAAATCCCAAGGAAATAATATGATGGCTCATGTTAGTATAAATTAAGAGTGAGAGGTGGTGGTTTTAGTTGTTTTTATTAATGGAGTATCCAATGGGGAAATAATGGTGGGAAGAGAAAATGTATAAGCATAAGCAAAAGTATATGTAGATGTAGATACTATTGGAAAAGAATGTAGTGGGAAGGTATTTACATTTAGATCTTGAGGTTAAATAGTGGTATTAGTAGTCACTTAATTATTTTATGGAGGAATTATTACTCCTCTCATGGTGTTTTTAGGATCCTTTCAATTATAAACCTTCTCAATGTTCCTTCTAGTCAATGTGGGTAATTCTTACATAGAGAGCTCAATTCCTTATTACAATTCACCAGGGTCAATGGTAGTAGGTTTAAGTTGATCCAAGATTTGGATAATGGATCTAAAATAAGATGTAAAATCAATGTGGGTCATTATGAGGGGCTAGGTTGAATATTAGAACCTCCTTTCTCAAATCTTGGAGGTAAGTCTTGACTACTTGAAGTGGTCAATAGTGGAGGTTTACATGGCCTATTCCTAACAAGAGAAACATTGTATTATTATTATTATTCATAATACCTTTCCTCATATTTGTATCAAACATGATCTCATGGGTTAGTGGTGGTTAAGACCTAGGAATATCTTCCTTTTTCTTCCCTCTGTCTAGTCTCATCTCTAGCTCAATGTTCTTCCTCATTATATTCTTGAGAACCACCTCATCATTCATAACATCTCTATATATCCATTCATGAAATTATTCTTGATGATTGTAATCCATTGCCAAATATTTTTTTAATTTTAATATATGTTTGACAATTACATTATTAGGATCCTAAGGTTTAATTTTATCCTTAGGAAATAAGTAAGAATCATTATGCTGAGTAGCTATAATAACATCATGCCACTTTATGATCCTAGTTCTCCCAAGCTTATAAGGAACATTGTGGGGGGTATCTTCTTATTGATTTTGAAGACTCCATAAATTCCATTTAGTATTTTATAATCCATCTTTTCTTATATCAGATTTATTGGCACATACCTCAGTAGTCTAAAAGGAGCCACCATCACTCCTATTTAGATGATTATGCAATCTAGGTATAATTAATAGTTACCCATGTCTCTAAAAGTTTACCTAACTTATGGGGGAATCGTCTACATTTCACATTTAGTGATTAAATTGTATACTACTAGGTGGAATTATTTTATAATTACTCTTATGTTGCATCTAAATCGGTGAATATGCATTTTAGAAAAGAGATGAGGCACAACCTCTTGTTGATCAGGGGATAATGAATTCTAACACAATTGTATATTTGAATAGATTTAATCTAGTAAGTAAATAATCATTAAAAATGGGGCACCATTATTATAGTTGTCCTAAATTTCATATACCAAATTATTGCTAATAATTTCCCTAAGTGGGGGAACTTAATGGTCTTATAAGATGATCTACAGTAGCGAAATAGTCCTTATGTCTATATAAGCCATGTGTGGATTGCCAAATAATCTATTCAAGAGGGCCAACAAAATCTTAAATACTTTCCTAAATTAATGGATGGTCAAGTTTCCTTGATCATCCATGAGAATATCTCCTACTGGATCAGTCACCCATGATGCCAAGACCCTCTTTGTAGAGTGCACCTCATACTAATTATTGAGTATGACCTGGTTATATTTTATCTCTGGTGATGGAAGGTCATAATAACTATAAAATCTTGAAATTACTATGAAAGAGATTGGGAAGCCATGGGACATTGATTTGAGTATCCCATCCTCACATCTTAACCTCTTAAAAATACCATAAAATTTAGGGCATGGAATGACCTCTGGCTTTGTTGTAGCCTAATAGAGACCAATTACATTGATGGATAGGATATTTGAAGCCAATTATATTATATGAGGCATTTTCCCATCCTCATAAATAACCATAGGTACCTATACATTAAAATAAATGTTACTATAGTGCATGTTTCCAGATTTAATGGCCTCAAGAATGAATTTAGTGTCTTTGAAGATGATGGAAGTACCATATTAGAATAAGAAGTAATCATTTCTAAAAGAACTAATATTACCTAGAGTAGAGGGACCTATCTATGCCATATTTTACAATTCTCTAGGTATAAATCAATGTACTTTTGTATCCTTCTACAACTTTTGAGCTTTGATAATGGCAATTAGGAGTGATGTTTGTAAACGTCTTGATCTTTGTCAAACTAGGAGATCACATATAATATAAAGAGAAAATGCATAGAGTTTTTGGAATGTAAATAGAAATAGGCTTGATTATGTATCCTTTTGAAAGATTAATCTAATTAATGCAATGTTGATGGTGATTCTAGTTTTTGTTGTATTAATGGTAAGTTTCTCAACTTTGTATATATTTGAATCAATATTTAAACTATTGATTTTGTCAATTAATTGCACCAAGATTCAAATTTAGCTTTAATTTGTCTTTAATATGTCATCAATTTTAGCTTTAAAGCTAAATATTATCACCTTTTGACATGTGGATGCCACCTTAAATCTAATTAAGTACTTGTGTGGCCTAAAAGTGACTAAGCTACATAGTTGACTTAAAATATAGACATAAGGCACCTTTTGATTTCTTTATAGACTCTCAAAATATAAATTTGAATGATGACCCATCTACATCCTAACATGTGGAATCTTTTGATTTGTAACAAGCTCTTAAATGGTGTGTTTTAGTTTTATTGGTTATGGAAGTGACATGCATCACTCTCACAAGAGATCAAAGCCTTCCTTTGCTAGATGGATCTATCAGAAGGAAATCATAGATTTCCTTTCTAGGTGTCTTATTCAAAAGGATTTTAAATAACTATTGATAACTTGGTGCTAATCAGGTGGCTCAAGAGGAGACTCGCATCCCTCTTAGAGGAAATATCATGGATCTTAGATAGAAATAGTGTGTGAATGACATGTAAAATCATTATGCAATCCCAAATGGTACACACCTCATTCTCATACATTCTTACTTGTTCTTCTACCAGTTTTCATTCTCAGAAGGTGTATTAGACAACTATATATCACCAAATCTTGATCAGATGGTTCGGGTGCAACTACTTGTCTACCTTATGAGCTCTTGAGAGATTTGAATAGATGCAATGTGGAATGGAGATATAGAGACCATAGATAAAATCTAAATGGAACATCCATCACTTCAGAAGGCTACTCAAGTCTTGGTGGTTGTGATTGAGACACGTGGTGGTATCTTGTGGGCTTCTACATTATATCATGATACATGGGGGATGCATGATGGCTCAAACTAAATGGGAATTCTCATAGAGGCTAAGATAATAACATATATCCTTGGGATTTTAATTCTAATAGCTATCATCTTTATGATCCCTCTAGATGATTCCAAATGGCTCCTGGGTTCATAGATTTGCTCTAGGTGTCTTATATGGGATGTGATGAATCCATAGAGAATTTTGAGGCCCGATGAGGTGGACACCTATCATTTTAGGTTGTAGTTATAAATTTGACATCCTACTAGGCATCATAAAATATAACTTGAATTTGATGTCCTAAAAAGTTAAGTGAGAAACTAAGTTATCTTCCCCAAGGCATCATTGCCCATATTAAGAAAATTTAAACAAGTTTAAATCAAAAATCTACAAGCAAATGCTTTAAACACAAGATGATGTTAGTTTAATAAAACCCAGTGAGGCTTCCTATATTTATGTCTATTAAAAATCCTAATTGTACTTCCTTTGGCAAAAGCCTATCTTCACATCATTGAACTATCTAGTGTTAATAATTCATTTTTTAATAAAAATTAAAGAAGACTTGTAATAATTTGAATATTTTTAAGTACTAATGATCATTATAAGAATGAGTAATTAACTAGAAACTATAGAATAATAAGTAATGGAAAATAAAACCAAATCCATATGGTCAAATTATTTAATATGCTTGGCATCTTGGGCATTTAGGAAATTTAATAAAGGAGGGTCCCCATTATGGGAATAGGGGAATGTTGGTCATCAAAAAATGGGGAACTCTATTGGGAAACATTATAAAATGTTAGAATTTAGATATTATGTTCAAAAGTGAATAGAAACTAGTTATCTCATTATGATGTTTAGTTAGTATCAAAACTCCTACTTAGAACTAATGAAATCCCATAGGTTTGAAATAGAGTTTAAACCTTGTAGACAATCATACTATGTGTGTGATTTGAGGTTCCTTAACCATTTCCACTATGTTTAGAAATGATAAATTTTAAGCTTTAATAAATGCAATGATGTAAGCATTCTTTATATTTTTATATAATTATACTTTACTTAGTTGGGGATGGCATGGGCATTGCTCTAATACTGTATAAATATCCATAGCCCTGACAGATATACCTTTGGATCCACTTTAGCGCTTGCTCTACTACTAGCCAAGCATCCATATCCCTTGTAGAGATTTCTTAAATCACCATTCATGGAATCTAAATGTAGTTTATGATTTCAATTCATTCATGTATTAATTTTTTATACATGCATTCATAAACTAGAGTGGTTGGGGACCAAATTTTTCTAGGTGTAAGGTCTTGTCAAGACATATTTTATATGTAATTCACATTTAGATATCAAGTTCTACCCTAGAAAATTACTTGGTGAATTTAAGTGATAATATGATGGTCCACACAGATTCAAACTCTTATTGAAGAAAATATTTAGTCAACTAAACTATATTACAATCTTAAAAAGACTTAGGATTTTCATGATGAAACTAACTTATAATTAACCCTACCCATATTTTCTAAATTAAAACCATGCTAGGGGTTTCCATACTCTGGATAACCAATGTTTAAAACTAGCAAACCCTTCTTCCCATTTTCAAGAATAGACTAACATAGATTTAACAAGTGAATTCTTATGTAGAGGAATTATTTATAAGATACAACACACAATAAGAAACAAAAAACAAGTGGAAAGTGAGAAATAACACAATAGGAAAGAAAATCAAGAAATGAAACTACCCTATGAAAGAAAAGCAAGAAACTTCTCTACTCCTACATACATTAACTCTAAATATATTTAGTTTCTTTCTAGAATTAGTGATAGAGTGGTAAATAAGTAATGTTTCATGTATTTCCCATTGAATGGTATAGGTCTTTAAGCTTGAATTCATTTTTTCCCAATATTTCTATCACTTGATATGGTCTAATATAGAGAGGAGTGAACTTGTCATGTTGTCCTTTATTCTCATGGGAATTATCTCATAGTAGGACTAAGTCTGATATGTGAAATGATTTAAAATTATATCTCCTATTGAACCATATCTTTACAACATCTTGATGCTTATTGATGTTCTTCAATGCTTCATATTTAACATCTTCCATTTGGATGATGTTTAATGATCAATACTATACTCTTTCTTCATCTGCCATATTCTTGGCCATAAACTCATAGGTGGGAAACTTAAACGTGATAGTAAACATAGGTTTATACCCATAGACCAGTAGGAATGTGGATTACTTGAGTGCTTGTTTGTATCTCATTATGTCTTCCTATAAAGTATATTGTAGAAGGTACTACCATTATTTGGGTTTCTTTTATAAAAAATTCTTGATGGCATTCATCAAAATTTTATTGGTAGATTCTAAAACTCCATTACCCTAAGGGTAGTAGTTTCAAGTAGACTTCTTGATTATTTGATTGTCATATTCCCATTCGATGAATTTGGCTAATGAAAAGGTTGGTCCATTATCTCATAATAAATACAAGGGTGTCCTAAGTTGAATGATGATATTTTCTTCTAGGATTTTCATGATGTCAATTGATCTACTATTCTTGGTGGCCACTATTTTTGTCCATCTAGTGCAATAATCCATGGTAGTGAGTAAAAAATTATGTATCACTCTGGAGCTATGATTGATCACTCCCACAAATTTGAGGGCCAATTTATTAAATGGCCTCATTTCAATCACTAGTTATAAAGGCATGGCTACCTTTGTCTCTCATTGATCAAACACTTGACATTGATGACACTTTCAAACATGAGTATGGACATATTTGAATATGGTTGGATAATAGTAGCCTACCCTCAATATATTTTGTATTATGGTACATCCTAAAGGATGGCCACTTCCTAGTTTGTCATGGAAATCATTCATAATTTTCATGCCTTCAACTCTAGAAACATATCTTAGATACATCCCCTCATAATTTTAGTATAGAGGACCCATATTTTGATCATAAAATGAGATTATCTCAGCCTTAGGGACATTTTTTCTCTATTTTAAGGTGTGAATAACATAGAAATAGTGGACAATATCCTTGTGCCAGTCACCATTAAATAGTTGACTTTCTTTAACCTGTAAAACGTTAATGCATGGATTAATATTTTCAATAAGTTGGATTAGACCTTGGAATCTAACTAAATTAGTAGATTTTATTTCTATATCATCTTCTTAGAGTTTGGTCATCCAATTCCCTCTTCATTCTCCAATTTATTTTTGTCCTGGCATCAACTTGACAACCAAATTAGACAATATGGCATACAATGTGTTCCTCAAGATATAGTGTCTAAACTTCTTGATGGCCTTTACCAGTGCATAGTTTTGATTATATAAAATAGGATATTTAAGCTCTATGTTATTTAAATTAGTTCTCATGAAGGCTATGGGGTGTTCTTTGCCATCCTCTTTCTACATTAATACAACAACAATAGTGTGATTAGAAGAATAAGAGTATAGATAATAGTCCTTGATAAAATAATCAAAATAGGAGCTTGAACAATAGCACCCTTAATGTCTTGAAATTCTCTCTTCAATTTGGTGTTCCATTATATCTTTGCATCTTTCTTCAGCATCACGCTTAGTGGTCTTATGATTTCTACAAAACCATAGAAAAATTTTCTTTTAAAAAATCATCTTGTCAAAAAAAGGTTTTAGTTATTTTTTGATAGTATATATCTCTACCATTGAAATTGCATTTATCCTATTATGTTCAATAGTAATAACTTCATGGTTGATTACATGTCCTAGAAGTTTTCCTTTAGTTACATAGAAGGTACTTTTCTTGGGGTTTAAATAAATTCCATTCCTCTTGGACTTATCCAACACTTGTTCTAAATGCATCATGTGATCACCTTTATTTTTAGGAAAAATGTTATATCATCCATTCATATAATGATGTACTTACCAATTAATTAGTGTAATGCATAGTCCATTGCTCATTGGAAATTTGCTCCTACATTGATCAATCTGAATGGCATTCATTTATATGCAAATGTTCCCCACTTGGTGGTGAAATCCATTTTCATTATATCATTCATATTCACTAGGACTTGTTTGTGGCCTAAAAACTATCAAGGAATGAAATCGTTCCAAACCCACTCACCAAATGAATGACCTCATCCAAATATGGTAAGGCATAATTTTCCTTCTCCAAGGATCTATTCAAGTTTCTAAAATTAAAATAGAGTCTAATTTATCTATTCTTCTTTTAGACTAGCATAAAATTGGAAACCCATGTTGAGTGCCATATGGGGAATATTATCCTCACATCTAGAAATTTATTTACTTTCATAGAAATCAGAGGTTTTAGCATTGGATTCATTGGCTTCTATCTTTGCCTAAAGGGTTTATAGGCCTCTTTTAAGGTGATAGTGTGAGTAATAACCCTAGTATCAAATATCTTAAGATCAACATATGACTATGTATTGGCATCCTTGAACTTTTTTAAAATGGTAGTGGCTTCCTTCAGCTCTTCATCAATGCAAACTAAACCAATGTTGACACTTTGCTCATTCTTTGGAGTTCCCAAGTTAACTTTATTATAATCTTTGTTTCTCACCTTGGGTTTTTTAGCTTTAGTTATTTACCTATCTAGGTTTAACATCCTTTCCAAGGATATAATACCCTTGTGTATTCATTTCTCTTTAAGTTATATTAATCCATATTCATTATCCTTTGAGTTTTTAAAATAACTTTCATCATGTTTACCAATAATTTGGGATTCAAATATGTCAGCATTACACATGAATAAAATTATTTGCTTATCATAATAAAAAAATTGGAAGTGATTGATATTGTGTAGCACATAAGGGTATGAAATTATTTCCACATTAAAATATTACAAGTTCAAAGGCTCTAGAGGAATGAGGTTTGTTGTTTTTGAAGCTATACCATCCACCAATTGGTTTTACTCCCTGGGAAAGGAAATAATATTAAATGAGTCCAAATACTCAATTAAATCCTAATCTCTAAATTTATAGTTTCTTAGACAAGAAATATTACAGTGATATCTACTCCTAACCTAATTAACAACTAATTTTAAATCACCATAGACTAATAATTCTTTCACCTTATGTTTTATTGAAAATTTAACTCCTAAAATTAGAGCTTCATATTTTTTTTAATTATTAGTACAGGTGAATTTTAATCTATAAGAAGCTAGATACTATTTTCCTTTAGGATTTTAATTCCAATGCCAGAACCTTGATTAGCTCATGCACCATCAACATGAAATGTACAAGAACCTTCACTTTTTTTTTTCACCTTATCATATACAACAATGTTAGTGGTTTCCAAAGTGTAAACATCTATGTCAAAGGATTGGTAATTTATCTTTTCATTCTTGGTGTTATATTCAGTGATCATGTATTTCATTTTGGGTTCTTGATCAATCTTGATTTGATTGGGTATCCTACACCAAGGTAGCCACATGAGGGAATAATCAATGGACATATACCCATTTATAGATTTAGTCTAATCATGAATAAATAATAATCCATAAGCCTTAGGTATGTAAATGAGTTGAATTTAAATGAAATATTGGATCTAGGATTCAAGGCTGAGTTGCATGTGAATATTTAACAATTCTCCCACCACTTTCACTCTTGATTTGTCTAACTACACCACTACCTTTTCTAATTTAACTAGGTTTAACCCTAATTTTTCAAAAATTATTAAAGGCATAATGTTAGTTGAAGCACTAGAATCAAGTAATAAATTATGAATATTCTTACCAAAAATCCTTATAGTTAATAGAAATGGTAGAACTTCATGCTTACTCTTATATAATATCACATTTACATGAGAAGGCTTGGAATTGTTGGACCTAGGATTTTCATTTAATGATTTCAATATAAAATCATGTTATTCAGTGATTTGAGTAAGTTTATCCAAAATTATGTTTGCCTTGATATTTTTTATATCTTCCACTATGTTATATCCACCTTTCAATTTTATGCAGGGAGCTTCTATTATTGGTTGAATTTCCTTACCTTTAGGGGGTGGAGGATTATTGTTTGTCCTGCCATCAAGAGGTGTATCTAAATTATTAGGTGGGGTGTAAGTTGTTAGAGGTGGGTTTTGAAATTTCATTATTAAAGCATAGTTAATCCTTTGGTATTGTTAGAAATAATCTACTTCCTTGACATTATCTTCATGATCATTTTCATCTTTTCTAGGAAAATCATGGGTCTCAACCATGAGGACTATTTCTAAGGTTTTAGAGGCATCATTAGTATTTTAAGATTATTTATCATTAATTTGATCAATGGGATTCATCTTTAAACCCTATATTTGGTTCTAAATGGCATCAAATGCCTAACATAGCTCAATGCATTCTAGTTTTCCATGTCTAGCAGTACTATGCGCTTAGCACCAATTGGGAAAGGATAACTCAGAAATGTTGATCTCAAGAAATTTTCTAAAAGAGTGATCATTATTATTGTTAGACTTATTTAATGGTCTATTATATCTCTAGAAGTTATAATTTTTATTAGAACTCTCATGACTATTTCTCATTTGTATCTTGAGATCTAAGAAATTGTTAACAAGTTTTTAAATGGTTCTATGTATTGAATCTAATTATCCCTTTAGAGGCTCTGAGTTCTTGTTTCATATCATGATTTAAACATTGGTGTTATTTACATTCATTGATGCTTAACTGATGTTGTTCTAGGGATGTGTTCCAACATTTGATTGGCTAGGGAATCCTAGCTATTGGTTGGGTGTAATGTGCCTTAGTGGTAATTATATAATCACTATCAGTTCATTCAATTTAGGTATATTCTAATTCATATTTGGTATGACATTTAGAGAAAGAATCATGAGGTCATTTTTTGGTATAGCAAATGTAGGAAACCCTTATGGGTCCATTTGATCATTAATATGGATGGATTTAACATATGCTAAAGGCAATGTGTCAATGTTCAAGTCTCTTCTCAAGAAGACAACTCTCATTGAGTCCAAGGTATTCTTGTATATTTCTAAATCCAAATTATTTTTTGGCTTATAGGGTGTGGATGTTAGCCTCTACATCTTTTAAAAAATTGAATTAAATATTCTAATTGGATATTTTATATATATTTAGAGGGTGATAAATTATTGGTACACAACTCCCAAGCTTACTACCCTACCAAACTAGGTAACAAAAGTATCATTAAACTAGCCCCATCCCATGATGGAATCTTCCGGTACGTTAAGGACCCAATCATAAGCTATGTCTAAAAATGAAAAGGGAAAGAGGTGATAAGACACATCCTCATGGATTACATTAATTATACCTAAAGATGATTTAAGTGACTTTATATGATCTTCAGTGGTCACCCTACTGGTGGGGGTAAAGAGAGGCAAATATTTTTTTGTATTCCTTGGTAAATTGTGCATGGCTTTAGGGACATTTCTGGATGAGGTAGCTAACCATTCCATAATTGGAAAGAGGGGTTGAAAATTTTGGTTTGAAGGAGAATTTGGATGGTTCCTAGACTTCCTATGTTTACCTTTGTCTTCTCTATTTTTCCTATGAGTTTCTAGGGATGTCAAAGGGATCCTAGGTTTAGATTAGGATCTAGTTCTAATCCTAGGCAACTCTAAGATGTAGAATGGGTATTAAGAGAAAATTAACTTCAAAGGTATCCTTCATAGGTGTTAAATATTATGAATATCATTCAATATTTTCATATAAAATCCCTTACAAACTAGATGTAGTAAGTTTACCTAGATCTTGGAGGATCCAAGTCCTAAAACCTTAGAGTTTTCAATGCCTTCACAAATATTGTTAGTCCTGCATGTTAACCTACAAAGATAAATGTTAGACCAACATTTCAAAGAATTTTTATACTTGATTTAACAACTTGAGAGTGTTTGAGCATTACAAAACATCTTTAAACATAAATTTATGTAAATTTTTACTCAATCCCAATTGAATTAGAGCAATTATGATCTTTAGTTCCTAGATTCAGCATAAATGGAGTCTCAACAATTAATATTTGCAAAAATTCTCTCAAATATTGAGATTATTTACAAAATTTATATTAACCTTTGTAAATATGATCAAAATAACCTTAAATATGCCTAAATAATGGGGTATTTCACCTATCTATGCACAAATTTAGACAAATATCTAGATTATTTACCAAATTTATATAAATGAACACTAACTTTGATTAAATCTTTCAAATAATTCAAAGATTCATACAAAGAATGAAAATATTTATGTAAATAATGTAGATCTTTAGTGTTCTTTAATAATATTTTCATACTTTTAAATATTTAGGCATAAATTTAATGAATAACATTATAATTTCACTAGGATTCATGAAAGTAATTGCATAGAGGCCCTCCTTCTAGGTGTTTGGGGTACTTGATACAAGTAATTGTGTATCCCTCCTTATAGCACCAATATTTACCTTCTTTTTGATGCAATTAATGTTCTCTTTATGTCACAAGGGAAAGGGGAGAAATTAATCAAGTCAATTCTAAGTCCTAGAAGACTTGAGGCTCAAGTTATTTACATAACTATTATTGTAAATATCAAAATAGCAAAGATATGACCACCATTTGAAAGTATACAAGCATACCCTATGGTAGGGACAATAGAGTATACATAGTGACACTTTATTTCTTACTAATCTTTGTGAAATTATTATAAATTTTACAATTATTTCCCAAGCACAAACAAACCATGGATATTTATAGAATGAACTAAACTAGAGTGAGTCATGTGCTAAGTCCAAAGGTAAGAAGGGTAAGGTAGAAAATAAATTTGCTTCAAATGATTAAAGGTGCCAATTATTCTAACTTCTATGACAACAACATATAAAACTAGAATTCACCAACTTTAGTGTATTAATCAAAGATAAATAAATGTATTTGAAGCTTCAAAGGAAAATAAATGCATATACCTAAAAGCATATGTTATACAAAAATTACTCATTCGTATTAAATTGCACAAGCAAATTAAATTATAAATAAGATGAAAATAGAGAACATATATTAGTGTATTTGTTAGTCTAGTGTTAAAATCAAACTAATAGACTCATATATTAAATGTTTTTGCCAAATTAGTTAGAAGAAAAGAAACCATTAGTTATCTAAAATCATGAGAAGTAGAAATCATAGAATACATAATAAAGCATACATACAATCTCTTAAATTCTTAACTTGCTTGTATTATTTATATAACAATTTTACTTGGTTTACAATTATGGGGAATACCCCTATATATAGGCCTTAAGACCACCTATACAAGTTCAAGTGGGCCCATTAAAATTTTCCTAAATATAGCCAAGTGGATAAAATGCCACATATTACAATAGAATATTCTAAATTTGAATTTACAAAATAAAATCAAATATTCCTCAAGGTCTTGGAAGAGGTTATTGATATGCCTACCATTGATGGCTCTTCTTCTCTACCTCTTCCTTTGTCCAAAATTCTAAACAACCTAAGCAATCTTGGTTAATTTGGCCAAATCCAAGATTATAGGCCAAAATAAGTTAGGCATTTCCTTAATGAGCCTATCATGTTCTGAAAGCATAGGCCTCAATGCTTATTTAATGACCTTAGATCTCTCTATCCTATGGTTGATAAAATCCATAATAATCATCACCTTCATGGTAGTCTTTGCACTAACTATGTCCTACTAGAACTTAACAACAAATATCATCATCTAAGCCTTGAATTCTTGGTCATCCATGAAGGTGCCTATTGTAACATCAATCTTCACCATTGAAGAGGTTTATTTAGGGTCTCTCTAACTGAGATAAATTATTGGGAAAACCCCAAATTATGGATTACCTATGGTTGGGTTAGACCTCTGGAGAAGGTCAGATTCCCATGTTGAATCACCTAAACTAATGCTAATATACTAGGAAAAGGGTTAGAAAGGGTAAAATGGATCCTAATAAAGTTAACCAGATGATTCACCAAATTAAGTGAGATCTCACACAAGCATGAACCATAAACTGAAAAATTATAGGAAAATAATAAATCACACAATCTCAAAATCTAGATAATTACATAAGTATTTCATATACTAGGTTCAAGAAGCAATGAATGAATCTAGGAGGAGTTCTAAGACTCAAACCAAACTTGTATTAATGAAATAAAGAACATAAATGTAGACATACAGTCAACTAGAAAACACCCAAGAATAGTCAAGAAATAAGGACAATGGCATGGAAGATTCTCATTCATAATGCCATCATGCACAAGCTTACTAAACATAGTCCAAAAGTAAGTGACAGGTAAATAAAGTATTTATTAGCTTCAAGAGGTCTTTTATACAATTTTATATAGGATCTAGCCTTATCAAATGAGAGTCTCTAATCTTACAAAATTGAGAGAGAATATATACCAAAAGTGAGATTCTTTTCCTATAAAAGCTAAGAGAGAGCCTTATCAAATGGGAAAGAATGGGAGATATAGAAGAAAGGGGAGGGAGAGAGTGAAAATGTCATCTTAGGTCATTAAATGAGCTACCACCTTTTTCTAAATGGCCCCACCATCTTTTGATCAAATCATAGTTAATACATCATAGGCAAGATAGTCTCCATTTGTCTCAATAGCCTCTGAATCATTTCATTAATTAACACACTAGAGAACAAGAGTTTGCTAAAGGTGGTGAGTCATGACTAATTCTGTTGGGAAAATATATTTATGGTTTTAAACAACATGAAATTATCCAACTACTTTCTCTAATCTTTTAATTCACTCTTTGAATTCCTACACCATCCCCCACTTCATTTTATTGTAAGGACAAAGTACTCATATCCATGGACTTGATAGAGCCATATCATGTCTGATTTAAGTGGCTATAGGTATTGTTGTCTCTAAATATTTCACCCTAGAAGAGAGTTTTTCAAGCCTCCTATAGATTTGGGAAATCCTATGGGTGTGCCTCTAAGTGGAAATGAACATCTAGGCTAAAAGGGATATCTCCCTATATTAGCTTTTTGTGCAATAAAATTGCCTAAATATTGCACCCTAAAAGAGGGTTGTTTAAGCCTCTTATAGATTTGGGAAATATTTTGACATTTAAAATCCAATGGGTATGCCTATAGGTGGAAATTAACCTCTAGGTTGAAAGCGATAGCTCCCTATATTAGCTTGTTTTCTATTGAACTAGTTTTTATGAGTGAAAAGAGTTAGAACTTTGCATAAATAAAAAGCCTAGTCTAAGGTGGTGATACACCAAGAATTAGTATCCAATGTATGCACTATACTTATGCAAAATAAATTAGAATATAGTCTATAACTGAAGCTATAGAAGATTCCAACATAAGTATTTCAATGTAGAGAAAAATTAATGAGATCACACAGGCTAAATAACTGGAAAAGTCAACTTGTATAGTCCAAACAAAAGGTTACACATGTGCAAAATATCATACAGCTAAAATGCACTCTACATGACCTATTGGATCAAATATTTGCTCAAAAACATGAAGGATAGAGAACAAAAGGATAAAACATAACTTTTTGTCACTTTATGTCTCTTGCATGCCCAGACAAATGTCTAGAACTTAGAAAGAACATAGACTTATGCTTCTTTTCTCAAAGGCAAGAAAATGGCAAAATAATCCAATAGGGCTTCATTATACTATCTATGGATGATAAAATAAGAGCCCAAGGGTCCTATTTATAGAAAAAGAGGGAGAGAAGAGAGAGATCTTGGGCATCAAAATAAAAGCCTCTAAAATAGTTTAAATTCACCATCCTAGTGAAAATGATTCTAGTTGGTTGGAGTTTGTCCTTCTCTTTGATTTGCCCTCTTGAAATGATGAGGATATTTGAAAAATAAATGGTTAGATGACCCTCCATAATAAATTTTTTGGATTTATATGAAC
Organism: Torreya grandis; assembly: GCA_037957365.1. Classification (NCBI taxonomy): domain Eukaryota; kingdom Viridiplantae; phylum Streptophyta; class Pinopsida; order Cupressales; family Taxaceae; genus Torreya; species Torreya grandis. The sequence goes on from JARHVA010000327.1 coordinate 163,666, forward strand.
CTTATATTATTCCTAAAAGCTCCCATGTTTTGCACTGTAGACCCATTCAGGTTTTCTAAGTGACTTTACTTCTACTTGCTTCTTCAGGCTCTTTGATTGCTTCCACTTGTAAAAGTCATAAGAAAAGATATTTTGAAAATTGAGAAAGTATTTTATCTTCTTTTTTGAGGTTTTTTTTATTGATTTTACTTATAAAATTCATAAGCAAAGCTCTTTTGAAAACCCAATTTGTACTATCTTTGCATAAGACCCTATCAGGTTCGCTGAATGGCTTTACTCCTTTCTTGAAGACTTTAGACATGAATTTGATGTCCCACCACATGTCATATTTGAATCTCAATGGATATTTTGACACCCTAAACTTGATGTCTTATGACATGTCATATTTGAATATGAATGGCTAGTTGTCTATCATGAATTTGATGTCCTATGGCATGATATAGGGATCCATTAGGTCAGGTTTATGTTTTTAAATTTTTTATCAAAATAATTCCTTTAGATAATTTGTTGGAAGGAATTATTTTGGGGATTTTTCCTAAAAGGTAATGGCTAGTTCCTTCAGGAACTTTTCCTAAAGGACACTTGGGAAAGTATCCTTCAAAAAAGTTTTAAAGGACACTTGTGGAAGGCATAGAGTCCCTTCAAAAAAATTTTGAAGGGCATTTCCAAAGACATAGTTCCCTTTAGAAAAGTTTTAAGGGTCACTTGGGAAGAAAATTTCCCTTTGAAACATTTTTGAAGGGTCAGTTGGACAACAAAGTGCCCTTCGATAAAGTCTGAAGGGATAGTTGGGTTAAAAAGTGCCCTTAAGAAATTTTTTGAAGGGTCACATGGTGGAAAATTTCCCTTCAAAAATGACTGAAGGGTCACTTGGGAAGAAAATTTCCCTTTTAAACTTTTTCAAAAGGTCACTTAAAAATAAAAGTGCCCTTTAGAAGAGTTTCAAAGGGATACTTGGGAGAACAAAGTACCCTTTGTAAAATTTTGAAGGGACACTTACGAGGAACATTATCAAGACCATTTCGGGTTTCTTGATTGCTTTTTATTATAAATTAATTTAAGACTTACTCCTTAGAAAACCTAAATTCATGCATCATTGAAAACTTGTAAAGCATTGGAAACAGTAATTTGGGTTCATAAACTTGGATTAATTCCACTCATTTATTTTTTATAAGTTGAGTCATTCAGATAACCTGACTTGGTCTTGATAATGTAACTTGGGTTTATGAGGGGCCAAGACTTGACTAATGGAGAACATGAAATACACTAAAATAGAACCAAAACACTTTAGCCTCCTTGACTTTTAATTTTGGACCTCTAAAATGACATGTTCTTCCAACTGTTGTTTGGCCCTCCATGAAAATGGTTAAACAAACTATACTAAGGTGAAATTTGATCAACGTTCTTGGTGACTCTAAGGGGAGGCATGCCTTCTATGTCAAAGACTAGTCACCTAAATCCTTCCATTGGGCATGGAGTCATGCATATAGGCACTTCAAAGAGAACTAAACAAGCTTTGATTCAAAAACACACTAGTTGGGTTGATTACACACACAAAGCAGAGATGCACACCAAACAAAGGGAAGGAAAACACAAATGTGCTACAAATAACTTAGGGAAAACAAACACAACAAAAGAAACACACTAAAATAAAGTATATACAAGACATGGCTATAAAGGGTCAAAATCAAGGCTTTATGTGGATTACATTCACTATAATAGATAGCTCTTCTCCATCCATTTTAGACAGATAAAAGGAGTTTATTTTTTTGCACTTGTTGATGATGTAAGGACCACTCCATAAGGAATCACACTTTTTGTGTTTTATTGGTTTTTCTCTATCTTCATCCCATTTCAAGACCAAGTCACCTTCTTTGAACACTCTTTCCCTTGCCCTTTTGTCAAATGATTTCTTCATGAGAACTTTATGGTGATCCAAAGCTTTAAGTGCATCACATTTTGCCTCTTGTAAATACATTAATTATATTAATAAGACCTCCATGGGAGTATTTTCAAGTAATTCAAGCTATTGTGCAAGTTCTAAGGTAGGGGGCTCTTATGATATAGATAGCTTATCTTCTCTTCCATAGATAAGGATAGAGGGAGAATTACCAATTGACTTCTTAGGAGTGATTCTATCTACCCATAAGACTATCTTCAGCTTGCTATGATATGCTCGTTGATTGGTTTCCAATGTCCTCTTGATGAAATTGATGAGGTTCTTATTGGTAGACTCAGCCAATCCATTACCTTGAGGATAGTAGTTGGATGAGGTACTCAAATGATCTCCACTCTTTTCTACCCAATCAAAAAATTTAGCACTTATGAAAGCAAGTGCATGATCTGAGATGATGACATGAGGAGCTCTAAACCTTATTAAAATAATTTCATAGAACTCTAAGATGGCATTTTTATTTCCTTCCTTCAAAGAAATAACTTCTACCCATCTTGTGAATTAGTCTATAGTAGTCAATATCCATTTTTGTCTAGCAGTTGATGAATGGTTGATCATGCCAATGAAGTCAAGGCCCCATTAGATGAAAGGTTGTTCCACTTGGATAGGATTCAATGGAAGGGAAGAAATCATTTGTTTCCTAATAAAGAAAGCACATTGAGGATAAACCTTAGGCTTATGACATTACTCCTTAAAAAGACTAGGCTAATAATAAATAGCTCTCATTATTTTTTAAGATATTATTCTAGGAGAGAAGTGACCACCATTTGCACCATTATGGAACTTTTCTAGTAGCATATCAAATTAGTCATTATTAATGCATATTAGCAACACATTTCTCACATCCTTCTTAAAGATAATGTCATCCACAAGAAAATAAGGAATAACTTGTAGTCTGAAATACATTCTTTGAGATTTGTTCAAGCCATTGGGACACTCACCATTTTGAATAAAACCAATGATGTCTTGTGTCTAACTTCAATTTTACATTTGATCAGTTGGCTTGTCTTGAACTTGATTTACCAAGGCTTTCTCTTTTGGCTCTTGAAATTCAAATTCTATGTGATCACTTAAACCTCTTCATCTTACTAGTATGGTTACCTTGATGTCAATGTCATATTCCATCACCTTCATGATCCATCCAACTCTCTTCTCATTGAGATCCCTGCTTAGGAGAAACTTCTTGGTGCTAGGATGGGAGACCATAACATGGATCCTATTATTTTAAACCATATGCCTAAACTTTTTCAAACCTCTAATGATAGTTAAATATTGCTTCTCAACAAAATAATATCTCACTTCATAGTCTTTTAAGCCTTGGTTGAAGAAATTAATTGGTTGTTCAACATCATCATCATTATTCTGTATAAGCATAGATGAAATAGTATCATGGTTAGCGAAAGTATAAAGAATGAAATCTTTAGAAAAATTTAGATATAAGAGAGTGGGAGAGGATCTTGCTTAATTGCATCAAAGATACCTTTACCTTCCTTTTTACAAGTGAAAAGCTGGTTCTTTTTTATCATGGTTGTGATAGGCTTTACCATAGTTGCAAATTTTGGGATAAACCTCATTACAAAGTTTATTTTTCCCAACAAACTTCTCGGACCTTTCTTGTGTTGAGGCAAAGACAAGCCTAGAATAGCTTCAATCTTTTCAGGGTCAAGAGATAAGCCTTATTTTGAAAAAAGATGACCCAAAAGCTTACCTTCATGGATGATGAAGATGCACTTATTTGGATTGAGGGATATTCCATGCTATCTACACTTCTCAAACACTTACCGTAGATGTCCCATATGATCAACAACATCTTTTGAAAAAATGGTTATATCATCAAGGTAAAAAAGTAAAAACTTATTGATCAAACCTTTGAAATCCATGTCCATTGCCCTTTGAAATGTAACTCTAGTATTGGATAAACTAAATAGCATTTTATCATAGGTAAAGGTCCCCTACTTGGTGGTGAAGGATATCTTGAATTGATCCCCTTCAATTAACAAAATTGGATTATAACCTGAATAACCATCAAGAAGTGAAAAACATTGAGAACTTGAAATAACTTATAGAATTTGTTCTATGGAATGGAGTGGGTAATGATCCTTTAGAGACACTTTGTTTAGATCAAAAAAATCCACACAAAGTATAATTTCTCCATTCTTATTTCAAAACAATTTAAGGTTGGCTACCCAAGTTGATTTCTTCATAGGAAAACTAATCCTAGACTCAATCAATTTGTTTAGCTCTTTCTTCATGAGTTCTTCTACCTTGGGGTTGATAGGCCTTTGATTTTGTCTTATCAGTTTAGCTCCATGCTCTAACTCAATGGTGTGATGAGCTAGACTTGGTTTGAATCCCTTCAAGTCCTTCTATTGTTAGGTAAAGATATCATGAAACTCTTTGCATAATGTAATAAAATTTTATTTTTCTAGCTAAGAACAAGCCTTGCCAATCTTCAAAAGTTTATCCTTAAAAATTAGAAATATCTCATAGTTATGTCTTTTTATTGACATGCTCATTCTTTGGTATTTATTTTGATCGTACTCATTGAAGAAACTATCTAAGGTAATCATCCCCTTGGGTATTTTAATTTTCTTTAGCTATATATTCTGCTCTTCATAATGATCATGAAACTTTTTTTGATTTCTTGAAGAGAAGCCTACCTCATTTTATAAGAAGTGTGCAATGTGTTCATCACTTTCAAACACTTACCACGACACTTAATTATCTATAATGGAAGGTCTCACAATGATCTTGATATGAGATTAATCTTTCTCTTGTTCAACATTAGAAACTGAGTCAAAACATTCACCTATTGTATCCAGTCTATCAATGTGTTTATTCAAGTCTCTTGGTATAGGCTGGATGTTGAAGGTATCAAAATCCTCAAGTAGATCCCATACCTTATGCTTGTAAGACTTGATCAAGGGGTTCTTGGATATTGCTTGAATTTTCACTTGATGAATGACCAGCTCACTATCTCCATAGACTTTCAAAAGCTTTATTCCTCTCTTCTTTACTTATTGGAGACCATGAACTAAGCTTTCATATTCTACCACATTACAAGTGCAACTAAAGTGAAACCTATAAGAAGAGTTGTAACAATTATTTGATGGATAAAGCAACATGATACCATCTCCTAAACCTAATTTTCTCCTCAAACCATCAAATAACATTTCCCACATGCCATCAAGCTCATGATCTTAATTGGTGAGTGAAGGAATTGGGACATTTTTTTCATGCATGTTGTACACTCCCAAATTACTTTCCTCAATGAAAGTGTAAGGATAAAGGCCATGTGTTTTAGTGCTATACTTTTCAAGATAAAGGTCAAAAATACCTTCAAGAGGAGAAGATGTTTCACTATTCAGGATTACTTCTTCCTCCTTACTAATTAGAGTATTTTGATATGTCATTGACTCTAAGTATGGATCAATGTGGAACCTTGCTAATGGCTGAGTCCTTATGGTTATGTTGGTTCCATATCTTGTATTGAAATCTAGAAAGGACCAATTAGTAGAAAGGTATCCTCCTATCTTCGCCATAAAGTCCCTAGACAAACATACAGCAAAGTGTGTTGGAAGGTCCACCACCATAATATCTTGCATGCTAGGGAAGCTTGGGCAGCCATGTAAAAATACTTTTAGACCTTTGACAAATCCTACCATCTTGGTTAGAGTTCCATCCAACTGCAACACACCTATATTATGTGGCTCATAGTTCAAACCTAGCTTATCAGCCACTACTTTAGGCATAACGATAGTGCTTTCTCCACTATCCATAATATAATTATGGACCAACTTATCTCCTAAAATGAGTGTGAGGTAAAAGGGTGGAGGATTTTCAGCTTTAGTGAAAGGATCCAAAATACTATTTGGATAATTTGTGAGAGCCACACTATGATATATTGAAGATTGAAAAGCCACCAACATGCTTGTTAACTGCTCTTTCAAAAGCTCATTTTAACTAGGTATATGTAGAATCTCCCAAATGAATATGTTTGTCTTAGTTATCTTTAGTGAGTCCAAAATATTTAGAGATGGAGTATTCACTTTCTCCTACATTTTTTATGGTAATGAAGGAGCCATTGCCTATTGTGTTGTAATCTTGGCAGATACATTTACATTTTGATTTTGTTGAGGAATATGGCTTGTAGAAGGTGTAGCACTTTGATTGGTGTTTTGTGACCTTGGAGGGGAATCACTTAGAACTATTCATGGCTCTTGGCATTCTCCAAAAGCTCTCTTCTTGGACCTTGTATTAGCTAGAATTGGCATACCTTGAGTCAAAACAATTTTTTATTTTTTTTTTAAAGTTCATCATTCCCACACTTGGGCTACTACCTTCTCCATGATTATCCCTTTGTCTAGGACATGCTTATTCTAGTATCATGTAAGGAGTAGTTAGTTCCTCCATCATCATGTGAAAACTAACCTTGAGCTTTCCCCCATTGGTCCACATGATCTTCTCCTTACACTAGATTTACATGAACTAGAACAACAACCTTTATGAGAGGAGTAGAATTTGGATTATATGCATTGGGATACCTACTGTAACCTTGTTGATTTTGTCCTCTCCCTTGATAATTGTATTGGGATGGAGATCTATATCCTTGTTGAGGATAGTGTTGTGTATTAGGAGGATTACTTGCCTAATATTGAGCTTGCTTGAGCTGAGCTCTCAAAGAAATGATTTCTTCATCCTTGTCCACAATGTTATCCACCTTCTTAGGAAAGGCTCTTGCCTTCACATTAGCATTGGGAACCTGAGACATGATTGGACCTTCATTTGAATTATGGGACAAGAAAGTCATGGAAACTCTTGGAGGGAGTCTTCCAGCCTAAATTAGAATATTTTCAGCCTCAATTGCTAGCTCATATGCACCTGAAAGAGTGAATCATCCCATTGACTATAACATAACAACAACATCAATACCAATGTATTTGAGGTATGTTGGGAACATAAATCTAGGATGAGGTCTCATGATTGGTGGTAGCCTATACCATGTTTTTTGAAATCTCTTATGGATTTATTTGGACCTCTTCTTATTACATTTAGTTGATGTATTAGGGAAGCATGATTACTCTTATTTTTGAATCTTGTCACTAATAGGTCTCCAAAACCATCCCAACTTGTAATGTAAATCCATTCCAATGTTTTATAATAGTCAATTGATTTTCCTTTTAAAGACATATCAAGCATCCTAATGGCTATGTTAGCCCTAGTAACATTATGAAAATTGTAGAAATTAGAGATGTCTCTAATATTTTTATATGGGTTAATAGGACCCTCTCCATTGAAATTAGGAATATTTTTGGTAGTATTTTGAGGGATGGGGTCATATGAAAGAAAATATTTTATGTTTTGGGTATTAAAAATAGGGAAAGGTTGACGTATATCTATCTCTCCCCTTTCTCCCATTTTTCTTCTTCCCCTATGATCCTCTATTTCTTATTCTTCTTCAACCTCCTCCTCTCCTTTAACTTCTTTAACCTCTTAAGATTCTTCCCCAAAACCTCCTTTCCAAGGATTAAATAAGGCTAGGAGTGGTTCAAGGCATTGTTATTTAGGAAAATTTTTAGTTGAAGGGGCTTGGTCAAAAAATCCTAAGGACCTTATGAGGACCATGTAGGATAATGTATAAAACTTGGTATAGAACTAGGGATTCACACCATTTTGATGTCACTAAATGTTGGGTTAGGGGTATTTATACTACTTAGGCATATCAAGACCAACATTCACCTTGACGTAGCAATAATTTGGGTCCCACCAAGTGTGCTAGAACTGTTGTCTCCAAATCTTGCACCTTAGAAGAGGGTTATTCAAGCCTCATCTAGATTTAGGTAATGTTGGGACATTTTCAAGCCTGTGGGTGTGCCTATAAGTGGAAATGAACCTCTAGGTTAAAAGGGATAGCTTCTTATATTATATTTTTTTGCAATAAAACTACTAAAATAATTTGTATGAGTGAAAAGAGTCAGAAGTTTGCATGAATGAAAATCTTAGTCTAAGATGGTGATACACCAAGAATTAGTATCCACATGTATGCCCTATAATTATGCAAAATATAATAGATTATAGTCTATAACTCAAGCTCTAAAAGATTCCAACATAAGTATTTTAGTGTAGAGACAAAATGAATGAGATCACATAAGGTAAATAACTAGAAAAGACAACATGTATAGTCTAGAAAAAGGTTTACACATGTGCAAAATCTCATATAATTAGAATGCAATCTATATGACCTGTTGGATCAAATATTTTTTCAAAAACATGAAGGACAGAGAGTAGAAGGATAAAAAATCACTTGATGTCACTCTGTGTCTCTTGCATGATAGTCAAATGTATAGAAATTAGAAAGGAAATAGACTTATACTTCTTTGCTCAAAGGCAAGAAAATGGGAAAACATTATCGTAGGGATTCACTATACTATCTATGGATGATAAAATAAGAGCCCAAATGTCCTATATATATCAAAAGAGGGAGAGAAGAGAGAGATCTTGGGTGCCAAAATAGAACCCTCCAAAATGGTTTACAATCACCATCCTAGTGAAATTGATTCTAGTTGTTCTCTCATTTAGTTGGAGTTTTTCCTTCTCTTTGATTTGCCCTCTTGAAATGACTAGGATCATTGTACAATTAATGGTGAGATTACCCTCCATAATAAATGGCTCAGATAACTACTATGAACCTTACATTTATCTTGAAAGTTCCCACATTTTGCACTACACACCCATTTAGGTTTTTCAAGTGACTTTATTTCTACTTGCTTCTTCGAGCTCTTTGATTAATTCTACTTGTAAAAGTCATAATAAAAGCTCTTTTTAAAACCTAAAAAGCATTGTCTATTCATTTTCAAGTATTTTGATTGATTTTTCTTATAAAATTCAAAAGCAAAGATTTTTTGAAAACCTAATTTTCACTATCTTTGCTTAAGACCCTGTCAGGTTCTCTGAATGGCTTTACTCCTTACTTGAAGACTTTAGGCATGAATTAGACATCCCACACCACGTCATCTCCAGATCTCAATGGCTAGTTGGCCACCCTAAATTTGATGTCCTATGGCATTTCATCTTTGAATCTCAATATCTAGTTGTCTACCTTGAATTTTATGTCTTGTGACACGTCATGGGGATCCATTAGGTTGGGTTTATGTTTTGGGAAATTTTCCTAAAGTAATTCCTTTAGATAATTTTTCTAAAGGAATCCTTTTAGGGATTTTGCCTAAAAGGCAATGGCTAGTTCCTTCAATAAATTTTCCTGAAGGACACTTAGGAAAATGTCATTGGGAAATTTTTTGAAGGATACTTGGGGAAAACACAGGATCCCTTCAAAAAAATTTGAAGGGAATTTACAATGGAAATGGCCCTTCAAAACTTTTTTGAATGGAATTTCCAAAGACAAAGTGACCTTCAAAAAATTTTGAAGGGTCACTTAGAAAGAAAAGTACCCTTTAGATTTTTTTTGAAGGGTCGCTTGGACAACAAAGTGCCCTTTTGGAAAGCCTAAAGAGACACTTGGGCTAAAAAGTGCCATTTTAAACTTTGATAAAGGGTCACTTAGAAGAAACATGCCCTTTGGAAAAGTCCAAATGGTCACTTGGGAAGAAAAGTGCCCTTTAGAACTTTTCTAAAGGGTCACTTAGAAATAAAAGTGCCCTTCAAAAAATTTTGAAGGGACACTTGGGGGGAACATTGTCAAGACCATTTTGGGTTTTCTGATTGATTTTTATTATAAAGTAATATAAGACTTGCTCCTTGGAAAACTTGAATTCATTCATTGTTAAAAATCCACAAAGCATTAGAAGGAGTAATTTGGGTTCGTAAACCCATATTACTTCTACTCATGAAATTTTTATAAGTTGAGTCATTCATAGAACCTAATTTGTCTTGATAATATAACTTAATTTTAATAGGGGCCAAGACCTAACCTATGGAGAATCTAACATACACCATAATGGATCCAAAATACTTTATCATCCTTGACTTACGATTTTGGACCTCTAAAATAACCTATTCTTGCAATTGTTATTTAGGTCTCCATTAAAATGGTTAAACAAACTATATTGAGGTGAAATTTGGTTAACATGTACCTGGTTGCCAAAAATATGACCATGTTGATAAAAAAGACACTCCTTCACATCTACCCCTACTCCAAACCTGAGCATAGGTTTAATATAGATCAAAAACCAATACATTTTATTGGTTTTCCTTAAATTAATATGTCAATGCAGATACGTAGGCTACATAATTTTAATTTTAAAATATATCAGGTGTAAACAAACCTATTCCACCTCTAAACCCTATGGAAGCTAATGAATTATTGTACATAATATTAAAAATATGAGAAAGCCAAGTCTACATAATTTGGATCCTCCAACAAAGGTCTCAATTAAGCTTTAATGGCATATTTTGAAAAATTTGCTTTTGCTTGACTTGACTCAAATTTGACCTTTATTTTATCCCTTGGCTTTTGAATTTTAATATTGACTATCAATCAATTTACTTGTGCACTATTAGATCTAACTTGTCATCTTACATGTACATAATCGATCTTTCTCTATATGAATGTATGTGAGACATAGATCTTTTTTTAGTTGAATGTGGTTGATACACTTGTCACCTATGTATTTAGCTTTGGGATTCATTGACATTTTGACCCATCGCATGAAAATATTTTTGCTTAGTCATCTTTCATGTACACCCTTGATCTATTTGGGCCCATTGACACTGTCAAGTTCCCATGGACCATTAAATCTTTGCTTAGATACCTAAGATCTTTCCACTTGTCTATATCATGCTTATTACAATATTTTGACTTGATACTTACCATTGATAATGGGTATATTATCAAATATTATACATTAGATCATAGGGATCCACTGACACTATTAGGTTGTCACTTGTCATTAGATCTTCAGTGCGATTGAACACTGACCATTGATATTAGATCATTTGAATTCAAATGGCTAGTTTAAGAGGCCCAAATTTTATGTTTGCATGCATGTTTAAGGATTTTAAACTTAAATTTTTAATTGACATAGCTTTAACTTGACGTCCCCATGCACACTTCATTCTACAAGTCTAACTTTGAAGCTTTAGATTTTGAGATAGTAAGTTCATCAAAATACCAATTTTTTAGAGGATGATATTAACACTAAATGACTTATTTCCATGCAATCCTTTGAATCTAAGAAGCCTCATGAGAATACTTATAAAATGCACAAGTAGACGAACCTATTCATTTATCTATGATGTGTGATGATGATCTGGTCTCTCTAGACTTGAACTTGTACTTTCAAGGTCCAAAATGTGTTTCTAAGACCTATGAAACCTGCTTTATGTCTATGAAGGTCATGATTACCATGAAAACATACTGATCAT